>OY720347.1:80393307-80955071 GCA_963082975.1 Labia minor | reverse complement strand
TTTATCGATATCTCAATTATTTTCGTGGATTTCATAGAAAAAACGACATTTTTTCATTAAATTATTAGCGAAAATGCTAGTTTTTTAAATAGAAATATTAAATTTATGAATTTTATATCAATCTTATTTATTTCTTATTCTAAAACCGAATAAATTCAAATTTTATCGAAATCTGAATTATTTTCGTGGATTTCATAGAAAAAAACGACATTTTTCATTAAATTATTAGCGAAAATGCTAGTTTTTTAAATAGAAATATTAAAATTATTAAATTTATATAATTCTTATTTATTTCTTATTCTAAAACCGAATAAATTCAAATTTTATCGAAATCCCAATTATTTTCGTGGATTTCATTGAAAAAACGGCATTTTTCATTGAAATATTAGCGAAAATGCTAGTTTTTTAAATAGAAAATATAAAGTTTATGAATTATATATCATTCTTATTTATTTCTTATTTTAAAACCGAATAAATTCAAATTTTATCGATATCTCAATTATTTTCGTGGATTTCATAGAAAAAAACGACATTTTTTCATTAAATTATTAGCGAAAATACTTGTTTTTTAAATAGAAATATTAAAATTATTAAATTTATATAATTCTTATTTATTTCTTATTCTAAAACCGAATAAATTCAAATTTTATCGAAATCCCAATTATTTTCGTGGATTTCATTGAAAAAACGGCATTTTTCATTGAAATATTTGCGAAAATGATAGTTTTTTAAATAGAAATATAAAATTTATGAATTATATATCATTCTTATTTATTTCTTTTTCTAAACACGAATAAATTCAAATTTTATCGATATCTCAATTATTTTCGTGGATTTCATAGAAAAAAACGGACACTTTTCATTAAATTATTAGCGAAAATGCTAGTTTTTTTAAATAGAAATATTAAATTTATGAATTTTATATCAATCTTATTTATTTCTTATTCTAAAACCGAATAAATTCAAATTTTATCGAAATCTGAATTATTTTCGTGGATTTCATAGAAAAAACGACATTTTTCATTAAATTATTAGCGAAAATGCTAGTTTTTTAAATAGAAATATTAAAATTATTAAATTTATATAATTCTTATTTATTTCTTATTCTAAAACCGAATAAATTCAAATTTTATCGAAATCCCAATTATTTTCGTGGATTTCATTGAAAAAAACGGCATTTTTTCATTGAAATATTAGCGAAAATGCTAGTTTTTTAAATAGAAATATAAAGTTTATGAATTATATATCATTCTTATTTATTTCTTATTTTAAAACCGAATAAATTCAAATTTTTATCGATATCTCAATTATTTTCGTGGATTTCATAGAAAAAACGACATTTTTTCATTAAATTATTAGCGAAAATACTAGTTTTTTAAATAGAAATATTAAAATTATTAAATTTATATAATTCTTATTTATTTCTTATTCTAAAACCGAATAAATTCAAATTTTATCGATATCTCAATTATTTTCGTGGATTTCATAGAAAAAAAACGACATTTTTCATTAAATTATTAGCGAAAATGCTAGTTTTTTTAAATAGAAATATAAAATTTATGAATTATATATCATTCTTATTTATTTCTTTTTCTAAACACGAATAAATTCAAATTTTATCGATATCTCAATTATTTTCGTGGATTTCATAGAAAAAACGACACTTTTCATTAAATTATTAGCGAAAATACTAGTTTTTTTAAATAGAAATATTAAAATTATTAAATTTATATAATTCTTATTTATTTCTTATTCTAAAACCGAATAAATTCAAATTTTATCGATATCTCAATTATTTTCGTGAATTTCATAGAAAAAACGACACTTTTCATTAAAATATTAGCGAAAATGCTAGTTTTTTAAATAGAAATATTAAAATTATTAAATTTATATCATTCTTATTTATTTCTTATTCTAAAACCGAATAAATTCAAATTTTATCGAAATCTGAATTATTTTCGTGGATTTCATTGAAAAAAACGGCATTTTTCATTGAAATATTAGCGAAAATGCTAATTTTTTTAAATAGAAATATTAAATTTATGAATTTTATATCAATCTTATTTATTTCATATTCTAAAACCGAATAAATTCAAATTTTATCGATATCTCAATTATTTTCGTGGATTTCATAGAAAAAACGACATTTTTCATTAAATTATTAGCGAAAATGCTAGTTTTTTAAATAGAAATATTAAATTTATGAATTTTATATCAATCTTATTTATTTCTTATTCTAAAACCGAATAAATTCAAATTTTATCGAAATCCCAATTATTTTCGTGGATTTCATTGAAAAAACGGCATTTTTCATTAAATTATTAGCGAAAATGCTAGTTTTTTAAATAGAAATATTAAAATTATTAAATTTATATCATTCTTATTTATTTCTTATTCTAAAACCGAATAAATTCAAATTTTATCGAAATCTGAATTATTTTCGTGGATTTTCATAGAAAAAACGACATTTTTCATTAAATTATTAGCGAAAAATGCTAGTTTTTTTAAATAGAAATATTAAATTTATGAATTTTATATCAATCTTATTTATTTCTTATTCTAAAACCGAATAAATTCAAATTTTATCGAAATCTCAATTATTTTCGTGGATTTCAAAGAAAAAACCACATTTTTGATTAAGATTTTAGCGAAAATACTAGTTTTTTAAATAGAAATATTAAAATTATTAAATTTATATAATTCTTATTTATTTCTTATTCTAAAACCGAATAAATTCAAATTTTATCGATATCTCAATTATTTTCGTGGATTTCATAGAAAAAACGACATTTTTCATTAAATTATTAGCGAAAATGCTAGTTTTTTAAATAGAAATATAAAATTTATGAATTATATATCATTCTTATTTATTTCTTTTTCTAAACACGAATAAATTCAAATTTTATCGATATCTCAATTATTTTCGTGGATTTCATAGAAAAAACGACATTTTTCATTAAATTATTAGCGAAAATGCTAGTTTTTTAAATAGAAATATTAAATTTATGAATTTTATATCAATCTTATTTATTTCTTATTCTAAAACCGAATAAATTCAAATTTTATCGAAATCTGAATTATTTTCGTGGATTTCATAGAAAAAACGACACTTTTCATTAAATTATTAGCGAAAATACTAGTTTTTTAAATAGAAATATTAAAATTATTAAATTTATATAATTCTTATTTATTTCTTATTCTAAAACCGAATAAATTCAAATTTTATCGATATCTCAATTATTTTCGTGGATTTCATAGAAAAAACGACACTTTTCATTAAATTATTAGCGAAAATACTAGTTTTTTAAATAGAAATATTAAAATTATTAAATTTATATAATTCTTATTTATTTCTTATTCTAAAACCGAATAAATTCAAATTTTATCGAAATCTCAATTATTTTCGTGGATTTCAAAGAAAAAACCACATTTTTGATTAAGATTTTAGCGAAAATGCTAGTTTTTTAAATAGAAATATAAAATTTATGAATTATATATCATTCTTATTTATTTCTTATTCTAAAACCGAATAAATTCAAATTTTATCGATATCTCAATTATTTTCGTGGATTTCATAGAAAAAACGACATTTTTCATTAAATTATTAGCGAAAATGCTAGTTTTTTAAATAGAAATATTAAATTTATGAATTTTATATCAATCTTATTTATTTCATATTCTAAACACGAATAAATTCAAATTTCATCGATATCTCAATTATTTTCGTGGATTTCAAAGAAAAAACCACATTTTTGATTAAGATTTTAGCGAAAATGCTAGTTTTTTTAAATAGAAATATAAAATTTATGAATTATATATCATTCTTATTTATTTCTTATTCTAAAACCGAATAAATTCAAATTTTATCGATATCTCAATTATTTTCGTGGATTTCATAGAAAAAACGACACTTTTCATTAAATTATTAGCGAAAATACTAGTTTTTTAAATAGAAATATTAAAATTATTAAATTTATATAATTCTTATTTATTTCTTATTCTAAAACCGAATAAATTCAAATTTTATCGAAATCCCAATTATTTTCGTGGATTTCATTGAAAAAACGGCATTTTTCATTGAAATATTAGCGAAAATACTAGTTTTTTAAATAGAAATATTAACTTTATGAATTTTATATCAATCTTATTTATTTCTTATTCTAAAACCGAATAAATTCAAATTTTATCGAAATCCCAATTATTTTCGTGGATTTCATTGAAAAAACGGCATTTTTCATTGAAATATTAGCGAAAATACTAGTTTTTTAAATAGAAATATTAAAATTATTAAATTTATATCATTCTTATTTATTTCTTATTCTAAAACCGAATAAATTCAAATTTTATCGAAATCTGAATTATTTTCGTGGATTTCATTGAAAAAACGCATTTTTCATTGAAATATTAGCGAAAATGATAGTTTTTTAAATAGAAATATAAAATTTATGAATTATATATCATTCTTATTTATTTCTTTTTCTAAACACGAATAAATTCAAATTTTATCGATATCTCAATTATTTTCGTGGATTTCATAGAAAAAACGACATTTTTCATTAAATTATTAGCGAAAATGCTAGTTTTTTAAATAGAAATATTAAATTTATGAATTTTATATCAATCTTATTTATTTCTTATTCTAAAACCGAATAAATTCAAATTTTATCGAAATCTGAATTATTTTCGTGGATTTCATAGAAAAAACGACATTTTTCATTAAATTATTAGCGAAAATGCTAGTTTTTTAAATAGAAATATTAAAATTATTAAATTTATATCATTCTTATTTATTTCTTATTCTAAAACCGAATAAATTCAAATTTTATCGAAATCTGAATTATTTTCGTGGATTTCATAGAAAAAACGACATTTTTCATTAAATTATTAGCGAAAATGCTAGTTTTTTAAATAGAAATATTAAATTTATGAATTTTATATCAATCTTATTTATTTCTTATTCTAAAACCGAATAAATTCAAATTTTATCGAAATCTCAATTATTTTCGTGGATTTCAAAGAAAAAACCACATTTTTGATTAAGATTTTAGCGAAAATGCTAGTTTTTTAAATAGAAATATAAAATTTATGAATTATATATCATTCTTATTTATTTCTTTATCTAAACACGAATAAATTCAAATTTTATCGATATCTCAATTATTTTCGTGGATTTCATAGAAAAAACGACATTTTTCATTAAATTATTAGCGAAAATGCTAGTTTTTTAAATAGAAATATTAAATTTATGAATTTTATATCAATCTTATTTATTTCTTATTCTAAAACCGAATAAATTCAAATTTTATCGAAATCTGAATTATTTTCGTGGATTTCATAGAAAAAACGACACTTTTCATTAAATTATTAGCGAAAATGCTAGTTTTTTAAATAGAAATATTAAAATTATTAAATTTATATAATTCTTATTTATTTCTTATTCTAAAACCGAATAAATTCAAATTTTATCGAAATCCCAATTATTTTCGTGGATTTCATTGAAAAAACGGCATTTTTCATTGAAATATTAGCGAAAATGCTAGTTTTTTAAATAGAAATATAAAGTTTATGAATTATATATAATTCTTATTTATTTCTTATTTTAAAACCGAATAAATTCAAATTTTATCGATATCTCAATTATTTTCGTGGATTTCATAGAAAAAACGACATTTTTCATTAAATTATTAGCGAAAATACTTGTTTTTTAAATAGAAATATTAAAATTATTAAATTTATATAATTCTTATTTATTTCTTATTCTAAAACCGAATAAATTCAAATTTTATCGAAATCCCAATTATTTTCGAGGATTTCATTGAAAAAAACGGCATTTTTTCATTGAAATATTAGCGAAAATGCTAATTTTTTAAATAGAAATATTAAATTTATGAATTTTATATCAATCTTATTTATTTCATATTCTAAAACCGAATAAATTCAAAATTTTATCGAAATCTCAATTATTTTCGTGGATTTCAAAGAAAAAACCACATTTTTGATTAAGATTTTAGCGAAAATGCTAGTTTTTTAAATAGAAATATAAAATTTATGAATTTAATATCAATCTTATTTATTTCATATTCTAAAACCGAATAAATTCAAATTTTATCGAAATCTCAATTATTTTCGTGGATTTCAAAGTAAAAACCACATTTTTGATTAAGATTTTAGCGAAAATGCTAGTTTTTTAAATAGAAATATAAAATTTATGAATTATATATAATTCTTATTTATTTCTTATTCTAAAACCGAATAAATTCAAATTTTATCGAAATCCCAATTATTTTCGTGGATTTCATTGAAAAAACGGCATTTTTCATTGAAATATTAGCGAAAATGATAGTTTTTTAAATAGAAATATAAAATTTATGAATTATATATCATTCTTATTTATTTCTTTTTCTAAACACGAATAAATTCAAATTTTATCGATATCTCAATTATTTTCGTGGATTTCATAGAAAAAACGACATTTTTCATTAAATTATTAGCGAAAATGCTAGTTTTTTAAATAGAAATATTAAATTTATGAATTTTATATCAATCTTATTTATTTCTTATTCTAAAACCGAATAAATTCAAATTTTATCGAAATCTCAATTATTTTCGTGGATTTCATTGAAAAAACGGCATTTTTCATTGAAATATTAGCGAAAATACTAGTTTTTTAAATAGAAATATTAAAATTATTAAATTTATATCATTCTTATTTATTTCTTATTCTAAAACCGAATAAATTCAAATTTTATCGAAATCTGAATTATTTTCGTGGATTTCATTGAAAAAACGGCATTTTTCATTGAAATATTAGCGAAAATGATAGTTTTTTAAATAGAAATATAAAATTTATGAATTATATATCATTCTTATTTATTTCTTTTTCTAAACACGAATAAATTCAAATTTTATCGATATCTCAATTATTTTCGTGGATTTCATAGAAAAAACGACATTTTTCATTAAATTATTAGCGAAAATGCTAGTTTTTTAAATAGAAATATTAAAATTATTAAATTTATATAATTCTTATTTATTTCTTATTCTAAAACCGAATAAATTCAAATTTTATCGAAATCCCAATTATTTTCGTGGATTTCATTGAAAAAAACGGCATTTTTCATTGAAATATTAGCGAAAATGCTAGTTTTTTAAATAGAAATATAAAGTTTATGAATTATATATCATTCTTATTTATTTCTTATTTTAAAACCGAATAAATTCAAATTTTATCGATATCTCAATTATTTTCGTGGATTTCATAGAAAAAACGACATTTTTCATTAAATTATTAGCGAAAATGCTAGTTTTTTAAATAGAAATATTAAATTTATGAATTTTATATCAATCTTATTTATTTCTTATTCTAAAACCGAATAAATTCAAATTTTATCGAAATCTCAATTATTTTCGTGGATTTCAAAGAAAAAACCACATTTTTGATTAAGATTTTAGCGAAAATGCTAGTTTTTTAAATAGAAATATAAAATTTATGAATTATATATCATTCTTATTTATTTCTTTATCTAAACACGAATAAATTCAAATTTTATCGATATCTCAATTATTTTCGTGGATTTCATAGAAAAAACGACATTTTTCATTAAATTATTAGCGAAAATGCTAGTTTTTTAAATAGAAATATTAAAATTATTAAATTTATATCATTCTTATTTATTTCTTATTCTAAAACCGAATAAAATTCAAATTTTATCGAAATCTGAATTATTTTCGTGGATTTCATAGAAAAAACGACATTTTTCATTAAATTATTAGCGAAAATACTAGTTTTTTAAATAGAAATATTAAAATTATTAAATTTATATAATTCTTATTTATTTCTTATTCTAAAACCGAATAAATTCAAATTTTATCGAAATCCCAATTATTTTCGTGGATTTCATTGAAAAAACGGCATTTTTCATTGAAATATTAGCGAAAATGATAGTTTTTTAAATAGAAATATAAAATTTATGAATTATATATCATTCTGATTTATTTCTTTTTCTAAACACGAATAAATTCAAATTTTATCGATATCTCAATTATTTTCGTGGATTTCATAGAAAAAACGACATTTTTCATTAAATTATTAGCGAAAATGCTAGTTTTTTAAATAGAAATATTAAATTTATGAATTTTATATCAATCTTATTTATTTCTTATTCTAAAACCGAATAAATTCAAATTTTATCGAAATCTCAATTATTTTCGTGGATTTCAAAGAAAAAACCACATTTTTGATTAAGATTTTAGCGAAAATGCTAGTTTTTTAAATAGAAATATAAAATTTATGAATTATATATCATTCTTATTTATTTCTTTATCTAAACACGAATAAATTCAAATTTTATCGATATCTCAATTATTTTCGTGGATTTCATAGAAAAAACGACATTTTTCATTAAATTATTAGCGAAAATGCTAGTTTTTTAAATAGAAATATTAAATTTATGAATTTTATATCAATCTTATTTATTTCTTATTCTAAAACCGAATAAATTCAAATTTTATCGAAATCTGAATTATTTTCGTGGATTTCATAGAAAAAACGACATTTTTCATTAAATTATTAGCGAAAATGCTAGTTTTTTAAATAGAAATATTAAAATTATTAAATTTATATAATTCTTATTTATTTCTTATTCTAAAACCGAATAAATTCAAATTTTATCGAAATCCCAATTATTTTCGTGGATTTCATTGAAAAAAACGGCATTTTTTCATTGAAATATTAGCGAAAATGCTAGTTTTTTAAATAGAAATATAAAGTTTATGAATTATATATCATTCTTATTTATTTCTTATTTTAAAACCGAATAAATTCAAATTTTATCGATATCTCAATTATTTTCGTGGATTTCATAGAAAAAACGACATTTTTCATTAAATTATTAGCGAAAATACTTGTTTTTTTAAATAGAAATATTAAAATTATTAAATTTATATAATTCTTATTTATTTCTTATTCTAAAACCGAATAAATTCAAATTTTATCGAAATCCCAATTATTTTCGTGGATTTCATTGAAAAAACGGCATTTTTCATTGAAATATTTGCGAAAATGATAGTTTTTTAAATAGAAATATAAAATTTATGAATTATATATCATTCTTATTTATTTCTTTTTCTAAACACGAATAAATTCAAATTTTATCGATATCTCAATTATTTTCGTGGATTTCATAGAAAAAACGACACTTTTCATTAAATTATTAGCGAAAATGCTAGTTTTTTAAATAGAAATATTAAATTTATGAATTTTATATCAATCTTATTTATTTCTTATTCTAAAACCGAATAAATTCAAATTTTATCGAAATCTCAATTATTTTCGTGGATTTCAAAGTAAAAACCACATTTTTGATTAAGATTTTAGCGAAAATGCTAGTTTTTTAAATAGAAATATAAAATTTATGAATTATATATAATTCTTATTTATTTCTTATTCTAAAACCGAATAAATTCAAATTTTATCGAAATCCCAATTATTTTCGTGGATTTCATTGAAAAAACGGCATTTTTCATTGAAATATTAGCGAAAATGATAGTTTTTTAAATAGAAATATAAAATTTATGAATTATATATCATTCTTATTTATTTCTTTTTCTAAACACGAATAAATTCAAATTTTATCGATATCTCAATTATTTTCGTGGATTTCATAGAAAAAACGACATTTTTCATTAAATTATTAGCGAAAATGCTAGTTTTTTAAATAGAAATATTAAATTTATGAATTTTATATCAATCTTATTTATTTCTTATTCTAAAACCGAATAAATTCAAATTTTATCGAAATCTCAATTATTTTCGTGGATTTCAAAGAAAAAACCACATTTTTGATTAAGATTTTAGCGAAAATGCTAGTTTTTTAAATAGAAATATAAAATTTATGAATTATATATCATTCTTATTTATTTCTTTATCTAAACACGAATAAATTCAAATTTTATCGATATCTCAATTATTTTCGTGGATTTCATAGAAAAAACGACATTTTTCATTAAATTATTAGCGAAAATGCTAGTTTTTTAAATAGAAATATTAAATTTATGAATTTTATATCAATCTTATTTATTTCTTATTCTAAAACCGAATAAATTCAAATTTTATCGAAATCTGAATTATTTTCGTGGATTTCATAGAAAAAAACGACATTTTTCATTAAATTATTAGCGAAAATGCTAGTTTTTTAAATAGAAATATTAAAATTATTAAATTTATATAATTCTTATTTATTTCTTATTCTAAAACCGAATAAATTCAAATTTTATCGAAATCCCAATTATTTTCGTGGATTTCATTGAAAAAACGGCATTTTTCATTGAAATATTAGCGAAAATGCTAGTTTTTTAAATAGAAATATAAAGTTTATGAATTATATATCATTCTTATTTATTTCTTATTTTAAAACCGAATAAATTCAAATTTTATCGATATCTCAATTATTTTCGTGGATTTCATAGAAAAAACGACATTTTTCATTAAATTATTAGCGAAAATGCTAGTTTTTTAAATAGAAATATTAAATTTATGAATTTTATATCAATCTTATTTATTTCTTATTCTAAAACCGAATAAATTCAAATTTTATCGAAATCTCAATTATTTTCGTGGATTTCAAAGAAAAAACCACATTTTTGATTAAGATTTTAGCGAAAATGCTAGTTTTTTAAATAGAAATATAAAATTTATGAATTATATATCATTCTTATTTATTTCTTTATCTAAACACGAATAAATTCAAATTTTATCGATATCTCAATTATTTTCGTGGATTTCATAGAAAAAAACGACATTTTTCATTAAATTATTAGCGAAAATGCTAGTTTTTTAAATAGAAATATTAAAATTATTAAATTTATATCATTCTTATTTATTTCTTATTCTAAAACCGAATAAATTCAAATTTTATCGAAATCTGAATTATTTTCGTGGATTTCATAGAAAAAACGACATTTTTCATTAAATTATTAGCGAAAATACTAGTTTTTTAAATAGAAATATTAAAATTATTAAATTTATATAATTCTTATTTATTTCTTATTCTAAAACCGAATAAATTCAAATTTTATCGAAATCCCAATTATTTTCGTGGATTTCATTGAAAAAACGGCATTTTTCATTGAAATATTAGCGAAAATGATAGTTTTTTAAATAGAAATATAAAATTTATGAATTATATATCATTCTTATTTATTTCTTTTTCTAAACACGAATAAATTCAAATTTTATCGATATCTCAATTATTTTCGTGGATTTCATAGAAAAAACGACATTTTTCATTAAATTATTAGCGAAAATGCTAGTTTTTTAAATAGAAATATTAAATTTATGAATTTTATATCAATCTTATTTATTTCTTATTCTAAAACCGAATAAATTCAAATTTTATCGAAATCTCAATTATTTTCGTGGATTTCAAAGAAAAAACCACATTTTTGATTAAGATTTTAGCGAAAATGCTAGTTTTTTAAATAGAAATATAAAATTTATGAATTATATATCATTCTTATTTATTTCTTTATCTAAACACGAATAAATTCAAATTTTATCGATATCTCAATTATTTTCGTGGATTTCATAGAAAAAACGACATTTTTCATTAAATTATTAGCGAAAATGCTAGTTTTTTAAATAGAAATATTAAATTTATGAATTTTATATCAATCTTATTTATTTCTTATTCTAAAACCGAATAAATTCAAATTTTATCGAAATCTGAATTATTTTCGTGGATTTCATAGAAAAAACGACATTTTTCATTAAATTATTAGCGAAAATGCTAGTTTTTTAAATAGAAATATTAAAATTATTAAATTTATATAATTCTTATTTATTTCTTATTCTAAAACCGAATAAATTCAAATTTTATCGAAATCCCAATTATTTTCGTGGATTTCATTGAAAAAACGGCATTTTTCATTGAAATATTAGCGAAAATGCTAGTTTTTTAAATAGAAATATAAAGTTTATGAATTATATATCATTCTTATTTATTTCTTATTTTAAAACCGAATAAATTCAAATTTTATCGATATCTCAATTATTTTCGTGGATTTCATAGAAAAAACGACATTTTTCATTAAATTATTAGCGAAAATACTTGTTTTTTAAATAGAAATATTAAAATTATTAAATTTATATAATTCTTATTTATTTCTTATTCTAAAACCGAATAAATTCAAATTTTATCGAAATCCCAATTATTTTCGTGGATTTCATTGAAAAAACGGCATTTTTCATTGAAATATTTGCGAAAATGATAGTTTTTTAAATAGAAATATAAAATTTATGAATTATATATCATTCTTATTTATTTCTTTTTCTAAACACGAATAAATTCAAATTTTATCGATATCTCAATTATTTTCGTGGATTTCATAGAAAAAACGACACTTTTCATTAAATTATTAGCGAAAATGCTAGTTTTTTAAATAGAAATATTAAATTTATGAATTTTATATCAATCTTATTTATTTCTTATTCTAAAACCGAATAAATTCAAATTTTATCGAAATCTGAATTATTTTCGTGGATTTCATAGAAAAAACGACATTTTTCATTAAATTATTAGCGAAAATGCTAGTTTTTTAAATAGAAATATTAAAATTATTAAATTTATATAATTCTTATTTATTTCTTATTCTAAAACCGAATAAATTCAAATTTTATCGAAATCCCAATTATTTTCGTGGATTTCATTGAAAAAACGGCATTTTTCATTGAAATATTAGCGAAAATGCTAGTTTTTTAAATAGAAATATAAAGTTTATGAATTATATATCATTCTTATTTATTTCTTATTTTAAAACCGAATAAATTCAAATTTTATCGATATCTCAATTATTTTCGTGGATTTCATAGAAAAAACGACATTTTTCATTAAATTATTAGCGAAAATACTAGTTTTTTAAATAGAAATATTAAAATTATTAAATTTATATAATTCTTATTTATTTCTTATTCTAAAACCGAATAAATTCAAATTTTATCGATATCTCAATTATTTTCGTGGATTTCATAGAAAAAACGACATTTTTCATTAAATTATTAGCGAAAATGCTAGTTTTTTAAATAGAAATATTAAATTTATGAATTTTATATCAATCTTATTTATTTCTTATTCTAAAACCGAATAAATTCAAATTTTATCGAAATCTGAATTATTTTCGTGGATTTCATAGAAAAAACGACATTTTTCATTAAATTATTAGCGAAAATACTAGTTTTTTAAATAGAAATATTAAAATTATTAAATTTATATAATTCTTATTTATTTCTTATTCTAAAACCGAATAAATTCAAATTTTATCGAAATCCCAATTATTTTCGTGGATTTCATTGAAAAAACGGCATTTTTCATTGAAATATTAGCGAAAATGATAGTTTTTTAAATAGAAATATAAAATTTATGAATTATATATCATTCTTATTTATTTCTTTTTCTAAACACGAATAAATTCAAATTTTATCGATATCTCAATTATTTTCGTGGATTTCATAGAAAAAACGACATTTTTCATTAAATTATTAGCGAAAATGCTAGTTTTTTAAATAGAAATATTAAATTTATGAATTTTATATCAATCTTATTTATTTCTTATTCTAAAACCGAATAAATTCAAATTTTATCGAAATCTCAATTATTTTCGTGGATTTCAAAGAAAAAACCACATTTTTGATTAAGATTTTAGCGAAAATGCTAGTTTTTTAAATAGAAATATAAAATTTATGAATTATATATCATTCTTATTTATTTCTTTATCTAAACACGAATAAATTCAAATTTTATCGATATCTCAATTATTTTCGTGGATTTCATAGAAAAAACGACATTTTTCATTAAATTATTAGCGAAAATGCTAGTTTTTTAAATAGAAATATTAAATTTATGAATTTTATATCAATCTTATTTATTTCTTATTCTAAAACCGAATAAATTCAAATTTTATCGAAATCTGAATTATTTTCGTGGATTTCATAGAAAAAACGACATTTTTCATTAAATTATTAGCGAAAATGCTAGTTTTTTAAATAGAAATATTAAAATTATTAAATTTATATAATTCTTATTTATTTCTTATTCTAAAACCGAATAAATTCAAATTTTATCGAAATCCCAATTATTTTCGTGGATTTCATTGAAAAAACGGCATTTTTCATTGAAATATTAGCGAAAATGCTAGTTTTTTAAATAGAAATATAAAGTTTATGAATTATATATCATTCTTATTTATTTCTTATTTTAAAACCGAATAAATTCAAATTTTATCGATATCTCAATTATTTTCGTGGATTTCATAGAAAAAACGACATTTTTCATTAAATTATTAGCGAAAATACTTGTTTTTTAAATAGAAATATTAAAATTATTAAATTTATATAATTCTTATTTATTTCTTATTCTAAAACCGAATAAATTCAAATTTTATCGAAATCCCAATTATTTTCGTGGATTTCATTGAAAAAACGGCATTTTTCATTGAAATATTAGCGAAAATGCTAGTTTTTTAAATAGAAATATTAAAATTATTAAATTTATATCATTCTTATTTATTTCTTATTCTAAAACCGAATAAATTCAAATTTTATCGAAATCTGAATTATTTTCGTGGATTTCATAGAAAAAACGACATTTTTCATTAAATTATTAGCGAAAATACTAGTTTTTTAAATAGAAATATTAAAATTATTAAATTTATATAATTCTTATTTATTTCTTATTCTAAAACCGAATAAATTCAAATTTTATCGAAATCCCAATTATTTTCGTGGATTTCATTGAAAAAACGGCATTTTTCATTGAAATATTAGCGAAAATGATAGTTTTTTAAATAGAAATATAAAATTTATGAATTATATATCATTCTTATTTATTTCTTTTTCTAAACACGAATAAATTCAAATTTTATCGATATCTCAATTATTTTCGTGGATTTCATAGAAAAAACGACATTTTTCATTAAATTATTAGCGAAAATGCTAGTTTTTTAAATAGAAATATTAAATTTATGAATTTTATATCAATCTTATTTATTTCTTATTCTAAAACCGAATAAATTCAAATTTTATCGAAATCTCAATTATTTTCGTGGATTTCAAAGAAAAAACCACATTTTTGATTAAGATTTTAGCGAAAATGCTAGTTTTTTAAATAGAAATATAAAATTTATGAATTATATATCATTCTTATTTATTTCTTTATCTAAACACGAATAAATTCAAATTTTATCGATATCTCAATTATTTTCGTGGATTTCATAGAAAAAACGACATTTTTCATTAAATTATTAGCGAAAATGCTAGTTTTTTAAATAGAAATATTAAATTTATGAATTTTATATCAATCTTATTTATTTCTTATTCTAAAACCGAATAAATTCAAATTTTATCGAAATCTGAATTATTTTCGTGGATTTCATAGAAAAAACGACATTTTTCATTAAATTATTAGCGAAAATGCTAGTTTTTTAAATAGAAATATTAAAATTATTAAATTTATATAATTCTTATTTATTTCTTATTCTAAAACCGAATAAATTCAAATTTTATCGAAATCCCAATTATTTTCGTGGATTTCATTGAAAAAACGGCATTTTTCATTGAAATATTAGCGAAAATGCTAGTTTTTTAAATAGAAATATAAAGTTTATGAATTATATATCATTCTTATTTATTTCTTATTTTAAAACCGAATAAATTCAAATTTTATCGATATCTCAATTATTTTCGTGGATTTCATAGAAAAAACGACATTTTTCATTAAATTATTAGCGAAAATACTTGTTTTTTAAATAGAAATATTAAAATTATTAAATTTATATAATTCTTATTTATTTCTTATTCTAAAACCGAATAAATTCAAATTTTATCGAAATCCCAATTATTTTCGTGGATTTCATTGAAAAAACGGCATTTTTCATTGAAATATTAGCGAAAATGATAGTTTTTTAAATAGAAATATAAAATTTATGAATTATATATCATTCTTATTTATTTCTTTTTCTAAACACGAATAAATTCAAATTTTATCGATATCTCAATTATTTTCGTGGATTTCATAGAAAAAACGACACTTTTCATTAAATTATTAGCGAAAATACTAGTTTTTTAAATAGAAATATTAAAATTATTAAATTTATATAATTCTTATTTATTTCTTATTCTAAAACCGAATAAATTCAAATTTTATCGATATCTCAATTATTTTCGTGAATTTCATAGAAAAAACGACACTTTTCATTAAAATATTAGCGAAAATGCTAGTTTTTTAAATAGAAATATTAAAATTATTAAATTTATATCATTCTTATTTATTTCTTATTCTAAAACCGAATAAATTCAAATTTTATCGAAATCTGAATTATTTTCGTGATTTCATTGAAAAAACGGCATTTTTCATTGAAATATTAGCGAAAATGCTAATTTTTTAAATAGAAATATTAAATTTATGAATTTTATATCAATCTTATTTATTTCATATTCTAAAACCGAATAAATTCAAATTTTATCGAAATCTCAATTATTTTCGTGGATTTCAAAGAAAAAACCACATTTTTGATTAAGATTTTAGCGAAAATGCTAGTTTTTTAAATAGAAATATAAAATTTATGAATTTAATATCAATCTTATTTATTTCATATTCTAAAACCGAATAAATTCAAATTTTATCGAAATCTCAATTATTTTCGTGGATTTCAAAGTAAAAACCACATTTTTGATTAAGATTTTAGCGAAAATGCTAGTTTTTTAAATAGAAATATTAAAATTATTAAATTTATATAATTCTTATTTATTTCTTATTCTAAAACCGAATAAATTCAAATTTTATCGAAATCCCAATTATTTTCGTGGATTTCATTGAAAAAACGGCATTTTTCATTGAAATATTAGCGAAAATGATAGTTTTTTAAATAGAAATATAAAATTTATGAATTATATATCATTCTTATTTATTTCTTTTTCTAAACACGAATAAATTCAAATTTTATCGATATCTCAATTATTTTCGTGGATTTCATAGAAAAAACGACATTTTTCATTAAATTATTAGCGAAAATGCTAGTTTTTTAAATAGAAATATTAAATTTATGAATTTTATATCAATCTTATTTATTTCTTATTCTAAAACCGAATAAATTCAAATTTTATCGAAATCTCAATTATTTTCGTGGATTTCAAAGAAAAAACCACATTTTTGATTAAGATTTTAGCGAAAATGCTAGTTTTTTAAATAGAAATATAAAATTTATGAATTATATATCATTCTTATTTATTTCTTTATCTAAACACGAATAAATTCAAATTTTATCGATATCTCAATTATTTTCGTGGATTTCATAGAAAAAACGACATTTTTCATTAAATTATTAGCGAAAATGCTAGTTTTTTAAATAGAAATATTAAATTTATGAATTTTATATCAATCTTATTTATTTCTTATTCTAAAACCGAATAAATTCAAATTTTATCGAAATCTGAATTATTTTCGTGGATTTCATAGAAAAAACGACATTTTTCATTAAATTATTAGCGAAAATGCTAGTTTTTTAAATAGAAATATTAAAATTATTAAATTTATATAATTCTTATTTATTTCTTATTCTAAAACCGAATAAATTCAAATTTTATCGAAATCCCAATTATTTTCGTGGATTTCATTGAAAAAACGGCATTTTTCATTGAAATATTAGCGAAAATGCTAGTTTTTTAAATAGAAATATAAAGTTTATGAATTATATATCATTCTTATTTATTTCTTATTTTAAAACCGAATAAATTCAAATTTTATCGATATCTCAATTATTTTCGTGGATTTCATAGAAAAAACGACATTTTTCATTAAATTATTAGCGAAAATACTTGTTTTTTAAATAGAAATATTAAAATTATTAAATTTATATAATTCTTATTTATTTCTTATTCTAAAACCGAATAAATTCAAATTTTATCGAAATCCCAATTATTTTCGTGGATTACATTGAAAAAACGGCATTTTTCATTGAAATATTAGCGAAAATGATAGTTTTTTAAATAGAAATATAAAATTTATGAATTATATATCATTCTTATTTATTTCTTTTTCTAAACACGAATAAATTCAAATTTTATCGATATCTCAATTATTTTCGTGGATTTCATAGAAAAAACGACACTTTTCATTAAATTATTAGCGAAAATACTAGTTTTTTAAATAGAAATATTAAAATTATTAAATTTATATAATTCTTATTTATTTCTTATTCTAAAACCGAATAAATTCAAATTTTATCGATATCTCAATTATTTTCGTGAATTTCATAGAAAAAACGACACTTTTCATTAAAATATTAGCGAAAATGCTAGTTTTTTAAATAGAAATATTAAAATTATTAAATTTATATCATTCTTATTTATTTCTTATTCTAAAACCGAATAAATTCAAATTTTATCGAAATCTGAATTATTTTCGTGATTTCATTGAAAAAACGGCATTTTTCATTGAAATATTAGCGAAAATGCTAATTTTTTAAATAGAAATATTAAATTTATGAATTTTATATCAATCTTATTTATTTCATATTCTAAAACCGAATAAATTCAAATTTTATCGAAATCTCAATTATTTTCGTGGATTTCAAAGAAAAAACCACATTTTTGATTAAGATTTTAGCGAAAATGCTAGTTTTTTAAATAGAAATATAAAATTTATGAATTTAATATCAATCTTATTTATTTCATATTCTAAAACCGAATAAATTCAAATTTTATCGAAATCTCAATTATTTTCGTGGATTTCAAAGTAAAAACCACATTTTTGATTAAGATTTTAGCGAAAATGCTAGTTTTTTAAATAGAAATATAAAATTTATGAATTATATATAATTCTTATTTATTTCTTATTCTAAAACCGAATAAATTCAAATTTTATCGAAATCCCAATTATTTTCGTGGATTTCATTGAAAAAACGGCATTTTTCATTGAAATATTAGCGAAAATGATAGTTTTTTAAATAGAAATATAAAATTTATGAATTATATATCATTCTTATTTATTTCTTTTTCTAAACACGAATAAATTCAAATTTTATCGATATCTCAATTATTTTCGTGGATTTCATAGAAAAAACGACATTTTTCATTAAATTATTAGCGAAAATGCTAGTTTTTTAAATAGAAATATTAAATTTATGAATTTTATATCAATCTTATTTATTTCTTATTCTAAAACCGAATAAATTCAAATTTTATCGAAATCTGAATTATTTTCGTGGATTTCATAGAAAAAACGACATTTTTCATTAAATTATTAGCGAAAATGCTAGTTTTTTAAATAGAAATATTAAATTTATGAATTTTATATCAATCTTATTTATTTCATATTCTAAAACCGAATAAATTCAAATTTTATCGAAATCTCAATTATTTTCGTGGATTTCAAAGAAAAAACCACATTTTTGATTAAGATTTTAGCGAAAATGCTAGTTTTTTAAATAGAAATATAAAATTTATGAATTATATATAATTCTTATTTATTTCTTATTCTAAAACCGAATAAATTCAAATTTTATCGAAATCCCAATTATTTTCGTGGATTTCATTGAAAAAACGGCATTTTTCATTGAAATATTAGCGAAAATGATAGTTTTTTAAATAGAAATATAAAATTTATGAATTATATATCATTCTTATTTATTTCTTTTTCTAAACACGAATAAATTCAAATTTTATCGATATCTCAATTATTTTCGTGGATTTCATAGAAAAAACGACATTTTTCATTAAATTATTAGCGAAAATGCTAGTTTTTTAAATAGAAATATTAAATTTATGAATTTTATATCAATCTTATTTATTTCTTATTCTAAAACCGAATAAATTCAAATTTTATCGAAATCTGAATTATTTTCGTGGATTTCATAGAAAAAACGACATTTTTCATTAAATTATTAGCGAAAATGCTAGTTTTTTAAATAGAAATATTAAATTTATGAATTTTATATCAATCTTATTTATTTCATATTCTAAAACCGAATAAATTCAAATTTTATCGAAATCTCAATTATTTTCGTGGATTTCAAAGAAAAAACCACATTTTTGATTAAGATTTTAGCGAAAATGCTAGTTTTTTAAATAGAAATATAAAATTTATGAATTATATATCATTCTTATTTATTTCTTATTCTAAAACCGAATAAATTCAAATTTTATCGATATCTCAATTATTTTCGTGGATTTCATAGAAAAAACGACACTTTTCATTAAAATATTAGCGAAAATGCTAGTTTTTTAAATAGAAATATTAAAATTATTAAATTTATATCATTCTTATTTATTTCTTATTCTAAAACCGAATAAATTCAAATTTTATCGAAATCTGAATTATTTTCGTGGATTTCATAGAAAAAACGACATTTTTCATTAAATTATTAGCGAAAATACTAGTTTTTTAAATAGAAATATTAAAATTATTAAATTTATATAATTCTTATTTATTTCTTATTCTAAAACCGAATAAATTCAAAATTTATCGATATCTCAATTATTTTCGTGGATTTCATAGAAAAAACGACATTTTTCATTAAATTATTAGCGAAAATACTAGTTTTTTAAATAGAAATATTAAAATTATTAAATTTATATAATTCTTATTTATTTCTTATTCTAAAACCGAATAAATTCAAATTTTATCGAAATCCCAATTATTTTCGTGGATTTCATTGAAAAAACGGCATTTTTCATTGAAATATTAGCGAAAATGATAGTTTTTTAAATAGAAATATAAAATTTATGAATTATATATCATTCTTATTTATTTCTTTTTCTAAACACGAATAAATTCAAATTTTATCGATATCTCAATTATTTTCGTGGATTTCATAGAAAAAACGACACTTTTCATTAAATTATTAGCGAAAATACTAGTTTTTTAAATAGAAATATTAAAATTATTAAATTTATATAATTCTTATTTATTTCTTATTCTAAAACCGAATAAATTCAAATTTTATCGATATCTCAATTATTTTCGTGAATTTCATAGAAAAAACGACACTTTTCATTAAAATATTAGCGAAAATGCTAGTTTTTTAAATAGAAATATTAAAATTATTAAATTTATATCATTCTTATTTATTTCTTATTCTAAAACCGAATAAATTCAAATTTTATCGAAATCTGAATTATTTTCGTGGATTTCATTGAAAAAACGGCATTTTTCATTGAAATATTAGCGAAAATGCTAATTTTTTAAATAGAAATATTAAATTTATGAATTTTATATCAATCTTATTTATTTCATATTCTAAAACCGAATAAATTCAAATTTTATCGATATCTCAATTATTTTCGTGGATTTCATAGAAAAAACGACATTTTTCATTAAATTATTAGCGAAAATGCTAGTTTTTTAAATAGAAATATTAAATTTATGAATTTTATATCAATCTTATTTATTTCTTATTCTAAAACCGAATAAATTCAAATTTTATCGAAATCCCAATTATTTTCGTGGATTTCATTGAAAAAACGGCATTTTTCATTGAAATATTAGCGAAAATGCTAGTTTTTTAAATAGAAATATTAAATTTATGAATTTTATATCATTCTCATTTATTTCTTATTCTAAAACCGAATAAATTCAAATTTTATCGAAATCTGAATTATTTTCGTGGATTTCATAGAAAAAACGACATTTTTCATTAAATTATTAGCGAAAATGCTAGTTTTTTAAATAGAAATATTAAAATTAATAAATTTATATAATTCTTATTTATTTCTTATTGTAAAACCGAATAAATTCAAATTTCATCGAAATCTGAATTATTTTCGTGGATTTCATAGAAAAAACGACATTTTTCATTAAATTATTAGCGAAAATGCTAGTTTTTTAAATAGAAATATTAAATTTATGAATTTTATATCAATCTTATTTATTTCTTATTCTAAAACCGAATAAATTCAAATTTTATCGAAATATCAATTATTTTCGTGGATTTCAAAGAAAAAACCACATTTTTGATTAAGATTTTAGCGAAAATACTAGTTTTTTAAATAGAAATATTAAAATTATTAAATTTATATAATTCTTATTTATTTCTTATTCTAAAACCGAATAAATTCAAATTTTATCGATATCTCAATTATTTTCGTGGATTTCATAGAAAAAACGACATTTTTCATTAAATTATTAGCGAAAATGCTAGTTTTTTAAATAGAAATATAAAATTTATGAATTATATATCATTCTTATTTATTTCTTTTTCTAAACACGAATAAATTCAAATTTTATCGATATCTCAATTATTTTCGTGGATTTCATAGAAAAAACGACATTTTTCATTAAATTATTAGCGAAAATGCTAGTTTTTTAAATAGAAATATTAAATTTATGAATTTTATATCAATCTTATTTATTTCTTATTCTAAAACCGAATAAATTCAAATTTTATCGAAATCTGAATTATTTTCGTGGATTTCATAGAAAAAACGACACTTTTCATTAAATTATTAGCGAAAATACTAGTTTTTTAAATAGAAATATTAAAATTATTAAATTTATATAATTCTTATTTATTTCTTATTCTAAAACCGAATAAATTCAAATTTTATCGATATCTCAATTATTTTCGTGGATTTCATAGAAAAAACGACATTTTTCATTAAATTATTAGCGAAAATGCTAGTTTTTTAAATAGAAATATTAAATTTATGAATTTTATATCAATCTTATTTATTTCATATTCTAAAACCGAATAAATTCAAATTTTATCGAAATCTCAATTATTTTCGTGGATTTCAAAGAAAAAACCACATTTTTGATTAAGATTTTAGCGAAAATGCTAGTTTTTTAAATAGAAATATAAAATTTATGAATTATATATCATTCTTATTTATTTCTTATTCTAAAACCGAATAAATTCAAATTTTATCGATATCTCAATTATTTTCGTGGATTTCATAGAAAAAACGACATTTTTCATTAAATTATTAGCGAAAATGCTAGTTTTTTAAATAGAAATATTAAATTTATGAATTTTATATCAATCTTATTTATTTCATATTCTAAACACGAATAAATTCAAATTTCATCGATATCTCAATTATTTTCGTGGATTTCAAAGAAAAAACCACATTTTTGATTAAGATTTTAGCGAAAATGCTAGTTTTTTAAATAGAAATATAAAATTTATGAATTATATATCATTCTTATTTATTTCTTATTCTAAAACCGAATAAATTCAAATTTTATCGATATCTCAATTATTTTCGTGGATTTCATAGAAAAAACGACATTTTTCATTAAATTATTAGCGAAAATGCTAGTTTTTTAAATAGAAATATTAAATTTATGAATTTTATATCAATCTTATTTATTTCTTATTCTAAAACCGAATAAATTCAAATTTTATCGAAATCTGAATTATTTTCGTGGATTTCATAGAAAAAACGACACTTTTCATTAAATTATTAGCGAAAATACTAGTTTTTTAAATAGAAATATTAAAATTATTAAATTTATATAATTCTTATTTATTTCTTATTCTAAAACCGAATAAATTCAAATTTTATCGATATCTCAATTATTTTCGTGGATTTCATAGAAAAAACGACATTTTTCATTAAATTATTAGCGAAAATGCTAGTTTTTTAAATAGAAATATTAAATTTATGAATTTTATATCAATCTTATTTATTTCATATTCTAAAACCGAATAAATTCAAATTTTATCGAAATCTCAATTATTTTCGTGGATTTCAAAGAAAAAACCACATTTTTGATTAAGATTTTAGCGAAAATGCTAGTTTTTTAAATAGAAATATAAAATTTATGAATTATATATCATTCTTATTTATTTATTATTCTAAAACCGAATAAATTCAAATTTTATCGATATCTCAATTATTTTCGTGGATTTCATAGAAAAAACGACATTTTTCATTAAATTATTAGCGAAAATGCTAGTTTTTTAAATAGAAATATTAAATTTATGAATTTTATATCAATCTTATTTATTTCATATTCTAAACACGAATAAATTCAAATTTCATCGATATCTCAATTATTTTCGTGGATTTCAAAGAAAAAACCACATTTTTGATTAAGATTTTAGCGAAAATGCTAGTTTTTTAAATAGAAATATAAAATTTATGAATTATATATCTTTCTTATTTATTTCATATTCTAAAACCGAATAAATTCAAATTTTATCGATATCTCAATTATTTTCGTGGATTTCATAGAAAAAACGACACTTTTCATTAAATTATTAGCGAAAATACTAGTTTTTTAAATAGAAATATTAAAATTATTAAATTTATATAATTCTTATTTATTTCTTATTCTAAAACCGAATAAATTCAAATTTTATCGAAATCCCAATTATTTTCGTGGATTTCATTGAAAAAACGGCATTTTTCATTGAAATATTAGCGAAAATACTAGTTTTTTAAATAGAAATATTAACTTTATGAATTTTATATCAATCTTATTTATTTCTTATTCTAAAACCGAATAAATTCAAATTTTATCGAAATCCCAATTATTTTCGTGGATTTCATTGAAAAAACGGCATTTTTCATTGAAATATTAGCGAAAATACTAGTTTTTTAAATAGAAATATTAAATTTATGAATTTTATATCAATCTTATTTATTTCTTATTCTAAAACCGAATAAATTCAAATTTTATCGAAATCTGAATTATTTTCGTGGATTTCATAGAAAAAACGACACTTTTCATTAAATTATTAGCGAAAATACTAGTTTTTTAAATAGAAATATTAAAATTATTAAATTTATATAATTCTTATTTATTTCTTATTCTAAAACCGAATAAATTCAAATTTTATCGATATCTCAATTATTTTCGTGGATTTCATAGAAAAAACGACATTTTTCATTAAATTATTAGCGAAAATGCTAGTTTTTTAAATAGAAATATTAAATTTATGAATTTTATATCAATCTTATTTATTTCTTATTCTAAAACCGAATAAATTCAAATTTTATCGAAATCTGAATTATTTTCGTGGATTTCATAGAAAAAACGACATTTTTCATTAAATTATTAGCGAAAATGCTAGTTTTTTAAATAGAAATATTAAAATTATTAAATTTATATCATTCTTATTTATTTCTTATTCTAAAACCGAATAAATTCAAATTTTATCGAAATCTGAATTATTTTCGTGGATTTCATAGAAAAAACGACATTTTTCATTAAATTATTAGCGAAAATGCTAGTTTTTTAAATAGAAATATTAAATTTATGAATTTTATATCAATCTTATTTATTTCTTATTCTAAAACCGAATAAATTCAAATTTTATCGAAATCTCAATTATTTTCGTGGATTTCAAAGAAAAAACCACATTTTTGATTAAGATTTTAGCGAAAATGCTAGTTTTTTAAATAGAAATATAAAATTTATGAATTATATATCATTCTTATTTATTTCTTATTCTAAAACCGAATAAATTCAAATTTTATCGAAATCTGAATTATTTTCGTGGATTTCATAGAAAAAACGACATTTTTCATTAAATTATTAGCGAAAATACTAGTTTTTTAAATAGAAATATTAAAATTATTAAATTTATATAATTCTTATTTATTTCTTATTCTAAAACCGAATAAATTCAAATTTTATCGAAATCCCAATTATTTTCGTGGATTTCATTGAAAAAACGGCATTTTTCATTGAAATATTAGCGAAAATGATAGTTTTTTAAATGGAAATATAAAATTTATGAATTATATATCATTCTTATTTATTTCTTTTTCTAAACCCGAATAAATTCAAATTTTATCGATATCTCAATTATTTTCGTGGATTTCATAGAAAAAACGACATTTTTCATTAAATTATTAGCGAAAATGCTAGTTTTTTAAATAGAAATATTAAATTTATGAATTTTATATCAATCTTATTTATTTCTTATTCTAAAACCGAATAAATTCAAATTTTATCGAAATCTGAATTATTTTCGTGGATTTCATTGAAAAAACCACATTTTTGATTAAGATTTTAGCGAAAATGCTAGTTTTTTAAATAGAAATATAAAATTTATGAATTTAATATCAATCTTATTTATTTCATATTCTAAAACCGAATAAATTCAAATTTTATCGAAATCTCAATTATTTTCGTGGATTTCAAAGTAAAAACCACATTTGTGATTAAGATTTTAGCGAAAATGCTAGTTTTTTAAATAGAAATATAAAATTTATGAATTATATATAATTCTTATTTATTTCTTATTCTAAAACCGAATAAATTCAAATTTTATCGAAATCCCAATTAGTTTCGTGGATTTCATTGAAAAAACGGCATTTTTCATTGAAATATTAGCGAAAATGATAGTTTTTTAAATAGAAATATAAAATTTATGAATTATATATCATTCTTATTTATTTCTTTTTCTAAACACGAATAAATTCAAATTTTATCGATATCTCAATTATTTTCGTGGATTTCATAGAAAAAACGACATTTTTCATTAAATTATTAGCGAAAATGCTAGTTTTTTAAATAGAAATATTAAATTTATGAATTTTATATCAATCTTATTTATTTCTTATTCTAAAACCGAATAAATTCAAATTTTATCGAAATCTGAATTATTTTCGTGGATTTCATAGAAAAAACGACATTTTTCATTAAATTATTAGCGAAAATGCTAGTTTTTTAAATAGAAACATTAAATTTATGAATTTTATATCAATCTTATTTATTTCATATTCTAAAACCGAATAAATTCAAATTTTATCGAAATCTCAATTATTTTCGTGGATTTCAAAGAAAAAACCACATTGTTGATTAAGATTTTAGCGAAAATGCTAGTTTTTTAAATAGAAATATAAAATTTATGAATTATATATAATTCTTATTTATTTCTTATTCTAAAACCGAATAAATTCAAATTTTATCGAAATCCCAATTATTTTCGTGGATTTCATTGAAAAAACGGCATTTTTCATTGAAATATTAGCGAAAATGATAGTTTTTTAAATAGAAATATAAAATTTATGAATTATATATCATTCTTATTTATTTCTTTTTCTAAACACGAATAAATTCAAATTTTATCGATATCTCAATTATTTTCGTGGATTTCATAGAAAAAACGACATTTTTCATTAAATTATTAGCGAAAATGCTAGTTTTTTAAATAGAAATATTAAATTTATGAATTTTATATCAATCTTATTTATTTCTTATTCTAAAACCGAATAAATTCAAATTTTATCGAAATCTGAATTATTTTCGTGGATTTCATAGAAAAAACGACATTTTTCATTAAATTATTAGCGAAAATGCTAGTTTTTTAAATAGAAATATTAAATTTATGAATTTTATATCAATCTTATTTATTTCATATTCTAAAACCGAATAAATTCAAATTTTATCGAAATCTCAATTATTTTCGTGGATTTCAAAGAAAAAACCACATTTTTGATTAAGATTTTAGCGAAAATGCTAGTTTTTTAAATAGAAATATAAAATTTATGAATTATATATCATTCTTATTTATTTCTTATTCTAAAACCGAATAAATTCAAATTTTATCGATATCTCAATTATTTTCGTGGATTTCATAGAAAAAACGACACTTTTCATTAAAATATTAGCGAAAATGCTAGTTTTTTAAATAGAAATATTAAAATTATTAAATTTATATCATTCTTATTTATTTCTTATTCTAAAACCGAATAAATTCAAATTTTATCGAAATCTGAATTATTTTCGTGGATTTCATAGAAAAAACGACATTTTTCATTAAATTATTAGCGAAAATACTAGTTTTTTAAATAGAAATATAAAGTTTATGAATTATATATCATTCTTATTTATTTCTTATTTTAAAACCGAATAAATTCAAATTTTATCGATATCTCAATTATTTTCGTGGATTTCATAGAAAAAACGACATTTTTCATTAAATTATTAGCGAAAATACTTGTTTTTTAAATATAAATATTAAAATTATTAAATTTATATAATTCTTATTTATTTCTTATTCTAAAACCGAATAAATTCAAATTTTATCGAAATCCCAATTATTTTCGTGGATTTCATTGAAAAAACGGCATTTTTCATTGAAATATTAGCGAAAATGATAGTTTTTTAAATAGAAATATAAAATTTATGAATTATATATCATTCTTATTTATTTCTTTTTCTAAACACGAATAAATTCAAATTTTATCGATATCTCAATTATTTTCGTGGATTTCATAGAAAAAACGACACTTTTCATTAAATTATTAGCGAAAATACTAGTTTTTTAAATAGAAATATTAAAATTATTAAATTTATATAATTCTTATTTATTTCTTATTCTAAAACCGAATAAATTCAAATTTTATCGATATCTCAATTATTTTCGTGAATTTCATAGAAAAAACGACACTTTTCATTAAAATATTAGCGAAAATGCTAGTTTTTTAAATAGAAATATTAAAATTATTAAATTTATATCATTCTTATTTATTTCTTATTCTAAAACCGAATAAATTCAAATTTTATCGAAATCTGAATTATTTTCGTGGATTTCATTGAAAAAACGGCATTTTTCATTGAAATATTAGCGAAAATGCTAATTTTTTAAATAGAAATATTAAATTTATGAATTTTATATCAATCTTATTTATTTCATATTCTAAAACCGAATAAATTCAAATTTTATCGATATCTCAATTATTTTCGTGGATTTCATAGAAAAAACGACATTTTTCATTAAATTATTAGCGAAAATGCTAGTTTTTTAAATAGAAATATTAAATTTATGAATTTTATATCAATCTTATTTATTTCTTATTCTAAAACCGAATAAATTCAAATTTTATCGAAATCCCAATTATTTTCGTGGATTTCATTGAAAAAACGGCATTTTTCATTGAAATATTAGCGAAAATGCTAGTTTTTTAAATAGAAATATTAAATTTATGAATTTTATATCATTCTCATTTATTTCTTATTCTAAAACCGAATAAATTCAAATTTTATCGAAATCTGAATTATTTTCGTGGATTTCATAGAAAAAACGACATTTTTCATTAAATTATTAGCGAAAATGCTAGTTTTTTAAATAGAAATATTAAAATTATTAAATTTATATAATTCTTATTTATTTCTTATTGTAAAACCGAATAAATTCAAATTTCATCGAAATCTGAATTATTTTCGTGGATTTCATAGAAAAAACGACATTTTTCATTAAATTATTAGCGAAAATGCTAGTTTTTTAAATAGAAATATTAAATTTATGAATTTTATATCAATCTTATTTATTTCTTATTCTAAAACCGAATAAATTCAAATTTTATCGAAATCTCAATTATTTTCGTGGATTTCAAAGAAAAAACCA
This sequence comes from Labia minor, assembly GCA_963082975.1. Classification (NCBI taxonomy): domain Eukaryota; kingdom Metazoa; phylum Arthropoda; class Insecta; order Dermaptera; family Spongiphoridae; genus Labia; species Labia minor. Next base: position 80,925,716 of record OY720347.1, on the reverse strand, counting down.
CATTTTTGATTAAGATTTTAGCGAAAATACTAGTTTTTTAAATAGAAATATTAAAATTATTAAATTTATATAATTCTTATTTATTTCTTATTCTAAAACCGAATAAATTCAAATTTTATCGATATCTCAATTATTTTCGTGAATTTCATAGAAAAAACGACACTTTTCATTAAAATATTAGCGAAAATGCTAGTTTTTTAAATAGAAATATTAAAATTATTAAATTTATATCATTCTTATTTATTTCTTATTCTAAAACCGAATAAATTCAAATTTTATCGAAATCTGAATTATTTTCGTGGATTTCATTGAAAAAACGGCATTTTTCATTGAAATATTAGCGAAAATGCTAATTTTTTAAATAGAAATATTAAATTTATGAATTTTATATCAATCTTATTTATTTCATATTCTAAAACCGAATAAATTCAAATTTTATCGATATCTCAATTATTTTCGTGGATTTCATAGAAAAAACGACATTTTTCATTAAATTATTAGCGAAAATGCTAGTTTTTTAAATAGAAATATTAAATTTATGAATTTTATATCAATCTTATTTATTTCTTATTCTAAAACCGAATAAATTCAAATTTTATCGAAATCCCAATTATTTTCGTGGATTTCATTGAAAAAACGGCATTTTTCATTGAAATATTAGCGAAAATGCTAGTTTTTTAAATAGAAATATTAAATTTATGAATTTTATATCATTCTCATTTATTTCTTATTCTAAAACCGAATAAATTCAAATTTTATCGAAATCTGAATTATTTTCGTGGATTTCATAGAAAAAACGACATTTTTCATTAAATTATTAGCGAAAATGCTAGTTTTTTAAATAGAAATATTAAAATTATTAAATTTATATAATTCTTATTTATTTCTTATTGTAAAACCGAATAAATTCAAATTTCATCGAAATCTGAATTATTTTCGTGGATTTCATAGAAAAAACGACATTTTTCATTAAATTATTAGCGAAAATGCTAGTTTTTTAAATAGAAATATTAAATTTATGAATTTTATATCAATCTTATTTATTTCTTATTCTAAAACCGAATAAATTCAAATTTTATCGAAATCTCAATTATTTTCGTGGATTTCAAAGAAAAAACCACATTTTTGATTAAGATTTTAGCGAAAATACTAGTTTTTTAAATAGAAATATTAAAATTATTAAATTTATATAATTCTTATTTATTTCTTATTCTAAAACCGAATAAATTCAAATTTCATCGAAATCTGAATTATTTTCGTGGATTTCATAGAAAAAACGACATTTTTCATTAAATTATTAGCGAAAATGCTAGTTTTTTAAATAGAAATATTAAATTTATGAATTTTATATCAATCTTATTTAGTTCTTATTCTAAAACCGAATAAATTCAAATTTTATCGAAATCTGAATTATTTTCGTGGATTTCATAGAAAAAACGACATTTTTTCATTAAATTATTAGCGAAAATGCTAGTTTTTTAAATAGAAATATTAAAATTATTAATTTTATATAATTCTTATTTATTTCTTATTCTAAAACCGAATAAATTCAAATTTTATCGAAATCCCAATTATTTTCGTGGATTTCATTGAAAAAACGGCATTTTTCATTGAAATATTAGCGAAAAGCTAGTTTTTTAAATAGAAATATAAAGTTTATGAATTATATATCATTCTTATTTATTTCTTATTTTAAAACCGAATAAATTCAAATTTTATCGATATCTCAATTATTTTCGTGGATTTCATAGAAAAAACGACATTTTTCATTAAATTATTAGCGAAAATACTTGTTTTTTAAATAGAAATATTAAAATTATTAAATTTATATAATTCTTATTTATTTCTTATTCTAAAACCGAATAAATTCAAATTTTATCGAAATCCCAATTATTTTCGTGGATTTCATTGAAAAAACGGCATTTTTCATTGAAATATTAGCGAAAATGATAGTTTTTTAAATAGAAATATAAAATTTATGAATTATATATCATTCTTATTTATTTCTTATTGTAAAACCGAATAAATTCAAATTTCATCGAAATCTGAATTATTTTCGTGGATTTCATAGAAAAAACGACATTTTTCATTAAATTATTAGCGAAAATGCTAGTTTTTTAAATAGAAATATTAAATTTATGAATTTTATATCAATCTTATTTATTTCTTATTCTAAAACCGAATAAATTCAAATTTTATCGAAATCTCAATTATTTTCGTGGATTTCATAGAAAAAACGACATTTTTCATTAAATTATTAGCGAAAATGCTAGTTTTTTAAATAGAAATATTAAATTTATGAATTTTATATCAATCTTATTTATTTCTTATTGTAAAACCGAATAAATTCAAATTTCATCGAAATCTGAATTATTTTCGTGGATTTCATAGAAAAAACGACATTTTTCATTAAATTATTAGCGAAAATGCTAGTTTTTTAAATAGAAATATTAAATTTATGAATTTTATATCAATCTTATTTATTTCTTATTCTAAAACCGAATAAATTCAAATTTTAACGAAATCTCAATTATTTTCGTGGATTTCAAAGAAAAAACCACATTTTTGATTAAGATTTTAGCGAAAATGCTAGTTTTTTAAATAGAAATATAAAATTTATGAATTATATATCATTCTTATTTATTTCTTATTCTAAAACCGAATAAATTCAAATTTTATCGATATCTCAATTATTTTCGTGGATTTCATAGAAAAAACGACATTTTTCATTAAATTATTAGCGAAAATGCTAGTTTTTTAAATAGAAATATTAAAATTATTAAATTTATATAATTCTTATTTATTTCTTATTCTAAAACCGAATAAACTCAAATTTTATCGAAATCCCAATTATTTTCGTGGATTTCATTGAAAAAACGGCATTTTTCATTGAAATATTAGCGAAAATGCTAGTTTTTTAAATAGAAATATAAAGTTTATGAATTATATATCATTCTTATTTATTTCTTATTTTAAAACCGAATAAATTCAAATTTTATCGATATCTCAATTATTTTCGTGGATTTCATAGAAAAAACGACATTTTTCATTAAATTATTAGCGAAAATACTTGTTTTTTAAATATAAATATTAAAATTATTAAATTTATATAATTCTTATTTATTTCTTATTCTAAAACCGAATAAATTCAAATTTTATCGAAATCCCAATTATTTTCGTGGATTTCATTGAAAAAACGGCATTTTTCATTGAAATATTAGCGAAAATGATAGTTTTTTAAATAGAAATATAAAATTTATGAATTATATATCATTCTTATTTATTTCTTTTTCTAAACACGAATAAATTCAAATTTTATCGATATCTCAATTATTTTCGTGGATTTCATAGAAAAAACGACACTTTTCATTAAATTATTAGCGAAAATACTAGTTTTTTAAATAGAAATATTAAAATTATTAAATTTATATAATTCTTATTTATTTCTTATTCTAAAACCGAATAAATTCAAATTTTATCGATATCTCAATTATTTTCGTGAATTTCATAGAAAAAACGACACTTTTCATTAAAATATTAGCGAAAATGCTAGTTTTTTAAATAGAAATATTAAAATTATTAAATTTATATCATTCTTATTTATTTCTTATTCTAAAACCGAATAAATTCAAATTTTATCGAAATCTGAATTATTTTCGTGGATTTCATTGAAAAAACGGCATTTTTCATTGAAATATTAGCGAAAATGCTAATTTTTTAAATAGAAATATTAAATTTATGAATTTTATATCAATCTTATTTATTTCATATTCTAAAACCGAATAAATTCAAATTTTATCGATATCTCAATTATTTTCGTGGATTTCATAGAAAAAACGACATTTTTCATTAAATTATTAGCGAAAATGCTAGTTTTTTAAATAGAAATATTAAATTTATGAATTTTATATCAATCTTATTTATTTCTTATTCTAAAACCGAATAAATTCAAATTTTATCGAAATCCCAATTATTTTCGTGGATTTCATTGAAAAAACGGCATTTTTCATTGAAATATTAGCGAAAATGCTAGTTTTTTAAATAGAAATATTAAATTTATGAATTTTATATCATTCTCATTTATTTCTTATTCTAAAACCGAATAAATTCAAATTTTATCGAAATCTGAATTATTTTCGTGGATTTCATAGAAAAAACGACATTTTTCATTAAATTATTAGCGAAAATGCTAGTTTTTTAAATAGAAATATTAAAATTATTAAATTTATATAATTCTTATTTATTTCTTATTGTAAAACCGAATAAATTCAAATTTCATCGAAATCTGAATTATTTTCGTGGATTTCATAGAAAAAACGACATTTTTCATTAAATTATTAGCGAAAATGCTAGTTTTTTAAATAGAAATATTAAATTTATGAATTTTATATCAATCTTATTTATTTCTTATTCTAAAACCGAATAAATTCAAATTTTATCGAAATCTCAATTATTTTCGTGGATTTCAAAGAAAAAACCACATTTTTGATTAAGATTTTAGCGAAAATACTAGTTTTTTAAATAGAAATATTAAAATTATTAAATTTATATAATTCTTATTTATTTCTTATTCTAAAACCGAATAAATTCAAATTTTATCGATATCTCAATTATTTTCGTGAATTTCATAGAAAAAACGACACTTTTCATTAAAATATTAGCGAAAATGCTAGTTTTTTAAATAGAAATATTAAAATTATTAAATTTATATCATTCTTATTTATTTCTTATTCTAAAACCGAATAAATTCAAATTTTATCGAAATCTGAATTATTTTCGTGGATTTCATTGAAAAAACGGCATTTTTCATTGAAATATTAGCGAAAATGCTAATTTTTTAAATAGAAATATTAAATTTATGAATTTTATATCAATCTTATTTATTTCATATTCTAAAACCGAATAAATTCAAATTTTATCGATATCTCAATTATTTTCGTGGATTTCATAGAAAAAACGACATTTTTCATTAAATTATTAGCGAAAATGCTAGTTTTTTAAATAGAAATATTAAATTTATGAATTTTATATCAATCTTATTTATTTCTTATTCTAAAACCGAATAAATTCAAATTTTATCGAAATCCCAATTATTTTCGTGGATTTCATTGAAAAAACGGCATTTTTCATTGAAATATTAGCGAAAATGCTAGTTTTTTAAATAGAAATATTAAATTTATGAATTTTATATCATTCTCATTTATTTCTTATTCTAAAACCGAATAAATTCAAATTTTATCGAAATCTGAATTATTTTCGTGGATTTCATAGAAAAAACGACATTTTTCATTAAATTATTAGCGAAAATGCTAGTTTTTTAAATAGAAATATTAAAATTATTAAATTTATATAATTCTTATTTATTTCTTATTGTAAAACCGAATAAATTCAAATTTCATCGAAATCTGAATTATTTTCGTGGATTTCATAGAAAAAACGACATTTTTCATTAAATTATTAGCGAAAATGCTAGTTTTTTAAATAGAAATATTAAATTTATGAATTTTATATCAATCTTATTTATTTCTTATTCTAAAACCGAATAAATTCAAATTTTATCGAAATCTCAATTATTTTCGTGGATTTCAAAGAAAAAACCACATTTTTGATTAAGATTTTAGCGAAAATACTAGTTTTTTAAATAGAAATATTAAAATTATTAAATTTATATAATTCTTATTTATTTCTTATTCTAAAACCGAATAAATTCAAATTTTATCGATATCTCAATTATTTTCGTGGATTTCATAGAAAAAACGACATTTTTCATTAAATTATTAGCGAAAATGCTAGTTTTTTAAATAGAAATATAAAATTTATGAATTATATATCATTCTTATTTATTTCTTTTTCTAAACACGAATAAATTCAAATTTTATCGATATCTCAATTATTTTCGTGGATTTCATAGAAAAAACGACATTTTTCATTAAATTATTAGCGAAAATGCTAGTTTTTTAAATAGAAATATTAAATTTATGAATTTTATATCAATCTTATTTATTTCATATTCTAAAACCGAATAAATTCAAATTTTATCGAAATCTCAATTATTTTCGTGGATTTCAAAGAAAAAACCACATTTTTGATTAAGATTTTAGCGAAAATGCTAGTTTTTTAAATAGAAATATAAAATTTATGAATTATATATCATTCTTATTTATTTCTTATTCTAAAACCGAATAAATTCAAATTTTATCGATATCTCAATTATTTTCGTGGATTTCATAAAAAAACGACACTTTTCATTAAATTATTAGCGAAAATACTAGTTTTTTAAATAGAAATATTAAAATTATTAAATTTATATAATTCTTATTTATTTCTTATTCTAAAACCGAATAAATTCAAATTTTATCGATATCTCAATTATTTTCGTGGATTTCATAGAAAAAACGACATTTTTCATTAAATTATTAGCGAAAATGCTAGTTTTTTAAATAGAAATATTAAATTTATGAATTTTATATCAATCTTATTTATTTCATATTCTAAAACCGAATAAATTCAAATTTTATCGAAATCTCAATTATTTTCGTGGATTTCAAAGAAAAAACCACATTTTTGATTAAGATTTTAGCGAAAATGCTAGTTTTTTAAATAGAAATATAAAATTTATGAATTATATATCATTCTTATTTATTTCTTATTCTAAAACCGAATAAATTCAAATTTTATCGATATCTCAATTATTTTCGTGGATTTCATAGAAAAAACGACATTTTTCATTAAATTATTAGCGAAAATGCTAGTTTTTTAAATAGAAATATTAAATTTATGAATTTTATATCAATCTTATTTATTTCATATTCTAAACACGAATAAATTCAAATTTCATCGATATCTCAATTATTTTCGTGGATTTCAAAGAAAAAACCACATTTTTGATTAAGATTTTAGCGAAAATGCTAGTTTTTTAAATAGAAATATAAAATTTATGAATTATATATCATTCTTATTTATTTCTTATTCTAAAACCGAATAAATTCAAATTTTATCGATATCTCAATTATTTTCGTGGATTTCATAGAAAAAACGACACTTTTCATTGAAATATTAGCGAAAATGCTAGTTTTTTAAATAGAAATATAAAGTTTATGAATTATATATCATTCTTATTTATTTCTTATTTTAAAACCGAATAAATTCAAATTTTATCGATATCTCAATTATTTTCGTGGATTTCATAGAAAAAACGACATTTTTCATTAAATTATTAGCGAAAATACTTGTTTTTTAAATAGAAATATTAAAATTATTAAATTTATATAATTCTTATTTATTTCTTATTCTAAAACCGAATAAATTCAAATTTTATCGAAATCCCAATTATTTTCGTGGATTTCATTGAAAAAACGGCATTTTTCATTGAAATATTAGCGAAAATGATAGTTTTTTAAATAGAAATATTAAATTTATGAATTTTATATCAATCTTATTTATTTCTTATTCTAAAACCGAATAAATTCAAATTTTATCGAAATCTCAATTATTTTCGTGGATTTCATAGAAAAAACGACATTTTTCATTAAATTATTAGCGAAAATGCTAGTTTTTTAAATAGAAATATTAAATTTATGAATTTTATATCAATCTTATTTATTTCTTATTGTAAAACCGAATAAATTCAAATTTCATCGAAATCTGAATTATTTTCGTGGATTTCATAGAAAAAACGACATTTTTCATTAAATTATTAGCGAAAATGCTAGTTTTTTAAATAGAAATATTAAATTTATGAATTTTATATCAATCTTATTTATTTCTTATTCTAAAACCGAATAAATTCAAATTTTAACGAAATCTCAATTATTTTCGTGGATTTCAAAGAAAAAACCACATTTTTGATTAAGATTTTAGCGAAAATGCTAGTTTTTTAAATAGAAATATAAAATTTATGAATTATATATCATTCTTATTTATTTCTTATTCTAAAACCGAATAAATTCAAATTTTATCGATATCTCAATTATTTTCGTGGATTTCATAGAAAAAACGACATTTTTCATTAAATTATTAGCGAAAATGCTAGTTTTTTAAATAGAAATATTAAAATTATTAAATTTATATAATTCTTATTTATTTCTTATTCTAAAACCGAATAAATTCAAATTTTATCGAAATCCCAATTATTTTCGTGGATTTCATTGAAAAAACGGCATTTTTCATTGAAATATTAGCGAAAATGCTAGTTTTTTAAATAGAAATATAAAGTTTATGAATTATATATCATTCTTATTTATTTCTTATTTTAAAACCGAATAAATTCAAATTTTATCGATATCTCAATTATTTTCGTGGATTTCATAGAAAAAACGACATTTTTCATTAAATTATTAGCGAAAATACTTGTTTTTTAAATATAAATATTAAAATTATTAAATTTATATAATTCTTATTTATTTCTTATTCTAAAACCGAATAAATTCAAATTTTATCGAAATCCCAATTATTTTCGTGGATTTCATTGAAAAAACGGCATTTTTCATTGAAATATTAGCGAAAATGATAGTTTTTTAAATAGAAATATAAAATTTATGAATTATATATCATTCTTATTTATTTCTTTTTCTAAACACGAATAAATTCAAATTTTATCGATATCTCAATTATTTTCGTGGATTTCATAGAAAAAACGACACTTTTCATTAAATTATTAGCGAAAATACTAGTTTTTTAAATAGAAATATTAAAATTATTAAATTTATATAATTCTTATTTATTTCTTATTCTAAAACCGAATAAATTCAAATTTTATCGATATCTCAATTATTTTCGTGAATTTCATAGAAAAAACGACACTTTTCATTAAAATATTAGCGAAAATGCTAGTTTTTTAAATAGAAATATTAAAATTATTAAATTTATATCATTCTTATTTATTTCTTATTCTAAAACCGAATAAATTCAAATTTTATCGAAATCTGAATTATTTTCGTGGATTTCATTGAAAAAACGGCATTTTTCATTGAAATATTAGCGAAAATGCTAATTTTTTAAATAGAAATATTAAATTTATGAATTTTATATCAATCTTATTTATTTCATATTCTAAAACCGAATAAATTCAAATTTTATCGATATCTCAATTATTTTCGTGGATTTCATAGAAAAAACGACATTTTTCATTAAATTATTAGCGAAAATGCTAGTTTTTTAAATAGAAATATTAAATTTATGAATTTTATATCAATCTTATTTATTTCTTATTCTAAAACCGAATAAATTCAAATTTTATCGAAATCCCAATTATTTTCGTGGATTTCATTGAAAAAACGGCATTTTTCATTGAAATATTAGCGAAAATGCTAGTTTTTTAAATAGAAATATTAAATTTATGAATTTTATATCATTCTCATTTATTTCTTATTCTAAAACCGAATAAATTCAAATTTTATCGAAATCTGAATTATTTTCGTGGATTTCATAGAAAAAACGACATTTTTCATTAAATTATTAGCGAAAATGCTAGTTTTTTAAATAGAAATATTAAAATTATTAAATTTATATAATTCTTATTTATTTCTTATTGTAAAACCGAATAAATTCAAATTTCATCGAAATCTGAATTATTTTCGTGGATTTCATAGAAAAAACGACATTTTTCATTAAATTATTAGCGAAAATGCTAGTTTTTTAAATAGAAATATTAAATTTATGAATTTTATATCAATCTTATTTATTTCTTATTCTAAAACCGAATAAATTCAAATTTTATCGAAATCTCAATTATTTTCGTGGATTTCAAAGAAAAAACCACATTTTTGATTAAGATTTTAGCGAAAATACTAGTTTTTTAAATAGAAATATTAAAATTATTAAATTTATATAATTCTTATTTATTTCTTATTCTAAAACCGAATAAATTCAAATTTTATCGATATCTCAATTATTTTCGTGAATTTCATAGAAAAAACGACACTTTTCATTAAAATATTAGCGAAAATGCTAGTTTTTTAAATAGAAATATTAAAATTATTAAATTTATATCATTCTTATTTATTTCTTATTCTAAAACCGAATAAATTCAAATTTTATCGAAATCTGAATTATTTTCGTGGATTTCATTGAAAAAACGGCATTTTTCATTGAAATATTAGCGAAAATGCTAATTTTTTAAATAGAAATATTAAATTTATGAATTTTATATCAATCTTATTTATTTCATATTCTAAAACCGAATAAATTCAAATTTTATCGATATCTCAATTATTTTCGTGGATTTCATAGAAAAAACGACATTTTTCATTAAATTATTAGCGAAAATGCTAGTTTTTTAAATAGAAATATTAAATTTATGAATTTTATATCAATCTTATTTATTTCTTATTCTAAAACCGAATAAATTCAAATTTTATCGAAATCCCAATTATTTTCGTGGATTTCATTGAAAAAACGGCATTTTTCATTGAAATATTAGCGAAAATGCTAGTTTTTTAAATAGAAATATTAAATTTATGAATTTTATATCATTCTCATTTATTTCTTATTCTAAAACCGAATAAATTCAAATTTTATCGAAATCTGAATTATTTTCGTGGATTTCATAGAAAAAACGACATTTTTCATTAAATTATTAGCGAAAATGCTAGTTTTTTAAATAGAAATATTAAAATTATTAAATTTATATAATTCTTATTTATTTCTTATTGTAAAACCGAATAAATTCAAATTTCATCGAAATCTGAATTATTTTCGTGGATTTCATAGAAAAAACGACATTTTTCATTAAATTATTAGCGAAAATGCTAGTTTTTTAAATAGAAATATTAAATTTATGAATTTTATATCAATCTTATTTATTTCTTATTCTAAAACCGAATAAATTCAAATTTTATCGAAATCTCAATTATTTTCGTGGATTTCAAAGAAAAAACCACATTTTTGATTAAGATTTTAGCGAAAATACTAGTTTTTTAAATAGAAATATTAAAATTATTAAATTTATATAATTCTTATTTATTTCTTATTCTAAAACCGAATAAATTCAAATTTTATCGATATCTCAATTATTTTCGTGGATTTCATAGAAAAAACGACATTTTTCATTAAATTATTAGCGAAAATGCTAGTTTTTTAAATAGAAATATAAAATTTATGAATTATATATCATTCTTATTTATTTCTTTTTCTAAACACGAATAAATTCAAATTTTATCGATATCTCAATTATTTTCGTGGATTTCATAGAAAAAACGACATTTTTCATTAAATTATTAGCGAAAATGCTAGTTTTTTAAATAGAAATATTAAATTTATGAATTTTATATCAATCTTATTTATTTCATATTCTAAAACCGAATAAATTCAAATTTTATCGAAATCTCAATTATTTTCGTGGATTTCAAAGAAAAAACCACATTTTTGATTAAGATTTTAGCGAAAATGCTAGTTTTTTAAATAGAAATATAAAATTTATGAATTATATATCATTCTTATTTATTTCTTATTCTAAAACCGAATAAATTCAAATTTTATCGATATCTCAATTATTTTCGTGGATTTCATAAAAAAACGACACTTTTCATTAAATTATTAGCGAAAATACTAGTTTTTTAAATAGAAATATTAAAATTATTAAATTTATATAATTCTTATTTATTTCTTATTCTAAAACCGAATAAATTCAAATTTTATCGATATCTCAATTATTTTCGTGGATTTCATAGAAAAAACGACATTTTTCATTAAATTATTAGCGAAAATGCTAGTTTTTTAAATAGAAATATTAAATTTATGAATTTTATATCAATCTTATTTATTTCATATTCTAAAACCGAATAAATTCAAATTTTATCGAAATCTCAATTATTTTCGTGGATTTCAAAGAAAAAACCACATTTTTGATTAAGATTTTAGCGAAAATGCTAGTTTTTTAAATAGAAATATAAAATTTATGAATTATATATCATTCTTATTTATTTCTTATTCTAAAACCGAATAAATTCAAATTTTATCGATATCTCAATTATTTTCGTGGATTTCATAGAAAAAACGACATTTTTCATTAAATTATTAGCGAAAATGCTAGTTTTTTAAATAGAAATATTAAATTTATGAATTTTATATCAATCTTATTTATTTCATATTCTAAACACGAATAAATTCAAATTTCATCGATATCTCAATTATTTTCGTGGATTTCAAAGAAAAAACCACATTTTTGATTAAGATTTTAGCGAAAATGCTAGTTTTTTAAATAGAAATATAAAATTTATGAATTATATATCATTCTTATTTATTTCTTATTCTAAAACCGAATAAATTCAAATTTTATCGATATCTCAATTATTTTCGTGGATTTCATAGAAAAAACGACACTTTTCATTGAAATATTAGCGAAAATGCTAGTTTTTTAAATAGAAATATAAAGTTTATGAATTATATATCATTCTTATTTATTTCTTATTTTAAAACCGAATAAATTCAAATTTTATCGATATCTCAATTATTTTCGTGGATTTCATAGAAAAAACGACATTTTTCATTAAATTATTAGCGAAAATACTTGTTTTTTAAATAGAAATATTAAAATTATTAAATTTATATAATTCTTATTTATTTCTTATTCTAAAACCGAATAAATTCAAATTTTATCGAAATCCCAATTATTTTCGTGGATTTCATTGAAAAAACGGCATTTTTCATTGAAATATTAGCGAAAATGATAGTTTTTTAAATAGAAATATTAAATTTATGAATTTTATATCAATCTTATTTATTTCTTATTCTAAAACCGAATAAATTCAAATTTTATCGAAATCTCAATTATTTTCGTGGATTTCATAGAAAAAACGACATTTTTCATTAAATTATTAGCGAAAATGCTAGTTTTTTAAATAGAAATATTAAATTTATGAATTTTATATCAATCTTATTTATTTCTTATTGTAAAACCGAATAAATTCAAATTTCATCGAAATCTGAATTATTTTCGTGGATTTCATAGAAAAAACGACATTTTTCATTAAATTATTAGCGAAAATGCTAGTTTTTTAAATAGAAATATTAAATTTATGAATTTTATATCAATCTTATTTATTTCTTATTCTAAAACCGAATAAATTCAAATTTTAACGAAATCTCAATTATTTTCGTGGATTTCAAAGAAAAAACCACATTTTTGATTAAGATTTTAGCGAAAATGCTAGTTTTTTAAATAGAAATATAAAATTTATGAATTATATATCATTCTTATTTATTTCTTATTCTAAAACCGAATAAATTCAAATTTTATCGATATCTCAATTATTTTCGTGGATTTCATAGAAAAAACGACATTTTTCATTAAATTATTAGCGAAAATGCTAGTTTTTTAAATAGAAATATTAAAATTATTAAATTTATATAATTCTTATTTATTTCTTATTCTAAAACCGAATAAATTCAAATTTTATCGAAATCCCAATTATTTTCGTGGATTTCATTGAAAAAACGGCATTTTTCATTGAAATATTAGCGAAAATGCTAGTTTTTTAAATAGAAATATAAAGTTTATGAATTATATATCATTCTTATTTATTTCTTATTTTAAAACCGAATAAATTCAAATTTTATCGATATCTCAATTATTTTCGTGGATTTCATAGAAAAAACGACATTTTTCATTAAATTATTAGCGAAAATACTTGTTTTTTAAATATAAATATTAAAATTATTAAATTTATATAATTCTTATTTATTTCTTATTCTAAAACCGAATAAATTCAAATTTTATCGAAATCCCAATTATTTTCGTGGATTTCATTGAAAAAACGGCATTTTTCATTGAAATATTAGCGAAAATGATAGTTTTTTAAATAGAAATATAAAATTTATGAATTATATATCATTCTTATTTATTTCTTTTTCTAAACACGAATAAATTCAAATTTTATCGATATCTCAATTATTTTCGTGGATTTCATAGAAAAAACGACACTTTTCATTAAATTATTAGCGAAAATACTAGTTTTTTAAATAGAAATATTAAAATTATTAAATTTATATAATTCTTATTTATTTCTTATTCTAAAACCGAATAAATTCAAATTTTATCGATATCTCAATTATTTTCGTGAATTTCATAGAAAAAACGACACTTTTCATTAAAATATTAGCGAAAATGCTAGTTTTTTAAATAGAAATATTAAAATTATTAAATTTATATCATTCTTATTTATTTCTTATTCTAAAACCGAATAAATTCAAATTTTATCGAAATCTGAATTATTTTCGTGGATTTCATTGAAAAAACGGCATTTTTCATTGAAATATTAGCGAAAATGCTAATTTTTTAAATAGAAATATTAAATTTATGAATTTTATATCAATCTTATTTATTTCATATTCTAAAACCGAATAAATTCAAATTTTATCGATATCTCAATTATTTTCGTGGATTTCATAGAAAAAACGACATTTTTCATTAAATTATTAGCGAAAATGCTAGTTTTTTAAATAGAAATATTAAATTTATGAATTTTATATCAATCTTATTTATTTCTTATTCTAAAACCGAATAAATTCAAATTTTATCGAAATCCCAATTATTTTCGTGGATTTCATTGAAAAAACGGCATTTTTCATTGAAATATTAGCGAAAATGCTAGTTTTTTAAATAGAAATATTAAATTTATGAATTTTATATCATTCTCATTTATTTCTTATTCTAAAACCGAATAAATTCAAATTTTATCGAAATCTGAATTATTTTCGTGGATTTCATAGAAAAAACGACATTTTTCATTAAATTATTAGCGAAAATGCTAGTTTTTTAAATAGAAATATTAAAATTATTAAATTTATATAATTCTTATTTATTTCTTATTGTAAAACCGAATAAATTCAAATTTCATCGAAATCTGAATTATTTTCGTGGATTTCATAGAAAAAACGACATTTTTCATTAAATTATTAGCGAAAATGCTAGTTTTTTAAATAGAAATATTAAATTTATGAATTTTATATCAATCTTATTTATTTCTTATTCTAAAACCGAATAAATTCAAATTTTATCGAAATCTCAATTATTTTCGTGGATTTCAAAGAAAAAACCACATTTTTGATTAAGATTTTAGCGAAAATACTAGTTTTTTAAATAGAAATATTAAAATTATTAAATTTATATAATTCTTATTTATTTCTTATTCTAAAACCGAATAAATTCAAATTTTATCGATATCTCAATTATTTTCGTGAATTTCATAGAAAAAACGACACTTTTCATTAAAATATTAGCGAAAATGCTAGTTTTTTAAATAGAAATATTAAAATTATTAAATTTATATCATTCTTATTTATTTCTTATTCTAAAACCGAATAAATTCAAATTTTATCGAAATCTGAATTATTTTCGTGGATTTCATTGAAAAAACGGCATTTTTCATTGAAATATTAGCGAAAATGCTAATTTTTTAAATAGAAATATTAAATTTATGAATTTTATATCAATCTTATTTATTTCATATTCTAAAACCGAATAAATTCAAATTTTATCGATATCTCAATTATTTTCGTGGATTTCATAGAAAAAACGACATTTTTCATTAAATTATTAGCGAAAATGCTAGTTTTTTAAATAGAAATATAAAATTTATGAATTATATATCATTCTTATTTATTTCTTTTTCTAAACACGAATAAATTCAAATTTTATCGATATCTCAATTATTTTCGTGGATTTCATAGAAAAAACGACATTTTTCATTAAATTATTAGCGAAAATGCTAGTTTTTTAAATAGAAATATTAAATTTATGAATTTTATATCAATCTTATTTATTTCATATTCTAAAACCGAATAAATTCAAATTTTATCGAAATCTCAATTATTTTCGTGGATTTCAAAGAAAAAACCACATTTTTGATTAAGATTTTAGCGAAAATGCTAGTTTTTTAAATAGAAATATAAAATTTATGAATTATATATCATTCTTATTTATTTCTTATTCTAAAACCGAATAAATTCAAATTTTATCGATATCTCAATTATTTTCGTGGATTTCATAAAAAAACGACACTTTTCATTAAATTATTAGCGAAAATACTAGTTTTTTAAATAGAAATATTAAAATTATTAAATTTATATAATTCTTATTTATTTCTTATTCTAAAACCGAATAAATTCAAATTTTATCGATATCTCAATTATTTTCGTGGATTTCATAGAAAAAACGACATTTTTCATTAAATTATTAGCGAAAATGCTAGTTTTTTAAATAGAAATATTAAATTTATGAATTTTATATCAATCTTATTTATTTCATATTCTAAAACCGAATAAATTCAAATTTTATCGAAATCTCAATTATTTTCGTGGATTTCAAAGAAAAAACCACATTTTTGATTAAGATTTTAGCGAAAATGCTAGTTTTTTAAATAGAAATATAAAATTTATGAATTATATATCATTCTTATTTATTTCTTATTCTAAAACCGAATAAATTCAAATTTTATCGATATCTCAATTATTTTCGTGGATTTCATAGAAAAAACGACATTTTTCATTAAATTATTAGCGAAAATGCTAGTTTTTTAAATAGAAATATTAAATTTATGAATTTTATATCAATCTTATTTATTTCATATTCTAAACACGAATAAATTCAAATTTCATCGATATCTCAATTATTTTCGTGGATTTCAAAGAAAAAACCACATTTTTGATTAAGATTTTAGCGAAAATGCTAGTTTTTTAAATAGAAATATAAAATTTATGAATTATATATCATTCTTATTTATTTCTTATTCTAAAACCGAATAAATTCAAATTTTATCGATATCTCAATTATTTTCGTGGATTTCATAGAAAAAACGACACTTTTCATTGAAATATTAGCGAAAATGCTAGTTTTTTAAATAGAAATATAAAGTTTATGAATTATATATCATTCTTATTTATTTCTTATTTTAAAACCGAATAAATTCAAATTTTATCGATATCTCAATTATTTTCGTGGATTTCATAGAAAAAACGACATTTTTCATTAAATTATTAGCGAAAATACTTGTTTTTTAAATAGAAATATTAAAATTATTAAATTTATATAATTCTTATTTATTTCTTATTCTAAAACCGAATAAATTCAAATTTTATCGAAATCCCAATTATTTTCGTGGATTTCATTGAAAAAACGGCATTTTTCATTGAAATATTAGCGAAAATGATAGTTTTTTAAATAGAAATATAAAATTTATGAATTATATATCATTCTTATTTATTTCTTTTTCTAAACACGAATAAATTCAAATTTTATCGATATCTCAATTATTTTCGTGGATTTCATAGAAAAAACGACACTTTTCATTAAATTATTAGCGAAAATACTAGTTTTTTAAATAGAAATATTAAAATTATTAAATTTATATCATTCTTATTTATTTCTTATTCTAAAACCGAATAAATTCAAATTTTATCGAAATCTGAATTATTTTCGTGGATTTCATTGAAAAAACGGCATTTTTCATTGAAATATTAGCGAAAATGATAGTTTTTTAAATAGAAATATAAAATTTATGAATTATATATCATTCTTATTTATTTCTTTTTCTAAACACGAATAAATTCAAATTTTATCGATATCTCAATTATTTTCGTGGATTTCATAGAAAAAACGACATTTTTCATTAAATTATTAGCGAAAATGCTAGTTTTTTAAATAGAAATATTAAATTTATGAATTTTATATCAATCTTATTTATTTCTTATTCTAAAACCGAATAAATTCAAATTTTATCGAAATCTGAATTATTTTCGTGGATTTCATAGAAAAAACGACATTTTTCATTAAATTATTAGCGAAAATGCTAGTTTTTTAAATAGAAATATTAAATTTATGAATTTTATATCAATCTTATTTATTTCATATTCTAAAACCGAATAAATTCAAATTTTATCGAAATCTCAATTATTTTCGTGGATTTCAAAGAAAAAACCACATTTTTGATTAAGATTTTAGCGAAAATGCTAGTTTTTTAAATAGAAATATAAAATTTATGAATTATATATCATTCTTATTTATTTCTTATTCTAAAACCGAATAAATTCAAATTTTATCGATATCTCAATTATTTTTGTGGATTTCATAGAAAAAACGACATTTTTCATTAAATTATTAGCGAAAATGCTAGTTTTTTAAATAGAAATATTAAATTTATGAATTTTATATCAATCTTATTTATTTCATATTCTAAACACGAATAAATTCAAATTTCATCGATATCTCAATTATTTTCGTGGATTTCAAAGAAAAAACCACATTTTTGATTAAGATTTTAGCGAAAATGCTAGTTTTTTAAATAGAAATATAAAATTTATGAATTATATATCATTCTTATTTATTTCTTATTCTAAAACCGAATAAATTCAAATTTTATCGATATCTCAATTATTTTCGTGGATTTCATAGAAAAAACGACACTTTTCATTGAAATATTAGCGAAAATGCTAGTTTTTTAAATAGAAATATAAAGTTTATGAATTATATATCATTCTTATTTATTTCTTATTTTAAAACCGAATAAATTCAAATTTTATCGATATCTCAATTATTTTCGTGGATTTCATAGAAAAAACGACATTTTTCATTAAATTATTAGCGAAAATACTTGTTTTTTAAATAGAAATATTAAAATTATTAAATTTATATAATTCTTATTTATTTCTTATTCTAAAACCGAATAAATTCAAATTTTATCGAAATCCCAATTATTTTCGTGGATTTCATTGAAAAAACGGCATTTTTCATTGAAATATTAGCGAAAATGATAGTTTTTTAAATAGAAATATAAAATTTATGAATTATATATCATTCTTATTTATTTCTTTTTCTAAACACGAATAAATTCAAATTTTATCGATATCTCAATTATTTTCGTGGATTTCATAGAAAAAACGACACTTTTCATTAAATTATTAGCGAAAATACTAGTTTTTTAAATAGAAATATTAAAATTATTAAATTTATATCATTCTTATTTATTTCTTATTCTAAAACCGAATAAATTCAAATTTTATCGAAATCTGAATTATTTTCGTGGATTTCATTGAAAAAACGGCATTTTTCATTGAAATATTAGCGAAAATGATAGTTTTTTAAATAGAAATATAAAATTTATGAATTATATATCATTCTTATTTATTTCTTTTTCTAAACACGAATAAATTCAAATTTTATCGATATCTCAATTATTTTCGTGGATTTCATAGAAAAAACGACATTTTTCATTAAATTATTAGCGAAAATGCTAGTTTTTTAAATAGAAATATTAAATTTATGAATTTTATATCAATCTTATTTATTTCTTATTCTAAAACCGAATAAATTCAAATTTTATCGAAATCTGAATTATTTTCGTGGATTTCATAGAAAAAACGACATTTTTCATTAAATTATTAGCGAAAATGCTAGTTTTTTAAATAGAAATATTAAATTTATGAATTTTATATCAATCTTATTTATTTCTTATTCTAAAACCGAATAAATTCAAATTTTAACGAAATCTCAATTATTTTCGTGGATTTCAAAGAAAAAACCACATTTTTGATTAAGATTTTAGCGAAAATGCTAGTTTTTTAAATAGAAATATAAAATTTATGAATTATATATCAATCTTATTTATTTCTTATTCTAAAACCGAATAAATTCAAATTTTATCGAAATCTGAATTATTTTCGTGGATTTCATAGAAAAAACGACATTTTTCATTAAATTATTAGCGAAAATGCTAGTTTTTTAAATAGAAATATTAAAATTATTAAATTTATATAATTCTTATTTATTTCTTATTCTAAAACCGAATAAATTCAAATTTTATCGAAATCCCAATTATTTTCGTGGATTTCATTGAAAAAACGGCATTTTTCATTGAAATATTAGCGAAAATGCTAGTTTTTTAAATAGAAATATAAAGTTTATGAATTATATATCATTCTTATTTATTTCTTATTTTAAAACCGAATAAATTCAAATTTTATCGATATCTCAATTATTTTCGTGGATTTCATAGAAAAAACGACATTTTTCATTAAATTATTAGCGAAAATACTTGTTTTTTAAATATAAATATTAAAATTATTAAATTTATATAATTCTTATTTATTTCTTATTCTAAAACCGAATAAATTCAAATTTTATCGAAATCCCAATTATTTTCGTGGATTTCATTGAAAAAACGGCATTTTTCATTGAAATATTAGCGAAAATGATAGTTTTTTAAATAGAAATATAAAATTTATGAATTATATATCATTCTTATTTATTTCTTTTTCTAAACACGAATAAATTCAAATTTTATCGATATCTCAATTATTTTCGTGGATTTCATAGAAAAAACGACACTTTTCATTAAATTATTAGCGAAAATACTAGTTTTTTAAATAGAAATATTAAAATTATTAAATTTATATAATTCTTATTTATTTCTTATTCTAAAACCGAATAAATTCAAATTTTATCGATATCTCAATTATTTTCGTGAATTTCATAGAAAAAACGACACTTTTCATTAAAATATTAGCGAAAATGCTAGTTTTTTAAATAGAAATATTAAAATTATTAAATTTATATCATTCTTATTTATTTCTTATTCTAAAACCGAATAAATTCAAATTTTATCGAAATCTGAATTATTTTCGTGGATTTCATTGAAAAAACGGCATTTTTCATTGAAATATTAGCGAAAATGCTAATTTTTTAAATAGAAATATTAAATTTATGAATTTTATATCAATCTTATTTATTTCATATTCTAAAACCGAATAAATTCAAATTTTATCGATATCTCAATTATTTTCGTGGATTTCATAGAAAAAACGACATTTTTCATTAAATTATTAGCGAAAATGCTAGTTTTTTAAATAGAAATATTAAATTTATGAATTTTATATCAATCTTATTTATTTCTTATTCTAAAACCGAATAAATTCAAATTTTATCGAAATCCCAATTATTTTCGTGGATTTCATTGAAAAAACGGCATTTTTCATTGAAATATTAGCGAAAATGCTAGTTTTTTAAATAGAAATATTAAATTTATGAATTTTATATCATTCTCATTTATTTCTTATTCTAAAACCGAATAAATTCAAATTTTATCGAAATCTGAATTATTTTCGTGGATTTCATAGAAAAAACGACATTTTTCATTAAATTATTAGCGAAAATGCTAGTTTTTTAAATAGAAATATTAAAATTATTAAATTTATATAATTCTTATTTATTTCTTATTGTAAAACCGAATAAATTCAAATTTCATCGAAATCTGAATTATTTTCGTGGATTTCATAGAAAAAACGACATTTTTCATTAAATTATTAGCGAAAATGCTAGTTTTTTAAATAGAAATATTAAATTTATGAATTTTATATCAATCTTATTTATTTCTTATTCTAAAACCGAATAAATTCAAATTTTATCGAAATCTCAATTATTTTCGTGGATTTCAAAGAAAAAACCACATTTTTGATTAAGATTTTAGCGAAAATACTAGTTTTTTAAATAGAAATATTAAAATTATTAAATTTATATAATTCTTATTTATTTCTTATTCTAAAACCGAATAAATTCAAATTTTATCGATATCTCAATTATTTTCGTGAATTTCATAGAAAAAACGACACTTTTCATTAAAATATTAGCGAAAATGCTAGTTTTTTAAATAGAAATATTAAAATTATTAAATTTATATCATTCTTATTTATTTCTTATTCTAAAACCGAATAAATTCAAATTTTATCGAAATCTGAATTATTTTCGTGGATTTCATTGAAAAAACGGCATTTTTCATTGAAATATTAGCGAAAATGCTAATTTTTTAAATAGAAATATTAAATTTATGAATTTTATATCAATCTTATTTATTTCATATTCTAAAACCGAATAAATTCAAATTTTATCGATATCTCAATTATTTTCGTGGATTTCATAGAAAAAACGACATTTTTCATTAAATTATTAGCGAAAATGCTAGTTTTTTAAATAGAAATATTAAATTTATGAATTTTATATCAATCTTATTTATTTCTTATTCTAAAACCGAATAAATTCAAATTTTATCGAAATCCCAATTATTTTCGTGGATTTCATTGAAAAAACGGCATTTTTCATTGAAATATTAGCGAAAATGCTAGTTTTTTAAATAGAAATATTAAATTTATGAATTTTATATCATTCTCATTTATTTCTTATTCTAAAACCGAATAAATTCAAATTTTATCGAAATCTGAATTATTTTCGTGGATTTCATAGAAAAAACGACATTTTTCATTAAATTATTAGCGAAAATGCTAGTTTTTTAAATAGAAATATTAAAATTATTAAATTTATATAATTCTTATTTATTTCTTATTGTAAAACCGAATAAATTCAAATTTCATCGAAATCTGAATTATTTTCGTGGATTTCATAGAAAAAACGACATTTTTCATTAAATTATTAGCGAAAATGCTAGTTTTTTAAATAGAAATATTAAATTTATGAATTTTATATCAATCTTATTTATTTCTTATTCTAAAACCGAATAAATTCAAATTTTATCGAAATCTCAATTATTTTCGTGGATTTCAAAGAAAAAACCACATTTTTGATTAAGATTTTAGCGAAAATACTAGTTTTTTAAATAGAAATATTAAAATTATTAAATTTATATAATTCTTATTTATTTCTTATTCTAAAACCGAATAAATTCAAATTTTATCGATATCTCAATTATTTTCGTGGATTTCATAGAAAAAACGACATTTTTCATTAAATTATTAGCGAAAATGCTAGTTTTTTAAATAGAAATATAAAATTTATGAATTATATATCATTCTTATTTATTTCTTTTTCTAAACACGAATAAATTCAAATTTTATCGATATCTCAATTATTTTCGTGGATTTCATAGAAAAAACGACATTTTTCATTAAATTATTAGCGAAAATGCTAGTTTTTTAAATAGAAATATTAAATTTATGAATTTTATATCAATCTTATTTATTTCTTATTCTAAAACCGAATAAATTCAAATTTTATCGAAATCTGAATTATTTTCGTGGATTTCATAGAAAAAACGACACTTTTCATTAAATTATTAGCGAAAATACTAGTTTTTTAAATAGAAATATTAAAATTATTAAATTTATATAATTCTTATTTATTTCTTATTCTAAAACCGAATAAATTCAAATTTTATCGATATCTCAATTATTTTCGTGGATTTCATAGAAAAAACGACATTTTTCATTAAATTATTAGCGAAAATGCTAGTTTTTTAAATAGAAATATTAAATTTATGAATTTTATATCAATCTTATTTATTTCATATTCTAAAACCGAATAAATTCACATTTTATCGAAATCTCAATTATTTTCGTGGATTTCAAAGAAAAAACCACATTTTTGATTAAGATTTTAGCGAAAATGCTAGTTTTTTAAATAGAAATATAAAATTTATGAATTATATATCATTCTTATTTATTTCTTATTCTAAAACCGAATAAATTCAAATTTTATCGATATCTCAATTATTTTCGTGGATTTCATAGAAAAAACGACATTTTTCATTAAATTATTAGCGAAAATGCTAGTTTTTTAAATAGAAATATTAAATTTATGAATTTTATATCAATCTTATTTATTTCATATTCTAAACACGAATAAATTCAAATTTCATCGATATCTCAATTATTTTCGTGGATTTCAAAGAAAAAACCACATTTTTGATTAAGATTTTAGCGAAAATGCTAGTTTTTTAAATAGAAATATAAAATTTATGAATTATATATCATTCTTATTTATTTCTTATTCTAAAACCGAATAAATTCAAATTTTATCGATATCTCAATTATTTTCGTGGATTTCATAGAAAAAACGACACTTTTCATTAAATTATTAGCGAAAATACTAGTTTTTTAAATAGAAATATTAAAATTATTAAATTTATATAATTCTTATTTATTTCTTATTCTAAAACCGAATAAATTCAAATTTTATCGAAATCCCAATTATTTTCGTGGATTTCATTGAAAAAACGGCATTTTTCATTGAAATATTAGCGAAAATACTAGTTTTTTAAATAGAAATATTAACTTTATGAATTTTATATCAATCTTATTTATTTCTTATTCTAAAACCGAATAAATTCAAATTTTATCGAAATCCCAATTATTTTCGTGGATTTCATTGAAAAAACGGCATTTTTCATTGAAATATTAGCGAAAATACTAGTTTTTTAAATAGAAATATTAAATTTATGAATTTTATATCAATCTTATTTATTTCTTATTCTAAAACCGAATAAATTCAAATTTTATCGAAATCTGAATTATTTTCGTGGATTTCATAGAAAAAACGACACTTTTCATTAAATTATTAGCGAAAATACTAGTTTTTTAAATAGAAATATTAAAATTATTAAATTTATATAATTCTTATTTATTTCTTATTCTAAAACCGAATAAATTCAAATTTTATCGATATCTCAATTATTTTCGTGGATTTCATAGAAAAAACGGCATTTTTCATTAAATTATTAGCGAAAATGCTAGTTTTTTAAATAGAAATATTAAATTTATGAATTTTATATCAATCTTATTTATTTCTTATTCTAAAACCGAATAAATTCAAATTTTATCGAAATCTCAATTATTTTCGTGGATTTCAAAGAAAAAACCACATTTTTGATTAAGATTTTAGCGAAAATGCTAGTTTTTTAAATAGAAATATAAAATTTATGAATTATATATCATTCTTATTTATTTCTTTATCTAAACACGAATAAATTCAAATTTTATCGATATCTCAATTATTTTCGTGGATTTCATAGAAAAAACGACATTTTTCATTAAATTATTAGCGAAAATGCTAGTTTTTTAAATAGAAATATTAAATTTATGAATTTTATATCAATCTTATTTATTTCTTATTCTAAAACCGAATAAATTCAAATTTTATCGAAATCTGAATTATTTTCGTGGATTTCATAGAAAAAACGACACTTTTCATTAAATTATTAGCGAAAATGCTAGTTTTTTAAATAGAAATATTAAAATTATTAAATTTATATAATTCTTATTTATTTCTTATTCTAAAACCGAATAAATTCAAATTTTATCGAAATCCCAATTATTTTCGTGGATTTCATTGAAAAAACGGCATTTTTCATTGAAATATTAGCGAAAATGCTAGTTTTTTAAATAGAAATATAAAGTTTATGAATTATATATCATTCTTATTTATTTCTTTTTCTAAACACGAATAAATTCAAATTTTATCGATATCTCAATTATTTTCGTGGATTTCATAGAAAAAACGACACTTTTCATTAAATTATTAGCGAAAATACTAGTTTTTTAAATAGAAATATTAAAATTATTAAATTTATATAATTCTTATTTATTTCTTATTCTAAAACCGAATAAATTCAAATTTTATCGATATCTCAATTATTTTCGTGGATTTCATAGAAAAAACGACACTTTTCATTAAATTATTAGCGAAAATACTAGTTTTTTAAATAGAAATATTAAAATTATTAAATTTATATCATTCTTATTTATTTCTTATTCTAAAACCGAATAAATTCAAATTTTATCGAAATCTGAATTATTTTCGTGGATTTCATTGAAAAAACGGCATTTTTCATTGAAATATTAGCGAAAATGATAGTTTTTTAAATAGAAATATAAAATTTATGAATTATATATCATTCTTATTTATTTCTTTTTCTAAACACGAATAAATTCAAATTTTATCGATATCTCAATTATTTTCGTGGATTTCATAGAAAAAACGACATTTTTCATTAAATTATTAGCGAAAATGCTAGTTTTTTAAATAGAAATATTAAATTTATGAATTTTATATCAATCTTATTTATTTCTTATTCTAAAACCGAATAAATTCAAATTTTATCGAAATCTGAATTATTTTCGTGGATTTCATAGAAAAAACGACATTTTTCATTAAATTATTAGCGAAAATGCTAGTTTTTTAAATAGAAATATTAAATTTATGAATTTTATATCAATCTTATTTATTTCTTATTCTAAAACCGAATAAATTCAAATTTTATCGAAATCTCAATTATTTTCGTGGATTTCAAAGAAAAAACCACATTTTTGATTAAGATTTTAGCGAAAATGCTAGTTTTTTAAATAGAAATATAAAATTTATGAATTATATATCAATCTTATTTATTTCTTATTCTAAAACCGAATAAATTCAAATTTTATCGAAATCTGAATTATTTTCGTGGATTTCATAGAAAAAACGACATTTTTCATTAAATTATTAGCGAAAATGCTAGTTTTTTAAATAGAAATATTAAATTTATGAATTTTATATCAATCTTATTTATTTCTTATTCTAAAACCGAATAAATTCAAATTTTATCGAAATCTGAATTATTTTCGTGGATTTCATTGAAAAAACGGCATTTTTCATTGAAATATTAGCGAAAATGCTAGTTTTTTAAATAGAAATATAAAGTTTATGAATTATATATCATTCTTATTTATTTCTTATTTTAAAACCGAATAAATTCAAATTTTATCGATATCTCAATTATTTTCGTGGATTTCATAGAAAAAACGACATTTTTCATTAAATTATTAGCGAAAATACTTGTTTTTTAAATATAAATATTAAAATTATTAAATTTATATAATTCTTATTTATTTCTTATTCTAAAACCGAATAAATTCAAATTTTATCGAAATCCCAATTATTTTCGTGGATTTCATTGAAAAAACGGCATTTTTCATTGAAATATTAGCGAAAATGATAGTTTTTTAAATAGAAATATAAAATTTATGAATTATATATCATTCTTATTTATTTCTTTTTCTAAACACGAATAAATTCAAATTTTATCGATATCTCAATTATTTTCGTGGATTTCATAGAAAAAACGACACTTTTCATTAAATTATTAGCGAAAATACTAGTTTTTTAAATAGAAATATTAAAATTATTAAATTTATATAATTCTTATTTATTTCTTATTCTAAAACCGAATAAATTCAAATTTTATCGATATCTCAATTATTTTCGTGAATTTCATAGAAAAAACGACACTTTTCATTAAAATATTAGCGAAAATGCTAGTTTTTTAAATAGAAATATTAAAATTATTAAATTTATATCATTCTTATTTATTTCTTATTCTAAAACCGAATAAATTCAAATTTTATCGAAATCTGAATTATTTTCGTGGATTTCATTGAAAAAACGGCATTTTTCATTGAAATATTAGCGAAAATGCTAATTTTTTAAATAGAAATATTAAATTTATGAATTTTATATCAATCTTATTTATTTAATATTCTAAAACCGAATAAATTCAAATTTTATCGATATCTCAATTATTTTCGTGGATTTCATAGAAAAAAACGACATTTTTCATTAAATTATTAGCGAAAATGCTAGTTTTTTAAATAGAAATATTAAATTTATGAATTTTATATCAATCTTATTTATTTCTTATTCTAAAACCGAATAAATTCAAATTTTATCGAAATCCCAATTATTTTCGTGGATTTCATTGAAAAAACGGCATTTTTCATTGAAATATTAGCGAAAATGCTAGTTTTTTAAATAGAAATATTAAATTTATGAATTTTATATCATTCTCATTTATTTCTTATTCTAAAACCGAATAAATTCAAATTTTATCGAAATCTGAATTATTTTCGTGGATTTCATAGAAAAAACGACATTTTTCATTAAATTATTAGCGAAAATGCTAGTTTTTTAAATAGAAATATTAAAATTATTAAATTTATATAATTCTTATTTATTTCTTATTGTAAAACCGAATAAATTCAAATTTCATCGAAATCTGAATTATTTTCGTGGATTTCATAGAAAAAACGACATTTTTCATTAAATTATTAGCGAAAATGCTAGTTTTTTAAATAGAAATATTAAATTTATGAATTTTATATCAATCTTATTTATTTCTTATTCTAAAACCGAATAAATTCAAATTTTATCGAAATCTCAATTATTTTCGTGGATTTCAAAGAAAAAACCACATTTTTGATTAAGATTTTAGCGAAAATACTAGTTTTTTAAATAGAAATATTAAAATTATTAAATTTATATAATTCTTATTTATTTCTTATTCTAAAACCGAATAAATTCAAATTTTATCGATATCTCAATTATTTTCGTGGATTTCATAGAAAAAACGACATTTTTCATTAAATTATTAGCGAAAATGCTAGTTTTTTAAATAGAAATATAAAATTTATGAATTATATATCATTCTTATTTATTTCTTTTTCTAAACACGAATAAATTCAAATTTTATCGATATCTCAATTATTTTCGTGGATTTCATAGAAAAAACGACATTTTTCATTAAATTATTAGCGAAAATGCTAGTTTTTTAAATAGAAATATTAAATTTATGAATTTTATATCAATCTTATTTATTTCTTATTCTAAAACCGAATAAATTCAAATTTTATCGAAATCTGAATTATTTTCGTGGATTTCATAGAAAAAACGACACTTTTCATAAAATTATTAGCGAAAATACTAGTTTTTTAAATAGAAATATTAAAATTATTAAATTTATATAATTCTTATTTATTTCTTATTCTAAAACCGAATAAATTCAAATTTTATCGATATCTCAATTATTTTCGTGGATTTCATAGAAAAAACGACATTTTTCATTAAATTATTAGCGAAAATGCTAGTTTTTTAAATAGAAATATTAAATTTATGAATTTTATATCAATCTTATTTATTTCATATTCTAAAACCGAATAAATTCAAATTTTATCGAAATCTCAATTATTTTCGTGGATTTCAAAGAAAAAACCACATTTTTGATTAAGATTTTAGCGAAAATGCTAGTTTTTTAAATAGAAATATAAAATTTATGAATTATATATCATTCTTATTTATTTCTTATTCTAAAACCGAATAAATTCAAATTTTATCGATATCTCAATTATTTTCGTGGATTTCATAGAAAAAACGACATTTTTCATTAAATTATTAGCGAAAATGCTAGTTTTTTAAATAGAAATATTAAATTTATGAATTTTATATCAATCTTATTTATTTCATATTCTAAACACGAATAAATTCAAATTTCATCGATATCTCAATTATTTTCGTGGATTTCAAAGAAAAAACCACATTTTTGATTAAGATTTTAGCGAAAATGCTAGTTTTTTAAATAGAAATATAAAATTTATGAATTATATATCATTCTTATTTATTTCTTATTCTAAAACCGAATAAATTCAAATTTTATCGATATCTCAATTATTTTCGTGGATTTCATAGAAAAAACGACACTTTTCATTAAATTATTAGCGAAAATACTAGTTTTTTAAATAGAAATATTAAAATTATTAAATTTATATAATTCTTATTTATTTCTTATTCTAAAACCGAATAAATTCAAATTTTATCGAAATCCCAATTATTTTCGTGGATTTCATTGAAAAAACGGCATTTTTCATTGAAATATTAGCGAAAATACTAGTTTTTTAAATAGAAATATTAACTTTATGAATTTTATATCAATCTTATTTATTTCTTATTCTAAAACCGAATAAATTCAAATTTTATCGAAATCCCAATTATTTTCGTGGATTTCATTGAAAAAACGGCATTTTTCATTGAAATATTAGCGAAAATACTAGTTTTTTAAATAGAAATATTAAATTTATGAATTTTATATCAATCTTATTTATTTCTTATTCTAAAACCGAATAAATTCAAATTTTATCGAAATCTGAATTATTTTCGTGGATTTCATAGAAAAAACGACACTTTTCATTAAATTATTAGCGAAAATACTAGTTTTTTAAAAGGAAAATATAAAATTTATGAATTATATATCATTCTTATTTATTTCTTTATCTAAACACGAATAAATTCAAATTTTATCGATATCTCAATTATTTTCGTGGATTTCATAGAAAAAACGACATTTTTCATTAAATTATTAGCGAAAATGCTAGTTTTTTAAATAGAAATATTAAATTTATGAATTTTATATCAATCTTATTTATTTCTTATTCTAAAACCGAATAAATTCAAATTTTATCGAAATCTGAATTATTTTCGTGGATTTCATAGAAAAAACGACACTTTTCATTAAATTATTAGCGAAAATGCTAGTTTTTTAAATAGAAATATTAAAATTATTAAATTTATATAATTCTTATTTATTTCTTATTCTAAAACCGAATAAATTCAAATTTTATCGAAATCCCAATTATTTTCGTGGATTTCATTGAAAAAACGGCATTTTTCATTGAAATATTAGCGAAAATGCTAGTTTTTTAAATAGAAATATAAAGTTTATGAATTATATATCATTCTTATTTATTTCTTATTTTAAAACCGAATAAATTCAAATTTTATCGATATCTCAATTATTTTCGTGGATTTCATAGAAAAAACGACATTTTTCATTAAATTATTAGCGAAAATACTTGTTTTTTAAATAGAAATATTAAAATTATTAAATTTATATAATTCTTATTTATTTCTTATTCTAAAACCGAATAAATTCAAATTTTATCGAAATCCCAATTATTTTCGTGGATTTCATTGAAAAAACGGCATTTTTCATTGAAATATTAGCGAAAATGATAGTTTTTTAAATAGAAATATAAAATTTATGAATTATATATCATTCTTATTTATTTCTTTTTCTAAACACGAATAAATTCAAATTTTATCGATATCTCAATTATTTTCGTGGATTTCATAGAAAAAACGACACTTTTCATTAAATTATTAGCGAAAATACTAGTTTTTTAAATAGAAATATTAAAATTATTAAATTTATATAATTCTTATTTATTTCTTATTCTAAAACCGAATAAATTCAAATTTTATCGATATCTCAATTATTTTCGTGGATTTCATAGAAAAAACGACACTTTTCATTAAATTATTAGCGAAAATACTAGTTTTTTAAATAGAAATATTAAAATTATTAAATTTATATCATTCTTATTTATTTCTTATTCTAAAACCGAATAAATTCAAATTTTATCGAAATCTGAATTATTTTCGTGGATTTCATTGAAAAAACGGCATTTTTCATTGAAATATTAGCGAAAATGATAGTTTTTTAAATAGAAATATAAAATTTATGAATTATATATCATTCTTATTTATTTCTTTTTCTAAACACGAATAAATTCAAATTTTATCGAAATCTGAATTATTTTCGTGGATTTCATAGAAAAAACGACATTTTTCATTAAATTATTAGCGAAAATGCTAGTTTTTTAAATAGAAATATTAAATTTATGAATTTTATATCAATCTTATTTATTTCTTATTCTAAAACCGAATAAATTCAAATTTTATCGAAATCTGAATTATTTTCGTGGATTTCATAGAAAAAACGACATTTTTCATTAAATTATTAGCGAAAATGCTAGTTTTTTAAATAGAAATATTAAATTTATGAATTTTATATCAATCTTATTTATTTCATATTCTAAAACCGAATAAATTCAAATTTTATCGAAATCTCAATTATTTTCGTGGATTTCAAAGAAAAAACCACATTTTTGATTAAGATTTTAGCGAAAATGCTAGTTTTTTAAATAGAAATATAAAATTTATGAATTATATATAATTCTTATTTATTTCTTATTCTAAAACCGAATAAATTCAAATTTTATCGAAATCCCAATTATTTTCGTGGATTTCATTGAAAAAACGGCATTTTTCATTGAAATATTAGCGAAAATGATAGTTTTTTAAATAGAAATATAAAATTTATGAATTATATATCATTCTTATTTATTTCTTTTTCTAAACACGAATAAATTCAAATTTTATAGATATCTCAATTATTTTCGTGGATTTCATAGAAAAAACGACATTTTTCATTAAATTATTAGCGAAAATGCTAGTTTTTTAAATAGAAATATTAAATTTATGAATTTTATATCAATCTTATTTATTTCTTATTCTAAAACCGAATAAATTCAAATTTTATCGAAATCTGAATTATTTTCGTGGATTTCATAGAAAAAACGACATTTTTCATTAAATTATTAGCGAAAATGCTAGTTTTTTAAATAGAAATATTAAATTTATGAATTTTATATCAATCTTATTTATTTCATATTCTAAAACCGAATAAATTCAAATTTTATCGATATCTCAATTATTTTCGTGGATTTCATAGAAAAAACGACATTTTTCATTAAATTATTAGCGAAAATACTTGTTTTTTAAATAGAAATATTAAAATTATTAAATTTATATAATTCTTATTTATTTCTTATTCTAAAACCGAATAAATTCAAATTTTATCGAAATCCCAATTATTTTCGTGGATTTCATTGAAAAAACGGCATTTTTCATTGAAATATTAGCGAAAATGATAGTTTTTTAAATAGAAATATAAAATTT
The DNA here is from genome assembly GCA_963082975.1 of Labia minor. Lineage (NCBI taxonomy): Eukaryota > Metazoa > Arthropoda > Insecta > Dermaptera > Spongiphoridae > Labia > Labia minor. The sequence continues at coordinate 80,893,339 of OY720347.1, read as the reverse complement.
ATGAATTATATATCATTCTTATTTATTTCTTTTTCTAAACACGAATAAATTCAAATTTTATCGATATCTCAATTATTTTCGTGGATTTCATAGAAAAAACGACACTTTTCATTAAATTATTAGCGAAAATACTAGTTTTTTAAATAGAAATATTAAAATTATTAAATTTATATAATTCTTATTTATTTCTTATTCTAAAACCGAATAAATTCAAATTTTATCGATATCTCAATTATTTTCGTGGATTTCATAGAAAAAACGACACTTTTCATTAAATTATTAGCGAAAATACTAGTTTTTTAAATAGAAATATTAAAATTATTAAATTTATATCATTCTTATTTATTTCTTATTCTAAAACCGAATAAATTCAAATTTTATCGAAATCTGAATTATTTTCGTGGATTTCATTGAAAAAACGGCATTTTTCATTGAAATATTAGCGAAAATGATAGTTTTTTAAATAGAAATATAAAATTTATGAATTATATATCATTCTTATTTATTTCTTTTTCTAAACACGAATAAATTCAAATTTTATCGAAATCTGAATTATTTTCGTGGATTTCATAGAAAAAACGACATTTTTCATTAAACTATTAGCGAAAATGCTAGTTTTTTAAATAGAAATATTAAATTTATGAATTTTATATCAATCTTATTTATTTCTTATTCTAAAACCGAATAAATTCAAATTTTATCGAAATCTGAATTATTTTCGTGGATTTCATAGAAAAAACGACATTTTTCATTAAATTATTAGCGAAAATGCTAGTTTTTTAAATAGAAATATTAAATTTATGAATTTTATATCAATCTTATTTATTTCATATTCTAAAACCGAATAAATTCAAATTTTATCGAAATCTCAATTATTTTCGTGGATTTCAAAGAAAAAACCACATTTTTGATTAAGATTTTAGCGAAAATGCTAGTTTTTTAAATAGAAATATAAAATTTATGAATTATATATAATTCTTATTTATTTCTTATTCTAAAACCGAATAAATTCAAATTTTATCGATATCTCAATTATTTTCGTGGATTTCATAGAAAAAACGACACTTTTCATTAAAATATTAGCGAAAATGCTAGTTTTTTAAATAGAAATATAAAATTTATGAATTATATATCAATCTTATTTATTTCTTATTCTAAAACCGAATAAATTCAAATTTTATCGAAATCTGAATTATTTTCGTGGATTTCATAGAAAAAACGACATTTTTCATTAAATTATTAGCGAAAATGCTAGTTTTTTAAATAGAAATATTAAAATTATTAAATTTATATCATTCTTATTTATTTCTTATTCTAAAACCGAATAAATTCAAATTTTATCGAAATCTGAATTATTTTCGTGGATTTCATTGAAAAAACGGCATTTTTCATTGAAATATTAGCGAAAATGATAGTTTTTTAAATAGAAATATAAAATTTATGAATTATATATCATTCTTATTTATTTCTTATTTTAAAACCGAATAAATTCAAATTTTATCGATATCTCAATTATTTTCGTGGATTTCATAGAAAAAACGACATTTTTCATTAAATTATTAGCGAAAATACTTGTTTTTTAAATAGAAATATTAAAATTATTAAATTTATATAATTCTTATTTATTTCTTATTCTAAAACCGAATAAATTCAAATTTTATCGATATCTCAATTATTTTCGTGAATTTCATAGAAAAAACGACACTTTTCATTAAAATATTAGCGAAAATGCTAGTTTTTTAAATAGAAATATTAAAATTATTAAATTTATATCATTCTTATTTATTTCTTATTCTAAAACCGAATAAATTCAAATTTTATCGAAATCTGAATTATTTTCGTGGATTTCATTGAAAAAACGGCATTTTTCATTGAAATATTAGCGAAAATGATAGTTTTTTAAATAGAAATATAAAATTTATGAATTATATATCATTCTTATTTTTTTCTTTTTCTAAACACGAATAAATTCAAATTTTATCGATATCTCAATTATTTTCGTGGATTTCATAGAAAAAACGACACTTTTCATTAAATTATTAGCGAAAATACTAGTTTTTTAAATAGAAATATTAAAATTATTAAATTTATATAATTCTTATTTATTTCTTATTCTAAAACCGAATAAATTCAAATTTTATCGATATCTCAATTATTTTCGTGGATTTCATAGAAAAAACGACATTTTTCATTAAATTATTAGCGAAAATGCTAGTTTTTTAAATAGAAATATTAAATTTATGAATTTTATATCAATCTTATTTATTTCATATTCTAAAACCGAATAAATTCAAATTTTATCGATATCTCAATTATTTTCGTGGATTTCATAGAAAAAACGACATTTTTCATTAAATTATTAGCGAAAATGCTAGTTTTTTAAATAGAAATATTAAATTTATGAATTTTATATCAATCTTATTTATTTCTTATTCTAAAACCGAATAAATTCAAATTTTATCGAAATCTCAATTATTTTCGTGGATTTCAAAGAAAAAACCACATTTTTGATTAAGATTTTAGCGAAAATGCTAGTTTTTTAAATAGAAATATAAAATTTATGAATTATATATCATTCTTATTTATTTCTTATTCTAAAACCGAATAAATTCAAATTTTATCGATATCTCAATTATTTTCGTGGATTTCATAGAAAAAACGACATTTTTCATTAAATTATTAGCGAAAATGCTAGTTTTTTAAATAGAAATATTAAATTTATGAATTTTATATCAATCTTATTTATTTCATATTCTAAACACGAATAAATTCAAATTTCATCGATATCTCAATTATTTTCGTGGATTTCAAAGAAAAAACCACATTTTTGATTAAGATTTTAGCGAAAATGCTAGTTTTTTAAATAGAAATATAAAATTTATGAATTATATATCATTCTTATTTATTTCTTATTCTAAAACCGAATAAATTCAAATTTTATCGATATCTCAATTATTTTCGTGGATTTCATAGAAAAAACGACACTTTTCATTAAATTATTAGCGAAAATACTAGTTTTTTAAATAGAAATATTAAAATTATTAAATTTATATAATTCTTATTTATTTCTTATTCTAAAACCGAATAAATTCAAATTTTATCGAAATCCCAATTATTTTCGTGGATTTCATTGAAAAAACGGCATTTTTCATTGAAATATTAGCGAAAATACTAGTTTTTTAAATAGAAATATTAACTTTATGAATTTTATATCAATCTTATTTATTTCTTATTCTAAAACCGAATAAATTCAAATTTTATCGAAATCCCAATTATTTTCGTGGATTTCATTGAAAAAAACGGCATTTTTCATTGAAATATTAGCGAAAATACTAGTTTTTTAAATAGAAATATTAAATTTATGAATTTTATATCAATCTTATTTATTTCTTATTCTAAAACCGAATAAATTCAAATTTTATCGAAATCTGAATTATTTTCGTGGATTTCATAGAAAAAACGACACTTTTCATTAAATTATTAGCGAAAATACTAGTTTTTTAAATAGAAATATTAAAATTATTAAATTTATATAATTCTTATTTATTTCTTATTCTAAAACCGAATAAATTCAAATTTTATCGATATCTCAATTATTTTCGTGGATTTCATAGAAAAAACGACATTTTTCATTAAATTATTAGCGAAAATGCTAGTTTTTTAAATAGAAATATTAAATTTATGAATTTTATATCAATCTTATTTATTTCTTATTCTAAAACCGAATAAATTCAAATTTTATCGAAATCTGAATTATTTTCGTGGATTTCATAGAAAAAACGACATTTTTCATTAAATTATTAGCGAAAATGCTAGTTTTTTAAATAGAAATATTAAAATTATTAAATTTATATCATTCTTATTTATTTCTTATTCTAAAACCGAATAAATTCAAATTTTATCGAAATCTGAATTATTTTCGTGGATTTCATAGAAAAAACGACATTTTTCATTAAATTATTAGCGAAAATGCTAGTTTTTTAAATAGAAATATTAAATTTATGAATTTTATATCAATCTTATTTATTTCTTATTCTAAAACCGAATAAATTCAAATTTTATCGAAATCTCAATTATTTTCGTGGATTTCAAAGAAAAAACCACATTTTTCATTAAAATATTAGCGAAAATGCTAGTTTTTTAAATAGAAATATAAAATTTATGAATTATATATCAATCTTATTTATTTCTTATTCTAAAACCGAATAAATTCAAATTTTATCGAAATCTGAATTATTTTCGTGGATTTCATAGAAAAAACGACATTTTTCATTAAATTATTAGCGAAAATGCTAGTTTTTTAAATAGAAATATTAAAATTATTAAATTTATATAATTCTTATTTATTTCTTATTCTAAAACCGAATAAATTCAAATTTTATCGAAATCCCAATTATTTTCGTGGATTTCATTGAAAAAACGGCATTTTTCATTGAAATATTAGCGAAAATGATAGTTTTTTAAATGGAAATATAAAATTTATGAATTATATATCATTCTTATTTATTTCTTTTTCTAAACACGAATAAATTCAAATTTTATCGATATCTCAATTATTTTCGTGGATTTCATAGAAAAAACGACATTTTTCATTAAATTATTAGCGAAAATACTTGTTTTTTAAATAGAAATATTAAAATTATTAAATTTATATAATTCTTATTTATTTCTTATTCTAAAACCGAATAAATTCAAATTTTATCGAAATCCCAATTATTTTCGTGGATTTCATTGAAAAAACGGCATTTTTCATTGAAATATTAGCGAAAATGATAGTTTTTTAAATAGAAATATAAAATTTATGAATTATATATCATTCTTATTTATTTCTTTTTCTAAACACGAATAAATTCAAATTTTATAGATATCTCAATTATTTTCGTGGATTTCATAGAAAAAACGACATTTTTCATTAAATTATTAGCGAAAATGCTAGTTTTTTAAATAGAAATATTAAATTTATGAATTTTATATCAATCTTATTTATTTCTTATTCTAAAACCGAATAAATTCAAATTTTATCGAAATCTGAATTATTTTCGTGGATTTCATAGAAAAAACGACATTTTTCATTAAATTATTAGCGAAAATGCTAGTTTTTTAAATAGAAATATTAAATTTATGAATTTTATATCAATCTTATTTATTTCATATTCTAAAACCGAATAAATTCAAATTTTATCGATATCTCAATTATTTTCGTGGATTTCATAGAAAAAACGACATTTTTCATTAAATTATTAGCGAAAATACTTGTTTTTTAAATAGAAATATTAAAATTATTAAATTTATATAATTCTTATTTATTTCTTATTCTAAAACCGAATAAATTCAAATTTTATCGAAATCCCAATTATTTTCGTGGATTTCATTGAAAAAACGGCATTTTTCATTGAAATATTAGCGAAAATGATAGTTTTTTAAATAGAAATATAAAATTTATGAATTATATATCATTCTTATTTATTTCTTTTTCTAAACACGAATAAATTCAAATTTTATCGATATCTCAATTATTTTCGTGGATTTCATAGAAAAAACGACACTTTTCATTAAATTATTAGCGAAAATACTAGTTTTTTAAATAGAAATATTAAAATTATTAAATTTATATAATTCTTATTTATTTCTTATTCTAAAACCGAATAAATTCAAATTTTATCGATATCTCAATTATTTTCGTGGATTTCATAGAAAAAACGACACTTTTCATTAAATTATTAGCGAAAATACTAGTTTTTTAAATAGAAATATTAAAATTATTAAATTTATATCATTCTTATTTATTTCTTATTCTAAAACCGAATAAATTCAAATTTTATCGAAATCTGAATTATTTTCGTGGATTTCATTGAAAAAACGGCATTTTTCATTGAAATATTAGCGAAAATGATAGTTTTTTAAATAGAAATATAAAATTTATGAATTATATATCATTCTTATTTATTTCTTTTTCTAAACACGAATAAATTCAAATTTTATCGAAATCTGAATTATTTTCGTGGATTTCATAGAAAAAACGACATTTTTCATTAAACTATTAGCGAAAATGCTAGTTTTTTAAATAGAAATATTAAATTTATGAATTTTATATCAATCTTATTTATTTCTTATTCTAAAACCGAATAAATTCAAATTTTATCGAAATCTGAATTATTTTCGTGGATTTCATAGAAAAAACGACATTTTTCATTAAATTATTAGCGAAAATGCTAGTTTTTTAAATAGAAATATTAAATTTATGAATTTTATATCAATCTTATTTATTTCATATTCTAAAACCGAATAAATTCAAATTTTATCGAAATCTCAATTATTTTCGTGGATTTCAAAGAAAAAACCACATTTTTGATTAAGATTTTAGCGAAAATGCTAGTTTTTTAAATAGAAATATAAAATTTATGAATTATATATAATTCTTATTTATTTCTTATTCTAAAACCGAATAAATTCAAATTTTATCGATATCTCAATTATTTTCGTGGATTTCATAGAAAAAACGACACTTTTCATTAAAATATTAGCGAAAATGCTAGTTTTTTAAATAGAAATATAAAATTTATGAATTATATATCAATCTTATTTATTTCTTATTCTAAAACCGAATAAATTCAAATTTTATCGAAATCTGAATTATTTTCGTGGATTTCATAGAAAAAACGACATTTTTCATTAAATTATTAGCGAAAATGCTAGTTTTTTAAATAGAAATATTAAAATTATTAAATTTATATCATTCTTATTTATTTCTTATTCTAAAACCGAATAAATTCAAATTTTATCGAAATCTGAATTATTTTCGTGGATTTCATTGAAAAAACGGCATTTTTCATTGAAATATTAGCGAAAATGATAGTTTTTTAAATAGAAATATAAAATTTATGAATTATATATCATTCTTATTTATTTCTTATTTTAAAACCGAATAAATTCAAATTTTATCGATATCTCAATTATTTTCGTGGATTTCATAGAAAAAACGACATTTTTCATTAAATTATTAGCGAAAATACTTGTTTTTTAAATAGAAATATTAAAATTATTAAATTTATATAATTCTTATTTATTTCTTATTCTAAAACCGAATAAATTCAAATTTTATCGATATCTCAATTATTTTCGTGAATTTCATAGAAAAAACGACACTTTTCATTAAAATATTAGCGAAAATGCTAGTTTTTTAAATAGAAATATTAAAATTATTAAATTTATATCATTCTTATTTATTTCTTATTCTAAAACCGAATAAATTCAAATTTTATCGAAATCTGAATTATTTTCGTGGATTTCATTGAAAAAACGGCATTTTTCATTGAAATATTAGCGAAAATGATAGTTTTTTAAATAGAAATATAAAATTTATGAATTATATATCATTCTTATTTTTTTCTTTTTCTAAACACGAATAAATTCAAATTTTATCGATATCTCAATTATTTTCGTGGATTTCATAGAAAAAACGACACTTTTCATTAAATTATTAGCGAAAATACTAGTTTTTTAAATAGAAATATTAAAATTATTAAATTTATATAATTCTTATTTATTTCTTATTCTAAAACCGAATAAATTCAAATTTTATCGATATCTCAATTATTTTCGTGGATTTCATAGAAAAAACGACATTTTTCATTAAATTATTAGCGAAAATGCTAGTTTTTTAAATAGAAATATTAAATTTATGAATTTTATATCAATCTTATTTATTTCATATTCTAAAACCGAATAAATTCAAATTTTATCGATATCTCAATTATTTTCGTGGATTTCATAGAAAAAACGACATTTTTCATTAAATTATTAGCGAAAATGCTAGTTTTTTAAATAGAAATATTAAATTTATGAATTTTATATCAATCTTATTTATTTCTTATTCTAAAACCGAATAAATTCAAATTTTATCGAAATCTCAATTATTTTCGTGGATTTCAAAGAAAAAACCACATTTTTGATTAAGATTTTAGCGAAAATGCTAGTTTTTTAAATAGAAATATAAAATTTATGAATTATATATCATTCTTATTTATTTCTTATTCTAAAACCGAATAAATTCAAATTTTATCGATATCTCAATTATTTTCGTGGATTTCATAGAAAAAACGACATTTTTCATTAAATTATTAGCGAAAATGCTAGTTTTTTAAATAGAAATATTAAATTTATGAATTTTATATCAATCTTATTTATTTCATATTCTAAACACGAATAAATTCAAATTTCATCGATATCTCAATTATTTTCGTGGATTTCAAAGAAAAAACCACATTTTTGATTAAGATTTTAGCGAAAATGCTAGTTTTTTAAATAGAAATATAAAATTTATGAATTATATATCATTCTTATTTATTTCTTATTCTAAAACCGAATAAATTCAAATTTTATCGATATCTCAATTATTTTCGTGGATTTCATAGAAAAAACGACACTTTTCATTAAATTATTAGCGAAAATACTAGTTTTTTAAATAGAAATATTAAAATTATTAAATTTATATAATTCTTATTTATTTCTTATTCTAAAACCGAATAAATTCAAATTTTATCGAAATCCCAATTATTTTCGTGGATTTCATTGAAAAAACGGCATTTTTCATTGAAATATTAGCGAAAATACTAGTTTTTTAAATAGAAATATTAACTTTATGAATTTTATATCAATCTTATTTATTTCTTATTCTAAAACCGAATAAATTCAAATTTTATCGAAATCCCAATTATTTTCGTGGATTTCATTGAAAAAACGGCATTTTTCATTGAAATATTAGCGAAAATACTAGTTTTTTAAATAGAAATATTAAATTTATGAATTTTATATCAATCTTATTTATTTCTTATTCTAAAACCGAATAAATTCAAATTTTATCGAAATCTGAATTATTTTCGTGGATTTCATAGAAAAAACGACACTTTTCATTAAATTATTAGCGAAAATACTAGTTTTTTAAATAGAAATATTAAAATTATTAAATTTATATAATTCTTATTTATTTCTTATTCTAAAACCGAATAAATTCAAATTTTATCGATATCTCAATTATTTTCGTGGATTTCATAGAAAAAACGACATTTTTCATTAAATTATTAGCGAAAATGCTAGTTTTTTAAATAGAAATATTAAATTTATGAATTTTATATCAATCTTATTTATTTCTTATTCTAAAACCGAATAAATTCAAATTTTATCGAAATCTGAATTATTTTCGTGGATTTCATAGAAAAAACGACATTTTTCATTAAATTATTAGCGAAAATGCTAGTTTTTTAAATAGAAATATTAAAATTATTAAATTTATATCATTCTTATTTATTTCTTATTCTAAAACCGAATAAATTCAAATTTTATCGAAATCTGAATTATTTTCGTGGATTTCATAGAAAAAACGACATTTTTCATTAAATTATTAGCGAAAATGCTAGTTTTTTAAATAGAAATATTAAATTTATGAATTTTATATCAATCTTATTTATTTCTTATTCTAAAACCGAATAAATTCAAATTTTATCGAAATCTCAATTATTTTCGTGGATTTCAAAGAAAAAACCACATTTTTCATTAAAATATTAGCGAAAATGCTAGTTTTTTAAATAGAAATATAAAATTTATGAATTATATATCAATCTTATTTATTTCTTATTCTAAAACCGAATAAATTCAAATTTTATCGAAATCTGAATTATTTTCGTGGATTTCATAGAAAAAACGACATTTTTCATTAAATTATTAGCGAAAATGCTAGTTTTTTAAATAGAAATATTAAAATTATTAAATTTATATAATTCTTATTTATTTCTTATTCTAAAACCGAATAAATTCAAATTTTATCGAAATCCCAATTATTTTCGTGGATTTCATTGAAAAAACGGCATTTTTCATTGAAATATTAGCGAAAATGATAGTTTTTTAAATGGAAATATAAAATTTATGAATTATATATCATTCTTATTTATTTCTTTTTCTAAACACGAATAAATTCAAATTTTATCGATATCTCAATTATTTTCGTGGATTTCATAGAAAAAACGACATTTTTCATTAAATTATTAGCGAAAATACTTGTTTTTTAAATAGAAATATTAAAATTATTAAATTTATATAATTCTTATTTATTTCTTATTCTAAAACCGAATAAATTCAAATTTTATCGAAATCCCAATTATTTTCGTGGATTTCATTGAAAAAACGGCATTTTTCATTGAAATATTAGCGAAAATGATAGTTTTTTAAATAGAAATATAAAATTTATGAATTATATATCATTCTTATTTATTTCTTTTTCTAAACACGAATAAATTCAAATTTTATCGATATCTCAATTATTTTCGTGGATTTCATAGAAAAAACGACACTTTTCATTAAATTATTAGCGAAAATACTAGTTTTTTAAATAGAAATATTAAAATTATTAAATTTATATAATTCTTATTTATTTCTTATTCTAAAACCGAATAAATTCAAATTTTATCGATATCTCAATTATTTTCGTGGATTTCATAGAAAAAACGACACTTTTCATTAAATTATTAGCGAAAATACTAGTTTTTTAAATAGAAATATTAAAATTATTAAATTTATATCATTCTTATTTATTTCTTATTCTAAAACCGAATAAATTCAAATTTTATCGAAATCTGAATTATTTTCGTGGATTTCATTGAAAAAACGGCATTTTTCATTGAAATATTAGCGAAAATGATAGTTTTTTAAATAGAAATATAAAATTTATGAATTATATATCATTCTTATTTATTTCTTTTTCTAAACACGAATAAATTCAAATTTTATCAATATCTCAATTATTTTCGTGGATTTCATAGAAAAAACGACATTTTTCATTAAATTATTAGCGAAAATGCTAGTTTTTTAAATAGAAATATTAAATTTATGAATTTTATATCAATCTTATTTATTTCTTATTCTAAAACCGAATAAATTCAAATTTTATCGAAATCTGAATTATTTTCGTGGATTTCATAGAAAAAACGACATTTTTCATTAAATTATTAGCGAAAATGCTAGTTTTTTAAATAGAAATATTAAATTTATGAATTTTATATCAATCTTATTTATTTCTTATTCTAAAACCGAATAAATTCAAATTTTATCGAAATCTCAATTATTTTCGTGGATTTCAAAGAAAAAACCACATTTTTGATTAAGATTTTAGCGAAAATGCTAGTTTTTTAAATAGAAATATAAAATTTATGAATTATATATCAATCTTATTTATTTCTTATTCTAAAACCGAATAAATTCAAATTTTATCGAAATCTGAATTATTTTCGTGGATTTCATAGAAAAAACGACATTTTTCATTAAATTATTAGCGAAAATGCTAGTTTTTTAAATAGAAATATTAAAATTATTAAATTTATATAATTCTTATTTATTTCTTATTCTAAAACCGAATAAATTCAAATTTTATCGAAATCCCAATTATTTTCGTGGATTTCATTGAAAAAACGGCATTTTTCATTGAAATATTAGCGAAAATGCTAGTTTTTTAAATAGAAATATTAAATTTATGAATTTTATATCAATCTTATTTATTTCTTATTCTAAAACCGAATAAATTCAAATTTTATCGAAATCTCAATTATTTTCGTGGATTTCAAAGAAAAAACCACATTTTTCATTAAAATATTAGCGAAAATGCTAGTTTTTTAAATAGAAATATAAAATTTATGAATTATATATCAATCTTATTTATTTCTTATTCTAAAACCGAATAAATTCAAATTTTATCGAAATCTGAATTATTTTCGTGGATTTCATAGAAAAAACGACATTTTTCATTAAATTATTAGCGAAAATGCTAGTTTTTTAAATAGAAATATTAAAATTATTAAATTTATATAATTCTTATTTATTTCTTATTCTAAAACCGAATAAATTCAAATTTTATCGAAATCCCAATTATTTTCGTGGATTTCATTGAAAAAACGGCATTTTTCATTGAAATATTAGCGAAAATGATAGTTTTTTAAATGGAAATATAAAATTTATGAATTATATATCATTCTTATTTATTTCTTTTTCTAAACACGAATAAATTCAAATTTTATCGAAATCTGAATTATTTTCGTGGATTTCATAGAAAAAACGACACTTTTCATTAAATTATTAGCGAAAATACTAGTTTTTTAAATAGAAATATTAAAATTATTAAATTTATATAATTCTTATTTATTTCTTATTCTAAAACCGAATAAATTCAAATTTTATCGATATCTCAATTATTTTCGTGGATTTCATAGAAAAAACGACATTTTTCATTAAATTATTAGCGAAAATGCTAGTTTTTTAAATAGAAATATTAAATTTATGAATTTTATATCAATCTTATTTATTTCTTATTCTAAAACCGAATAAATTCAAATTTTATCGAAATCTGAATTATTTTCGTGGATTTCATAGAAAAAACGACATTTTTCATTAAATTATTAGCGAAAATGCTAGTTTTTTAAATAGAAATATTAAAATTATTAAATTTATATCATTCTTATTTATTTCTTATTCTAAAACCGAATAAATTCAAATTTTATCGAAATCTGAATTATTTTCGTGGATTTCATAGAAAAAACGACATTTTTCATTAAATTATTAGCGAAAATGCTAGTTTTTTAAATAGAAATATTAAATTTATGAATTTTATATCAATCTTATTTATTTCTTATTCTAAAACCGAATAAATTCAAATTTTATCGAAATCTCAATTATTTTCGTGGATTTCAAAGAAAAAACCACATTTTTCATTAAAATATTAGCGAAAATGCTAGTTTTTTAAATAGAAATATAAAATTTATGAATTATATATCAATCTTATTTATTTCTTATTCTAAAACCGAATAAATTCAAATTTTATCGAAATCTGAATTATTTTCGTGGATTTCATAGAAAAAACGACATTTTTCATTAAATTATTAGCGAAAATGCTAGTTTTTTAAATAGAAATATTAAAATTATTAAATTTATATAATTCTTATTTATTTCTTATTCTAAAACCGAATAAATTCAAATTTTATCGAAATCCCAATTATTTTCGTGGATTTCATTGAAAAAACGGCATTTTTCATTGAAATATTAGCGAAAATGATAGTTTTTTAAATGGAAATATAAAATTTATGAATTATATATCATTCTTATTTATTTCTTTTTCTAAACACGAATAAATTCAAATTTTATCGATATCTCAATTATTTTCGTGGATTTCATAGAAAAAACGACATTTTTCATTAAATTATTAGCGAAAATGCTAGTTTTTTAAATAGAAATATTAAAATTATTAAATTTATATAATTCTTATTTATTTCTTATTCTAAAACCGAATAAATTCAAATTTTATCGAAATCCCAATTATTTTCGTGGATTTCATTGAAAAAACGGCATTTTTCATTGAAATATTAGCGAAAATGATAGTTTTTTAAATGGAAATATAAAATTTATGAATTATATATCATTCTTATTTATTTCTTTTTCTAAACACGAATAAATTCAAATTTTATCGATATCTCAATTATTTTCGTGGATTTCATAGAAAAAACGACATTTTTCATTAAATTATTAGCGAAAATACTTGTTTTTTAAATAGAAATATTAAAATTATTAAATTTATATAATTCTTATTTATTTCTTATTCTAAAACCGAATAAATTCAAATTTTATCGAAATCCCAATTATTTTCGTGGATTTCATTGAAAAAACGGCATTTTTCATTGAAATATTAGCGAAAATGATAGTTTTTTAAATAGAAATATAAAATTTATGAATTATATATCATTCTTATTTATTTCTTTTTCTAAACACGAATAAATTCAAATTTTATCGATATCTCAATTATTTTCGTGGATTTCATAGAAAAAACGACACTTTTCATTAAATTATTAGCGAAAATACTAGTTTTTTAAATAGAAATATTAAAATTATTAAATTTATATAATTCTTATTTATTTCTTATTCTAAAACCGAATAAATTCAAATTTTATCGATATCTCAATTATTTTCGTGGATTTCATAGAAAAAACGACACTTTTCATTAAATTATTAGCGAAAATACTAGTTTTTTAAATAGAAATATTAAAATTATTAAATTTATATCATTCTTATTTATTTCTTATTCTAAAACCGAATAAATTCAAATTTTATCGAAATCTGAATTATTTTCGTGGATTTCATTGAAAAAACGGCATTTTTCATTGAAATATTAGCGAAAATGATAGTTTTTTAAATAGAAATATAAAATTTATGAATTATATATCATTCTTATTTATTTCTTTTTCTAAACACGAATAAATTCAAATTTTATCGATATCTCAATTATTTTCGTGGATTTCATAGAAAAAACGACATTTTTCATTAAATTATTAGCGAAAATGCTAGTTTTTTAAATAGAAATATTAAATTTATGAATTTTATATCAATCTTATTTATTTCTTATTCTAAAACCGAATAAATTCAAATTTTATCGAAATCTGAATTATTTTCGTGGATTTCATAGAAAAAACGACATTTTTCATTAAATTATTAGCGAAAATGCTAGTTTTTTAAATAGAAATATTAAATTTATGAATTTTATATCAATCTTATTTATTTCTTATTCTAAAACCGAATAAATTCAAATTTTATCGAAATCTCAATTATTTTCGTGGATTTCAAAGAAAAAACCACATTTTTGATTAAGATTTTAGCGAAAATGCTAGTTTTTTAAATAGAAATATAAAATTTATGAATTATATATCAATCTTATTTATTTCTTATTCTAAAACCGAATAAATTCAAATTTTATCGAAATCTGAATTATTTTCGTGGATTTCATAGAAAAAACGACATTTTTCATTAAATTATTAGCGAAAATGCTAGTTTTTTAAATAGAAATATTAAAATTATTAAATTTATATAATTCTTATTTATTTCTTATTCTAAAACCGAATAAATTCAAATTTTATCGAAATCCCAATTATTTTCGTGGATTTCATTGAAAAAACGGCATTTTTCATTGAAATATTAGCGAAAATGCTAGTTTTTTAAATAGAAATATAAAGTTTATGAATTATATATCATTCTTATTTATTTCTTATTTTAAAACCGAATAAATTCAAATTTTATCGATATCTCAATTATTTTCGTGGATTTCATAGAAAAAACGACATTTTTCATTAAATTATTAGCGAAAATACTTGTTTTTTAAATATAAATATTAAAATTATTAAATTTATATAATTCTTATTTATTTCTTATTCTAAAACCGAATAAATTCAAATTTTATCGAAATCCCAATTATTTTCGTGGATTTCATTGAAAAAACGGCATTTTTCATTGAAATATTAGCGAAAATGATAGTTTTTTAAATAGAAATATAAAATTTATGAATTATATATCATTCTTATTTATTTCTTTTTCTAAACACGAATAAATTCAAATTTTATCGATATCTCAATTATTTTCGTGGATTTCATAGAAAAAACGACACTTTTCATTAAATTATTAGCGAAAATACTAGTTTTTTAAATAGAAATATTAAAATTATTAAATTTATATAATTCTTATTTATTTCTTATTCTAAAACCGAATAAATTCAAATTTTATCGATATCTCAATTATTTTCGTGAATTTCATAGAAAAAACGACACTTTTCATTAAAATATTAGCGAAAATGCTAGTTTTTTAAATAGAAATATTAAAATTATTAAATTTATATCATTCTTATTTATTTCTTATTCTAAAACCGAATAAATTCAAATTTTATCGAAATCTGAATTATTTTCGTGGATTTCATTGAAAAAACGGCATTTTTCATTGAAATATTAGCGAAAATGCTAATTTTTTAAATAGAAATATTAAATTTATGAATTTTATATCAATCTTATTTATTTAATATTCTAAAACCGAATAAATTCAAATTTTATCGATATCTCAATTATTTTCGTGGATTTCATAGAAAAAACGACATTTTTCATTAAATTATTAGCGAAAATGCTAGTTTTTTAAATAGAAATATTAAATTTATGAATTTTATATCAATCTTATTTATTTCTTATTCTAAAACCGAATAAATTCAAATTTTATCGAAATCCCAATTATTTTCGTGGATTTCATTGAAAAAACGGCATTTTTCATTGAAATATTAGCGAAAATGCTAGTTTTTTAAATAGAAATATTAAATTTATGAATTTTATATCATTCTCATTTATTTCTTATTCTAAAACCGAATAAATTCAAATTTTATCGAAATCTGAATTATTTTCGTGGATTTCATAGAAAAAACGACATTTTTCATTAAATTATTAGCGAAAATGCTAGTTTTTTAAATAGAAATATTAAATTTATGAATTTTATATCAATCTTATTTATTTCATATTCTAAAACCGAATAAATTCAAATTTTATCGATATCTCAATTATTTTCGTGGATTTCATAGAAAAAACGACATTTTTCATTAAATTATTAGCGAAAATGCTAGTTTTTTAAATAGAAATATTAAATTTATGAATTTTATATCAATCTTATTTATTTCTTATTCTAAAACCGAATAAATTCAAATTTTATCGAAATCTCAATTATTTTCGTGGATTTCAAAGAAAAAACCACATTTTTGATTAAGATTTTAGCGAAAATGCTAGTTTTTTAAATAGAAATATTAAAATTATTAAATTTATATAATTCTTATTTATTTCTTATTCTAAAACCGAATAAATTCAAATTTTATCGAAATCCCAATTATTTTCGTGGATTTCATTGAAAAAACGGCATTTTTCATTGAAATATTAGCGAAAATACTAGTTTTTTAAATAGAAATATTAACTTTATGAATTTTATATCAATCTTATTTATTTCTTATTCTAAAACCGAATAAATTCAAATTTTATCGATATCTCAATTATTTTCGTGGATTTCATAGAAAAAACGACACTTTTCATTAAATTATTAGCGAAAATACTAGTTTTTTAAATAGAAATATTAAAATTATTAAATTTATATAATTCTTATTTATTTCTTATTCTAAAACCGAATAAATTCAAATTTTATCCTAATCCCAATTATTTTCGTGGATTTCATTGAAAAAACGGCATTTTTCATTGAAATATTAGCGAAAATACTAGTTTTTTAAATAGAAATATTAACTTTATGAATTTTATATCAATCTTATTTATTTCTTATTCTAAAACCGAATAAATTCAAATTTTATCGAAATCCCAATTATTTTCGTGGATTTCATTGAAAAAACGGCATTTTTCATTGAAATATTAGCGAAAATACTAGTTTTTTAAATAGAAATATTAAATTTATGAATTTTATATCAATCTTATTTATTTCTTATTCTAAAACCGAATAAATTCAAATTTTATCGAAATCTGAATTATTTTCGTGGATTTCATAGAAAAAACGACACTTTTCATTAAATTATTAGCGAAAATACTAGTTTTTTAAATAGAAATATTAAAATTATTAAATTTATATAATTCTTATTTATTTCTTATTCTAAAACCGAATAAATTCAAATTTTATCGATATCTCAATTATTTTCGTGGATTTCATAGAAAAAACGACATTTTTCATTAAATTATTAGCGAAAATGCTAGTTTTTTAAATAGAAATATTAAATTTATGAATTTTATATCAATCTTATTTATTTCTTATTCTAAAACCGAATAAATTCAAATTTTATCGAAATCTGAATTATTTTCGTGGATTTCATAGAAAAAACGACATTTTTCATTAAATTATTAGCGAAAATGCTAGTTTTTTAAATAGAAATATTAAAATTATTAAATTTATATCATTCTTATTTATTTCTTATTCTAAAACCGAATAAATTCAAATTTTATCGAAATCTGAATTATTTTCGTGGATTTCATAGAAAAAACGACATTTTTCATTAAATTATTAGCGAAAATGCTAGTTTTTTAAATAGAAATATTAAATTTATGAATTTTATATCAATCTTATTTATTTCTTATTCTAAAACCGAATAAATTCAAATTTTATCGAAATCTCAATTATTTTCGTGGATTTCAAAGAAAAAACCACATTTTTGATTAAGATTTTAGCGAAAATGCTAGTTTTTTAAATAGAAATATAAAATTTATGAATTATATATCATTCTTATTTATTTCTTATTCTAAAACCGAATAAATTCAAATTTTATCGAAATCTGAATTATTTTCGTGGATTTCATAGAAAAAACGACATTTTTCATTAAATTATTAGCGAAAATACTAGTTTTTTAAATAGAAATATTAAAATTATTAAATTTATATAATTCTTATTTATTTCTTATTCTAAAACCGAATAAATTCAAATTTTATCGAAATCCCAATTATTTTCGTGGATTTCATTGAAAAAACGGCATTTTTCATTGAAATATTAGCGAAAATGATAGTGTTTTAAATGGAAATATAAAATTTATGAATTATATATCATTCTTATTTATTTCTTATTCTAAAACCGAATAAATTCAAATTTTATCGAAATCTGAATTATTTTCGTGGATTTCATTGAAAAAACGGCATTTTTCATTGAAATATTAGCGAAAATGCTAATTTTTTAAATAGAAATATTAAATTTATGAATTTTATATCAATCTTATTTATTTCATATTCTAAAACCGAATAAATTCAAATTTTATCGATATCTCAATTATTTTCGTGGATTTCATAGAAAAAACGACATTTTTCATTAAATTATTAGCGAAAATGCTAGTTTTTTAAATAGAAATATTAAATTTATGAATTTTATATCAATCTTATTTATTTCTTATTCTAAAACCGAATAAATTCAAATTTTATCGAAATCCCAATTATTTTCGTGGATTTCATTGAAAAAACGGCATTTTTCATTGAAATATTAGCGAAAATGCTAGTTTTTTAAATAGAAATATTAAATTTATGAATTTTATATCATTCTCATTTATTTCTTATTCTAAAACCGAATAAATTCAAATTTTATCGAAATCTGAATTATTTTCGTGGATTTCATAGAAAAAACGACACTTTTCATTAAATTATTAGCGAAAATACTAGTTTTTTAAATAGAAATATTAAAATTATTAAATTTATATAATTCTTATTTATTTCTTATTCTAAAACCGAATAAATTCAAATTTTATCGATATCTCAATTATTTTCGTGGATTTCATAGAAAAAACGACATTTTTCATTAAATTATTAGCGAAAATGCTAGTTTTTTAAATAGAAATATTAAATTTATGAATTTTATATCAATCTTATTTATTTCTTATTCTAAAACCGAATAAATTCAAATTTTATCGAAATCTGAATTATTTTCGTGGATTTCATAGAAAAAACGACATTTTTCATTAAATTATTAGCGAAAATGCTAGTTTTTTAAATAGAAATATTAAAATTATTAAATTTATATCATTCTTATTTATTTCTTATTCTAAAACCGAATAAATTCAAATTTTATCGAAATCTGAATTATTTTCGTGGATTTCATAGAAAAAACGACATTTTTCATTAAATTATTAGCGAAAATGCTAGTTTTTTAAATAGAAATATTAAATTTATGAATTTTATATCAATCTTATTTATTTCTTATTCTAAAACCGAATAAATTCAAATTTTATCGAAATCTCAATTATTTTCGTGGATTTCAAAGAAAAAACCACATTTTTGATTAAGATTTTAGCGAAAATGCTAGTTTTTTAAATAGAAATATAAAATTTATGAATTATATATCATTCTTATTTATTTCTTATTCTAAAACCGAATAAATTCAAATTTTATCGAAATCTGAATTATTTTCGTGGATTTCATAGAAAAAACGACATTTTTCATTAAATTATTAGCGAAAATACTAGTTTTTTAAATAGAAATATTAAAATTATTAAATTTATATAATTCTTATTTATTTCTTATTCTAAAACCGAATAAATTCAAATTTTATCGAAATCCCAATTATTTTCGTGGATTTCATTGAAAAAACGGCATTTTTCATTGAAATATTAGCGAAAATGATAGTTTTTTAAATGGAAATATAAAATTTATGAATTATATATCATTCTTATTTATTTCTTTTTCTAAACACGAATAAATTCAAATTTTATCGATATCTCAATTATTTTCGTGGATTTCATAGAAAAAACGACATTTTTCATTAAATTATTAGCGAAAATGCTAGTTTTTTAAATAGAAATATTAAATTTATGAATTTTATATCAATCTTATTTATTTCTTATTCTAAAACCGAATAAATTCAAATTTTATCGAAATCTGAATTATTTTCGTGGATTTCATAGAAAAAACGACATTTTTCATTAAATTATTAGCGAAAATGCTAGTTTTTTAAATAGAAATATTAAAATTATTAAATTTATATAATTCTTATTTATTTCTTATTCTAAAACCGAATAAATTCAAATTTTATCGAAATCCCAATTATTTTCGTGGATTTCATTGAAAAAACGGCATTTTTCATTGAAATATTAGCGAAAATGCTAGTTTTTTAAATAGAAATATAAAGTTTATGAATTATATATCATTCTTATTTATTTCTTATTTTAAAACCGAATAAATTCAAATTTTATCGATATCTCAATTATTTTCGTGGATTTCATAGAAAAAACGACATTTTTCATTAAATTATTAGCGAAAATACTTGTTTTTTAAATAGAAATATTAAAATTATTAAATTTATATCATTCTTATTTATTTCTTATTCTAAAACCGAATAAATTCAAATTTTATCGAAATCTGAATTATTTTCGTGGATTTCATTGAAAAAACGGCATTTTTCATTGAAATATTAGCGAAAATGATATTTTTTTAAATAGAAATATAAAATTTATGAATTATATATCATTCTTATTTATTTCTTTTTCTAAACACGAATAAATTCAAATTTTATCGATATCTCAATTATTTTCGTGGATTTCATAGAAAAAACGACATTTTTCATTAAATTATTAGCGAAAATGCTAGTTTTTTAAATAGAAATATTAAATTTATGAATTTTATATCAATCTTATTTATTTCTTATTCTAAAACCGAATAAATTCAAATTTTATCGAAATCTGAATTATTTTCGTGGATTTCATAGAAAAAACGACATTTTTCATTAAATTATTAGCGAAAATGCTAGTTTTTTAAATAGAAATATTAAATTTATGAATTTTATATCAATCTTATTTATTTCTTATTCTAAAACCGAATAAATTCAAATTTTATCGAAATCTCAATTATTTTCGTGGATTTCAAAGAAAAAACCACATTTTTGATTAAGATTTTAGCGAAAATGCTAGTTTTTTAAATAGAAATATAAAATTTATGAATTATATATCATTCTTATTTATTTCTTATTCTAAAACCGAATAAATTCAAATTTTATCGAAATCTGAATTATTTTCGTGGATTTCATAGAAAAAACGACATTTTTCATTAAATTATTAGCGAAAATACTAGTTTTTTAAATAGAAATATTAAAATTATTAAATTTATATAATTCTTATTTATTTCTTATTCTAAAACCGAATAAATTCAAATTTTATCGAAATCCCAATTATTTTCGTGGATTTCATTGAAAAAACGGCATTTTTCATTGAAATATTAGCGAAAATGATAGTGTTTTAAATGGAAATATAAAATTTATGAATTATATATCATTCTTATTTATTTCTTATTCTAAAACCGAATAAATTCAAATTTTATCGAAATCTGAATTATTTTCGTGGATTTCATTGAAAAAACGGCATTTTTCATTGAAATATTAGCGAAAATGCTAATTTTTTAAATAGAAATATTAAATTTATGAATTTTATATCAATCTTATTTATTTCATATTCTAAAACCGAATAAATTCAAATTTTATCGATATCTCAATTATTTTCGTGGATTTCATAGAAAAAACGACATTTTTCATTAAATTATTAGCGAAAATGCTAGTTTTTTAAATAGAAATATAAAATTTATGAATTATATATAATTCTTATTTATTTCTTATTCTAAAACCGAATAAATTCAAATTTTATCGAAATCCCAATTATTTTCGTGGATTTCATTGAAAAAACGGCATTTTTCATTGAAATATTAGCGAAAATGCTAGTTTTTTAAATAGAAATATAAAGTTTATGAATTATATATCATTCTTATTTATTTCTTATTTTAAAACCGAATAAATTCAAATTTTATCGATATCTCAATTATTTTCGTGGATTTCATAGAAAAAACGACATTTTTCATTAAATTATTAGCGAAAATACTTGTTTTTTAAATATAAATATTAAAATTATTAAATTTATATAATTCTTATTTATTTCTTATTCTAAAACCGAATAAATTCAAATTTTATCGAAATCCCAATTATTTTCGTGGATTTCATTGAAAAAACGGCATTTTTCATTGAAATATTAGCGAAAATGATAGTTTTTTAAATAGAAATATAAAATTTATGAATTATATATCATTCTTATTTATTTCTTTTTCTAAACACGAATAAATTCAAATTTTATCGATATCTCAATTATTTTCGTGGATTTCATAGAAAAAACGACACTTTTCATTAAATTATTAGCGAAAATACTAGTTTTTTAAATAGAAATATTAAAATTATTAAATTTATATAATTCTTATTTATTTCTTATTCTAAAACCGAATAAATTCAAATTTTATCGATATCTCAATTATTTTCGTGAATTTCATAGAAAAAACGACACTTTTCATTAAAATATTAGCGAAAATGCTAGTTTTTTAAATAGAAATATTAAAATTATTAAATTTATATCATTCTTATTTATTTCTTATTCTAAAACCGAATAAATTCAAATTTTATCGAAATCTGAATTATTTTCGTGGATTTCATTGAAAAAACGGCATTTTTCATTGAAATATTAGCGAAAATGCTAATTTTTTAAATAGAAATATTAAATTTATGAATTTTATATCAATCTTATTTATTTAATATTCTAAAACCGAATAAATTCAAATTTTATCGATATCTCAATTATTTTCGTGGATTTCATAGAAAAAACGACATTTTTCATTAAATTATTAGCGAAAATGCTAGTTTTTTAAATAGAAATATTAAATTTATGAATTTTATATCAATCTTATTTATTTCTTATTCTAAAACCGAATAAATTCAAATTTTATCGAAATCCCAATTATTTTCGTGGATTTCATTGAAAAAACGGCATTTTTCATTGAAATATTAGCGAAAATGCTAGTTTTTTAAATAGAAATATTAAATTTATGAATTTTATATCATTCTCATTTATTTCTTATTCTAAAACCGAATAAATTCAAATTTTATCGAAATCTGAATTATTTTCGTGGATTTCATAGAAAAAACGACATTTTTCATTAAATTATTAGCGAAAATGCTAGTTTTTTAAATAGAAATATTAAATTTATGAATTTTATATCAATCTTATTTATTTCATATTCTAAAACCGAATAAATTCAAATTTTATCGATATCTCAATTATTTTCGTGGATTTCATAGAAAAAACGACATTTTTCATTAAATTATTAGCGAAAATGCTAGTTTTTTAAATAGAAATATTAAATTTATGAATTTTATATCAATCTTATTTATTTCTTATTCTAAAACCGAATAAATTCAAATTTTATCGAAATCTCAATTATTTTCGTGGATTTCAAAGAAAAAACCACATTTTTGATTAAGATTTTAGCGAAAATGCTAGTTTTTTAAATAGAAATATTAAAATTATTAAATTTATATAATTCTTATTTATTTCTTATTCTAAAACCGAATAAATTCAAATTTTATCGAAATCCCAATTATTTTCGTGGATTTCATTGAAAAAACGGCATTTTTCATTGAAATATTAGCGAAAATACTAGTTTTTTAAATAGAAATATTAACTTTATGAATTTTATATCAATCTTATTTATTTCTTATTCTAAAACCGAATAAATTCAAATTTTATCGATATCTCAATTATTTTCGTGGATTTCATAGAAAAAACGACACTTTTCATTAAATTATTAGCGAAAATACTAGTTTTTTAAATAGAAATATTAAAATTATTAAATTTATATAATTCTTATTTATTTCTTATTCTAAAACCGAATAAATTCAAATTTTATCCTAATCCCAATTATTTTCGTGGATTTCATTGAAAAAACGGCATTTTTCATTGAAATATTAGCGAAAATACTAGTTTTTTAAATAGAAATATTAACTTTATGAATTTTATATCAATCTTATTTATTTCTTATTCTAAAACCGAATAAATTCAAATTTTATCGAAATCCCAATTATTTTCGTGGATTTCATTGAAAAAACGGCATTTTTCATTGAAATATTAGCGAAAATACTAGTTTTTTAAATAGAAATATTAAATTTATGAATTTTATATCAATCTTATTTATTTCTTATTCTAAAACCGAATAAATTCAAATTTTATCGAAATCTGAATTATTTTCGTGGATTTCATAGAAAAAACGACACTTTTCATTAAATTATTAGCGAAAATACTAGTTTTTTAAATAGAAATATTAAAATTATTAAATTTATATAATTCTTATTTATTTCTTATTCTAAAACCGAATAAATTCAAATTTTATCGATATCTCAATTATTTTCGTGGATTTCATAGAAAAAACGACATTTTTCATTAAATTATTAGCGAAAATGCTAGTTTTTTAAATAGAAATATTAAATTTATGAATTTTATATCAATCTTATTTATTTCTTATTCTAAAACCGAATAAATTCAAATTTTATCGAAATCTGAATTATTTTCGTGGATTTCATAGAAAAAACGACATTTTTCATTAAATTATTAGCGAAAATGCTAGTTTTTTAAATAGAAATATTAAAATTATTAAATTTATATCATTCTTATTTATTTCTTATTCTAAAACCGAATAAATTCAAATTTTATCGAAATCTGAATTATTTTCGTGGATTTCATAGAAAAAACGACATTTTTCATTAAATTATTAGCGAAAATGCTAGTTTTTTAAATAGAAATATTAAATTTATGAATTTTATATCAATCTTATTTATTTCTTATTCTAAAACCGAATAAATTCAAATTTTATCGAAATCTCAATTATTTTCGTGGATTTCAAAGAAAAAACCACATTTTTGATTAAGATTTTAGCGAAAATGCTAGTTTTTTAAATAGAAATATAAAATTTATGAATTATATATCATTCTTATTTATTTCTTATTCTAAAACCGAATAAATTCAAATTTTATCGAAATCTGAATTATTTTCGTGGATTTCATAGAAAAAACGACATTTTTCATTAAATTATTAGCGAAAATACTAGTTTTTTAAATAGAAATATTAAAATTATTAAATTTATATAATTCTTATTTATTTCTTATTCTAAAACCGAATAAATTCAAATTTTATCGAAATCCCAATTATTTTCGTGGATTTCATTGAAAAAACGGCATTTTTCATTGAAATATTAGCGAAAATGATAGTGTTTTAAATGGAAATATAAAATTTATGAATTATATATCATTCTTATTTATTTCTTATTCTAAAACCGAATAAATTCAAATTTTATCGAAATCTGAATTATTTTCGTGGATTTCATTGAAAAAACGGCATTTTTCATTGAAATATTAGCGAAAATGCTAATTTTTTAAATAGAAATATTAAATTTATGAATTTTATATCAATCTTATTTATTTCATATTCTAAAACCGAATAAATTCAAATTTTATCGATATCTCAATTATTTTCGTGGATTTCATAGAAAAAACGACATTTTTCATTAAATTATTAGCGAAAATGCTAGTTTTTTAAATAGAAATATTAAATTTATGAATTTTATATCAATCTTATTTATTTCTTATTCTAAAACCGAATAAATTCAAATTTTATCGAAATCCCAATTATTTTCGTGGATTTCATTGAAAAAACGGCATTTTTCATTGAAATATTAGCGAAAATGCTAGTTTTTTAAATAGAAATATTAAATTTATGAATTTTATATCATTCTCATTTATTTCTTATTCTAAAACCGAATAAATTCAAATTTTATCGAAATCTGAATTATTTTCGTGGATTTCATAGAAAAAACGACACTTTTCATTAAATTATTAGCGAAAATACTAGTTTTTTAAATAGAAATATTAAAATTATTAAATTTATATAATTCTTATTTATTTCTTATTCTAAAACCGAATAAATTCAAATTTTATCGATATCTCAATTATTTTCGTGGATTTCATAGAAAAAACGACATTTTTCATTAAATTATTAGCGAAAATGCTAGTTTTTTAAATAGAAATATTAAATTTATGAATTTTATATCAATCTTATTTATTTCTTATTCTAAAACCGAATAAATTCAAATTTTATCGAAATCTGAATTATTTTCGTGGATTTCATAGAAAAAACGACATTTTTCATTAAATTATTAGCGAAAATGCTAGTTTTTTAAATAGAAATATTAAAATTATTAAATTTATATCATTCTTATTTATTTCTTATTCTAAAACCGAATAAATTCAAATTTTATCGAAATCTGAATTATTTTCGTGGATTTCATAGAAAAAACGACATTTTTCATTAAATTATTAGCGAAAATGCTAGTTTTTTAAATAGAAATATTAAATTTATGAATTTTATATCAATCTTATTTATTTCTTATTCTAAAACCGAATAAATTCAAATTTTATCGAAATCTCAATTATTTTCGTGGATTTCAAAGAAAAAACCACATTTTTGATTAAGATTTTAGCGAAAATGCTAGTTTTTTAAATAGAAATATAAAATTTATGAATTATATATCATTCTTATTTATTTCTTATTCTAAAACCGAATAAATTCAAATTTTATCGAAATCTGAATTATTTTCGTGGATTTCATAGAAAAAACGACATTTTTCATTAAATTATTAGCGAAAATACTAGTTTTTTAAATAGAAATATTAAAATTATTAAATTTATATAATTCTTATTTATTTCTTATTCTAAAACCGAATAAATTCAAATTTTATCGAAATCCCAATTATTTTCGTGGATTTCATTGAAAAAACGGCATTTTTCATTGAAATATTAGCGAAAATGATAGTTTTTTAAATGGAAATATAAAATTTATGAATTATATATCATTCTTATTTATTTCTTTTTCTAAACACGAATAAATTCAAATTTTATCGATATCTCAATTATTTTCGTGGATTTCATAGAAAAAACGACATTTTTCATTAAATTATTAGCGAAAATGCTAGTTTTTTAAATAGAAATATTAAATTTATGAATTTTATATCAATCTTATTTATTTCTTATTCTAAAACCGAATAAATTCAAATTTTATCGAAATCTGAATTATTTTCGTGGATTTCATAGAAAAAACGACATTTTTCATTAAATTATTAGCGAAAATGCTAGTTTTTTAAATAGAAATATTAAAATTATTAAATTTATATAATTCTTATTTATTTCTTATTCTAAAACCGAATAAATTCAAATTTTATCGAAATCCCAATTATTTTCGTGGATTTCATTGAAAAAACGGCATTTTTCATTGAAATATTAGCGAAAATGCTAGTTTTTTAAATAGAAATATAAAGTTTATGAATTATATATCATTCTTATTTATTTCTTATTTTAAAACCGAATAAATTCAAATTTTATCGATATCTCAATTATTTTCGTGGATTTCATAGAAAAAACGACATTTTTCATTAAATTATTAGCGAAAATACTTGTTTTTTAAATAGAAATATTAAAATTATTAAATTTATATCATTCTTATTTATTTCTTATTCTAAAACCGAATAAATTCAAATTTTATCGAAATCTGAATTATTTTCGTGGATTTCATTGAAAAAACGGCATTTTTCATTGAAATATTAGCGAAAATGATATTTTTTTAAATAGAAATATAAAATTTATGAATTATATATCATTCTTATTTATTTCTTTTTCTAAACACGAATAAATTCAAATTTTATCGATATCTCAATTATTTTCGTGGATTTCATAGAAAAAACGACATTTTTCATTAAATTATTAGCGAAAATGCTAGTTTTTTAAATAGAAATATTAAATTTATGAATTTTATATCAATCTTATTTATTTCTTATTCTAAAACCGAATAAATTCAAATTTTATCGAAATCTGAATTATTTTCGTGGATTTCATAGAAAAAACGACATTTTTCATTAAATTATTAGCGAAAATGCTAGTTTTTTAAATAGAAATATTAAATTTATGAATTTTATATCAATCTTATTTATTTCTTATTCTAAAACCGAATAAATTCAAATTTTATCGAAATCTCAATTATTTTCGTGGATTTCAAAGAAAAAACCACATTTTTGATTAAGATTTTAGCGAAAATGCTAGTTTTTTAAATAGAAATATAAAATTTATGAATTATATATCATTCTTATTTATTTCTTATTCTAAAACCGAATAAATTCAAATTTTATCGAAATCTGAATTATTTT
The DNA here is from genome assembly GCA_963082975.1 of Labia minor. Classification (NCBI taxonomy): domain Eukaryota; kingdom Metazoa; phylum Arthropoda; class Insecta; order Dermaptera; family Spongiphoridae; genus Labia; species Labia minor. Next base: position 80,864,939 of record OY720347.1, on the reverse strand, counting down.
CGTGGATTTCATAGAAAAAACGACATTTTTCATTAAATTATTAGCGAAAATACTAGTTTTTTAAATAGAAATATTAAAATTATTAAATTTATATAATTCTTATTTATTTCTTATTCTAAAACCGAATAAATTCAAATTTTATCGAAATCCCAATTATTTTCGTGGATTTCATTGAAAAAACGGCATTTTTCATTGAAATATTAGCGAAAATGATAGTGTTTTAAATGGAAATATAAAATTTATGAATTATATATCATTCTTATTTATTTCTTATTCTAAAACCGAATAAATTCAAATTTTATCGAAATCTGAATTATTTTCGTGGATTTCATTGAAAAAACGGCATTTTTCATTGAAATATTAGCGAAAATGCTAATTTTTTAAATAGAAATATTAAATTTATGAATTTTATATCAATCTTATTTATTTCATATTCTAAAACCGAATAAATTCAAATTTTATCGATATCTCAATTATTTTCGTGGATTTCATAGAAAAAACGACATTTTTCATTAAATTATTAGCGAAAATGCTAGTTTTTTAAATAGAAATATAAAATTTATGAATTATATATAATTCTTATTTATTTCTTATTCTAAAACCGAATAAATTCAAATTTTATCGAAATCCCAATTATTTTCGTGGATTTCATTGAAAAAACGGCATTTTTCATTGAAATATTAGCGAAAATGCTAGTTTTTTAAATAGAAATATAAAGTTTATGAATTATATATCATTCTTATTTATTTCTTATTTTAAAACCGAATAAATTCAAATTTTATCGATATCTCAATTATTTTCGTGGATTTCATAGAAAAAACGACATTTTTCATTAAATTATTAGCGAAAATACTTGTTTTTTAAATATAAATATTAAAATTATTAAATTTATATAATTCTTATTTATTTCTTATTCTAAAACCGAATAAATTCAAATTTTATCGAAATCCCAATTATTTTCGTGGATTTCATTGAAAAAACGGCATTTTTCATTGAAATATTAGCGAAAATGATAGTTTTTTAAATAGAAATATAAAATTTATGAATTATATATCATTCTTATTTATTTCTTTTTCTAAACACGAATAAATTCAAATTTTATCGATATCTCAATTATTTTCGTGGATTTCATAGAAAAAACGACACTTTTCATTAAATTATTAGCGAAAATACTAGTTTTTTAAATAGAAATATTAAAATTATTAAATTTATATAATTCTTATTTATTTCTTATTCTAAAACCGAATAAATTCAAATTTTATCGATATCTCAATTATTTTCGTGAATTTCATAGAAAAAACGACACTTTTCATTAAAATATTAGCGAAAATGCTAGTTTTTTAAATAGAAATATTAAAATTATTAAATTTATATCATTCTTATTTATTTCTTATTCTAAAACCGAATAAATTCAAATTTTATCGAAATCTGAATTATTTTCGTGGATTTCATTGAAAAAACGGCATTTTTCATTGAAATATTAGCGAAAATGCTAATTTTTTAAATAGAAATATTAAATTTATGAATTTTATATCAATCTTATTTATTTCTTATTCTAAAACCGAATAAATTCAAATTTTATCGAAATCCCAATTATTTTCGTGGATTTCATTGAAAAAACGGCATTTTTCATTGAAATATTAGCGAAAATGCTAGTTTTTTAAATAGAAATATTAAATTTATGAATTTTATATCATTCTCATTTATTTCTTATTCTAAAACCGAATAAATTCAAATTTTATCGAAATCTGAATTATTTTCGTGGATTTCATAGAAAAAACGACATTTTTCATTAAATTATTAGCGAAAATGCTAGTTTTTTAAATAGAAATATTAAATTTATGAATTTTATATCAATCTTATTTATTTCATATTCTAAAACCGAATAAATTCAAATTTTATCGATATCTCAATTATTTTCGTGGATTTCATAGAAAAAACGACATTTTTCATTAAATTATTAGCGAAAATGCTAGTTTTTTAAATAGAAATATTAAATTTATGAATTTTATATCAATCTTATTTATTTCTTATTCTAAAACCGAATAAATTCAAATTTTATCGAAATCTCAATTATTTTCGTGGATTTCAAAGAAAAAACCACATTTTTGATTAAGATTTTAGCGAAAATGCTAGTTTTTTAAATAGAAATATTAAATTTATGAATTTTATATCAATCTTATTTATTTCATATTCTAAAACCGAATAAATTCAAATTTTATCGATATCTCAATTATTTTCGTGGATTTCATAGAAAAAACGACATTTTTCATTAAATTATTAGCGAAAATGCTAGTTTTTTAAATAGAAATATTAAATTTATGAATTTTATATCAATCTTATTTATTTCTTATTCTAAAACCGAATAAATTCAAATTTTATCGAAATCTCAATTATTTTCGTGGATTTCAAAGAAAAAACCACATTTTTGATTAAGATTTTAGCGAAAATGCTAGTTTTTTAAATAGAAATATAAAATTTATGAATTATATATCATTCTTATTTATTTCTTATTCTAAAACCGAATAAATTCAAATTTTATCGATATCTCAATTATTTTCGTGGATTTCATAGAAAAAACGACATTTTTCATTAAATTATTAGCGAAAATGCTAGTTTTTTAAATAGAAATATTAAATTTATGAATTTTATATCAATCTTATTTATTTCATATTCTAAACACGAATAAATTCAAATTTCATCGATATCTCAATTATTTTCGTGGATTTCAAAGAAAAAACCACATTTTTGATTAAGATTTTAGCGAAAATGCTAGTTTTTTAAATAGAAATATAAAATTTATGAATTATATATCATTCTTATTTATTTCTTATTCTAAAACCGAATAAATTCAAATTTTATCGATATCTCAATTATTTTCGTGGATTTCATAGAAAAAACGACACTTTTCATTAAATTATTAGCGAAAATACTAGTTTTTTAAATAGAAATATTAAAATTATTAAATTTATATAATTCTTATTTATTTCTTATTCTAAAACCGAATAAATTCAAATTTTATCGAAATCCCAATTATTTTCGTGGATTTCATAGAAAAAAACGACATTTTTCATTAAATTATTAGCGAAAATGCTAGTTTTTTAAATAGAAATATTAAATTTATGAATTTTATATCAATCTTATTTATTTCTTATTCTAAAACCGAATAAATTCAAATTTTATCGAAATCTGAATTATTTTCGTGGATTTCATAGAAAAAACGACATTTTTCATTAAATTATTAGCGAAAATGCTAGTTTTTTAAATAGAAATATTAAAATTATTAAATTTATATCATTCTTATTTATTTCTTATTCTAAAACCGAATAAATTCAAATTTTATCGAAATCTGAATTATTTTCGTGGATTTCATAGAAAAAACGACATTTTTCATTAAATTATTAGCGAAAATGCTAGTTTTTTAAATAGAAATATTAAATTTATGAATTTTATATCAATCTTATTTATTTCTTATTCTAAAACCGAATAAATTCAAATTTTATCGAAATCTCAATTATTTTCGTGGATTTCAAAGAAAAAACCACATTTTTGATTAAGATTTTAGCGAAAATGCTAGTTTTTTAAATAGAAATATAAAATTTATGAATTATATATCATTCTTATTTATTTCTTATTCTAAAACCGAATAAATTCAAATTTTATCGAAATCTGAATTATTTTCGTGGATTTCATAGAAAAAACGACATTTTTCATTAAATTATTAGCGAAAATACTAGTTTTTTAAATAGAAATATTAAAATTATTAAATTTATATAATTCTTATTTATTTCTTATTCTAAAACCGAATAAATTCAAATTTTATCGAAATCCCAATTATTTTCGTGGATTTCATTGAAAAAACGGCATTTTTCATTGAAATATTAGCGAAAATGATAGTGTTTTAAATGGAAATATAAAATTTATGAATTATATATCATTCTTATTTATTTCTTATTCTAAAACCGAATAAATTCAAATTTTATCGAAATCTGAATTATTTTCGTGGATTTCATTGAAAAAACGGCATTTTTCATTGAAATATTAGCGAAAATGCTAATTTTTTAAATAGAAATATTAAATTTATGAATTTTATATCAATCTTATTTATTTCATATTCTAAAACCGAATAAATTCAAATTTTATCGATATCTCAATTATTTTCGTGGATTTCATAGAAAAAACGACATTTTTCATTAAATTATTAGCGAAAATGCTAGTTTTTTAAATAGAAATATTAAATTTATGAATTTTATATCAATCTTATTTATTTCTTATTCTAAAACCGAATAAATTCAAATTTTATCGAAATCCCAATTATTTTCGTGGATTTCATTGAAAAAACGGCATTTTTCATTGAAATATTAGCGAAAATGCTAGTTTTTTAAATAGAAATATTAAATTTATGAATTTTATATCATTCTCATTTATTTCTTATTCTAAAACCGAATAAATTCAAATTTTATCGAAATCTGAATTATTTTCGTGGATTTCATAGAAAAAACGACACTTTTCATTAAATTATTAGCGAAAATACTAGTTTTTTAAATAGAAATATTAAAATTATTAAATTTATATAATTCTTATTTATTTCTTATTCTAAAACCGAATAAATTCAAATTTTATCGAAATCTGAATTATTTTCGTGGATTTCATAGAAAAAACGACATTTTTCATTAAATTATTAGCGAAAATGCTAGTTTTTTAAATAGAAATATTAAATTTATGAATTTTATATCAATCTTATTTATTTCTTATTCTAAAACCGAATAAATTCAAATTTTATCGAAATCTCAATTATTTTCGTGGATTTCAAAGAAAAAACCACATTTTTGATTAAGATTTTAGCGAAAATGCTAGTTTTTTAAATAGAAATATAAAATTTATGAATTATATATCATTCTTATTTATTTCTTATTCTAAAACCGAATAAATTCAAATTTTATCGATATCTCAATTATTTTCGTGAATTTCATAGAAAAAACGACACTTTTCATTAAAATATTAGCGAAAATGCTAGTTTTTTAAATAGAAATATTAAAATTATTAAATTTATATCATTCTTATTTATTTCTTATTCTAAAACCGAATAAATTCAAATTTTATCGAAATCTGAATTATTTTCGTGGATTTCAAAGAAAAAACCACATTTTTGATTAAGATTTTAGCGAAAATACTAGTTTTTTAAATAGAAATATTAAAATTATTAAATTTATATAATTCTTATTTATTTCTTATTCTAAAACCGAATAAATTCAAATTTTATCGATATCTCAATTATTTTCGTGGATTTCATTGAAAAAACGGCATTTTTCATTGAAATATTAGCGAAAATGATATTTTTTTAAATAGAAATATAAAATTTATGAATTATATATCATTCTTATTTATTTCTTTTTCTAAACACGAATAAATTCAAATTTTATCGATATCTCAATTATTTTCGTGGATTTCATAGAAAAAACGACATTTTTCATTAAATTATTAGCGAAAATGCTAGTTTTTTAAATAGAAATATTAAATTTATGAATTTTATATCAATCTTATTTATTTCTTATTCTAAAACCGAATAAATTCAAATTTTATCGAAATCTGAATTATTTTCGTGGATTTCATAGAAAAAACGACATTTTTCATTAAATTATTAGCGAAAATGCTAGTTTTTTAAATAGAAATATTAAATTTATGAATTTTATATCAATCTTATTTATTTCTTATTCTAAAACCGAATAAATTCAAATTTTATCGAAATCTCAATTATTTTCGTGGATTTCAAAGAAAAAACCACATTTTTGATTAAGATTTTAGCGAAAATGCTAGTTTTTTAAATAGAAATATAAAATTTATGAATTATATATCAATCTTATTTATTTCTTATTCTAAAACCGAATAAATTCAAATTTTATCGAAATCTGAATTATTTTCGTGGATTTCATAGAAAAAACGACATTTTTCATTAAATTATTAGCGAAAATGCTAGTTTTTTAAATAGAAATATTAAAATTATTAAATTTATATAATTCTTATTTATTTCTTATTCTAAAACCGAATAAATTCAAATTTTATCGAAATCCCAATTATTTTCGTGGATTTCATTGAAAAAACGGCATTTTTCATTGAAATATTAGCGAAAATGCTAGTTTTTTAAATAGAAATATAAAGTTTATGAATTATATATCATTCTTATTTATTTCTTATTTTAAAACCGAATAAATTCAAATTTTATCGATATCTCAATTATTTTCGTGGATTTCATAGAAAAAACGACATTTTTCATTAAATTATTAGCGAAAATACTTGTTTTTTAAATATAAATATTAAAATTATTAAATTTATATAATTCTTATTTATTTCTTATTCTAAAACCGAATAAATTCAAATTTTATCGAAATCCCAATTATTTTCGTGGATTTCATTGAAAAAACGGCATTTTTCATTGAAATATTAGCGAAAATGCTAGTTTTTTAAATAGAAATATAAAATTTATGAATTATATATCATTCTTATTTATTTCTTTTTCTAAACACGAATAAATTCAAATTTTATCGATATCTCAATTATTTTCGTGGATTTCATAGAAAAAACGACACTTTTCATTAAATTATTAGCGAAAATACTAGTTTTTTAAATAGAAATATTAAAATTATTAAATTTATATAATTCTTATTTATTTCTTATTCTAAAACCGAATAAATTCAAATTTTATCGATATCTCAATTATTTTCGTGAATTTCATAGAAAAAACGACACTTTTCATTAAAATATTAGCGAAAATGCTAGTTTTTTAAATAGAAATATTAAAATTATTAAATTTATATCATTCTTATTTATTTCTTATTCTAAAACCGAATAAATTCAAATTTTATCGAAATCTGAATTATTTTCGTGGATTTCAAAGAAAAAACCACATTTTTGATTAAGATTTTAGCGAAAATACTAGTTTTTTAAATAGAAATATTAAAATTATTAAATTTATATAATTCTTATTTATTTCTTATTCTAAAACCGAATAAATTCAAATTTTATCGATATCTCAATTATTTTCGTGGATTTCATAGAAAAAACGACATTTTTCATTAAATTATTAGCGAAAATGCTAGTTTTTTAAATAGAAATATTAACTTTATGAATTTTATATCAATCTTATTTATTTCTTATTCTAAAACCGAATAAATTCAAATTTTATCGAAATCCCAATTATTTTCGTGGATTTCATTGAAAAAACGGCATTTTTCATTGAAATATTAGCGAAAATACTAGTTTTTTAAATAGAAATATTAAATTTATGAATTTTATATCAATCTTATTTATTTCTTATTCTAAAACCGAATAAATTCAAATTTTATCGAAATCTGAATTATTTTCGTGGATTTCATAGAAAAAACGACACTTTTCATTAAATTATTAGCGAAAATACTAGTTTTTTAAATAGAAATATTAAAATTATTAAATTTATATAATTCTTATTTATTTCTTATTCTAAAACCGAATAAATTCAAATTTTATCGATATCTCAATTATTTTCGTGGATTTCATAGAAAAAACGACATTTTTCATTAAATTATTAGCGAAAATGCTAGTTTTTTAAATAGAAATATTAAATTTATGAATTTTATATCAATCTTATTTATTTCTTATTCTAAAACCGAATAAATTCAAATTTTATCGAAATCTCAATTATTTTCGTGGATTTCAAAGAAAAAACCACATTTTTGATTAAGATTTTAGCGAAAATGCTAGTTTTTTAAATAGAAATATTAAATTTATGAATTTTATATCAATCTTATTTATTTCTTTATCTAAACACGAATAAATTCAAATTTTATCGATATCTCAATTATTTTCGTGGATTTCATAGAAAAAACGACATTTTTCATTAAATTATTAGTGAAAATGCTAGTTTTTTAAATAGAAATATTAAATTTATGAATTTTATATCAATCTTATTTATTTCTTATTCTAAAACCGAATAAATTCAAATTTTATCGAAATCTGAATTATTTTCGTGGATTTCATAGAAAAAACGACACTTTTCATTAAATTATTAGCGAAAATGCTAGTTTTTTAAATAGAAATATTAAAATTATTAAATTTATATAATTCTTATTTATTTCTTATTCTAAAACCGAATAAATTCAAATTTTATCGAAATCCCAATTATTTTCGTGGATTTCATTGAAAAAACGGCATTTTTCATTGAAATATTAGCGAAAATGCTAGTTTTTTAAATAGAAATATAAAGTTTATGAATTATATATCATTCTTATTTATTTCTTATTTTAAAACCGAATAAATTCAAATTTTATCGATATCTCAATTATTTTCGTGGATTTCATAGAAAAAACGACATTTTTCATTAAATTATTAGCGAAAATACTTGTTTTTTAAATAGAAATATTAAAATTATTAAATTTATATAATTCTTATTTATTTCTTATTCTAAAACCGAATAAATTCAAATTTTATCGAAATCCCAATTATTTTCGTGGATTTCATTGAAAAAACGGCATTTTTCATTGAAATATTAGCGAAAATGCTAGTTTTTTAAATAGAAATATTAAATTTATGAATTTTATATCATTCTCATTTATTTCTTATTCTAAAACCGAATAAATTCAAATTTTATCGAAATCTGAATTATTTTCGTGGATTTCATAGAAAAAACGACACTTTTCATTAAATTATTAGCGAAAATACTAGTTTTTTAAATAGAAATATTAAAATTATTAAATTTATATAATTCTTATTTATTTCTTATTCTAAAACCGAATAAATTCAAATTTTATCGATATCTCAATTATTTTCGTGGATTTCATAGAAAAAACGACACTTTTCATTAAATTATTAGCGAAAATACTAGTTTTTTAAATAGAAATATTAAAATTATTAAATTTATATCATTCTTATTTATTTCTTTTTCTAAACACGAATAAATTCAAATTTTATAGATATCTCAATTATTTTCGTGGATTTCATAGAAAAAACGACATTTTTCATTAAATTATTAGCGAAAATGCTAGTTTTTTAAATAGAAATATTAAATTTATGAATTTTATATCAATCTTATTTATTTCTTATTCTAAAACCGAATAAATTCAAATTTTATCGAAATCCCAATTATTTTCGTGGATTTCATTGAAAAAACGGCATTTTTCATTGAAATATTAGCGAAAATGCTAGTTTTTTAAATAGAAATATTAAATTTATGAATTTTATATCATTCTCATTTATTTCTTATTCTAAAACCGAATAAATTCAAATTTTATCGAAATCTGAATTATTTTCGTGGATTTCATAGAAAAAACGACATTTTTCATTAAATTATTAGCGAAAATGCTAGTTTTTTAAATAGAAATATTAAAATTATTAAATTTATATAATTCTTATTTATTTCTTATTGTAAAACCGAATAAATTCAAATTTCATCGAAATCTGAATTATTTTCGTGGATTTCATAGAAAAAACGACATTTTTCATTAAATTATTAGCGAAAATGCTAGTTTTTTAAATAGAAATATTAAAATTATTAAATTTATATAATTCTTATTTATTTCTTATTCTAAAACCGAATAAATTCAAATTTTATCGATATCTCAATTATTTTCGTGAATTTCATAGAAAAAACGACACTTTTCATTAAAATATTAGCGAAAATGCTAGTTTTTTAAATAGAAATATTAAAATTATTAAATTTATATCATTCTTATTTATTTCTTATTCTAAAACCGAATAAATTCAAATTTTATCGAAATCTGAATTATTTTCGTGGATTTCATTGAAAAAACGGCATTTTCATTGAAATATTAGCGAAAATGCTAATTTTTTAAATAGAAATATTAAATTTATGAATTTTATATCAATCTTATTTATTTCATATTCTAAAACCGAATAAATTCAAATTTTATCGATATCTCAATTATTTTCGTGGATTTCATAGAAAAAACGACATTTTTCATTAAATTATTAGCGAAAATGCTAGTTTTTTAAATAGAAATATTAAATTTATGAATTTTATATCAATCTTATTTATTTCTTATTCTAAAACCGAATAAATTCAATTTTATCGAAATCCCAATTATTTTCGTGGATTTCATTGAAAAAACGGCATTTTTCATTGAAATATTAGCGAAAATGCTAGTTTTTTAAATAGAAATATTAAATTTATGAATTTTATATCATTCTCATTTATTTCTTATTCTAAACCGAATAAATTCAAATTTTATCGAAATCTGAATTATTTTCGTGGATTTCATAGAAAAAACGACATTTTTTCATTAAATTATTAGCGAAAATGCTAGTTTTTTAAATAGAAATATTAAAATTATTAAATTTATATAATTCTTATTTATTTCTTATTGTAAAACCGAATAAATTCAAATTTCATCGAAATCTGAATTATTTTCGTGGATTTCATAGAAAAACGACATTTTTCATTAAATTATTAGCGAAAATGCTAGTTTTTTAAATAGAAATATTAAATTTATGAATTTTATATCAATCTTATTTATTTCTTATTCTAAAACCGAATAAATTCAAATTTTATCGAAATCTCAATTATTTTCGTGGATTTCAAAGAAAAAACCACATTTTTGATTAAGATTTTAGCGAAAATACTAGTTTTTTAAATAGAAATATTAAAATTATTAAATTTATATAATTCTTATTTATTTCTTATTCTAAAACCGAATAAATTCAAATTTTATCGATATCTCAATTATTTTCGGTGGATTTCATAGAAAAAACGACATTTTTCATTAAATTATTAGCGAAAATGCTAGTTTTTTAAATAGAAATATTAACTTTATGAATTTTATATCAATCTTATTTATTTCTTATTCTAAAACCGAATAAATTCAAATTTTATCGAAATCCCAATTATTTTCGTGGATTTCATTGAAAAAACGGCATTTTTCATTGAAATATTAGCGAAAATACTAGTTTTTTAAATAGAAATATTAAATTTATGAATTTTATATCAATCTTATTTATTTCTTATTCTAAAACCGAATAAATTCAAATTTTATCGAAATCTGAATTATTTTCGTGGATTTCATAGAAAAAACGACACTTTTCATTAAATTATTAGCGAAAATACTAGTTTTTTAAATAGAAATATTAAAATTATTAAATTTATATAATTCTTATTTATTTCTTATTCTAAAACCGAATAAATTCAAATTTTATCGATATCTCAATTATTTTCGTGGATTTCATAGAAAAAACGACATTTTTCATTAAATTATTAGCGAAAATGCTAGTTTTTTAAATAGAAATATTAAATTTATGAATTTTATATCAATCTTATTTATTTCTTATTCTAAAACCGAATAAATTCAAATTTTATCGAAATCTGAATTATTTTCGTGGATTTCATAGAAAAAACGACATTTTTCATTAAATTATTAGCGAAAATGCTAGTTTTTTAAATAGAAATATTAAAATTATTAAATTTATATCATTCTTATTTATTTCTTATTCTAAAACCGAATAAATTCAAATTTTATCGAAATCTGAATTATTTTCGTGGATTTCATAGAAAAAACGACATTTTTCATTAAATTATTAGCGAAAATGCTAGTTTTTTAAATAGAAATATTAAATTTATGAATTTTATATCAATCTTATTTATTTCTTATTCTAAAACCGAATAAATTCAAATTTTATCGAAATCTCAATTATTTTCGTGGATTTCAAAGAAAAAACCACATTTTTGATTAAGATTTTAGCGAAAATGCTAGTTTTTTAAATAGAAATATTAAATTTATGAATTTTATATCAATCTTATTTATTTCTTTATCTAAACACGAATAAATTCAAATTTTATCGATATCTCAATTATTTTCGTGGATTTCATAGAAAAAACGACATTTTTCATTAAATTATTAGCGAAAATGCTAGTTTTTTAAATAGAAATATTAAATTTATGAATTTTATATCAATCTTATTTATTTCTTATTCTAAAACCGAATAAATTAAAATTTTATCGAAATCTGAATTATTTTCGTGGATTTCATAGAAAAAACGACACTTTTCATTAAATTATTAGCGAAAATACTTGTTTTTTAAATAGAAATATTAAAATTATTAAATTTATATAATTCTTATTTATTTCTTATTCTAAAACCGAATAAATTCAAATTTTATCGAAATCCCAATTATTTTCGTGGATTTCATTGAAAAAACGGCATTTTTCATTGAAATATTAGCGAAAATGCTAGTTTTTTAAATAGAAATATTAAATTTATGAATTTTATATCATTCTCATTTATTTCTTATTCTAAAACCGAATAAATTCAAATTTTATCGAAATCTGAATTATTTTCGTGGATTTCATAGAAAAAACGACACTTTTCATTAAATTATTAGCGAAAATACTAGTTTTTTAAATAGAAATATTAAAATTATTAAATTTATATAATTCTTATTTATTTCTTATTCTAAAACCGAATAAATTCAAATTTTATCGATATCTCAATTATTTTCGTGGATTTCATAGAAAAAACGACACTTTTCATTAAATTATTAGCGAAAATACTAGTTTTTTAAATAGAAATATTAAAATTATTAAATTTATATCATTCTTATTTATTTCTTTTTCTAAACACGAATAAATTCAAATTTTATAGATATCTCAATTATTTTCGTGGATTTCATAGAAAAAACGACATTTTTCATTAAATTATTAGCGAAAATGCTAGTTTTTTAAATAGAAATATTAAATTTATGAATTTTATATCAATCTTATTTATTTCTTATTCTAAAACCGAATAAATTCAAATTTTATCGAAATCCCAATTATTTTCGTGGATTTCATTGAAAAAACGGCATTTTTCATTGAAATATTAGCGAAAATGCTAGTTTTTTAAATAGAAATATTAAATTTATGAATTTTATATCATTCTCATTTATTTCTTATTCTAAAACCGAATAAATTCAAATTTTATCGAAATCTGAATTATTTTCGTGGATTTCATAGAAAAAACGACATTTTTCATTAAATTATTAGCGAAAATGCTAGTTTTTTAAATAGAAATATTAAAATTATTAAATTTATATAATTCTTATTTATTTCTTATTGTAAAACCGAATAAATTCAAATTTCATCGAAATCTGAATTATTTTCGTGGATTTCATAGAAAAAACGACATTTTTCATTAAATTATTAGCGAAAATGCTAGTTTTTTAAATAGAAATATTAAAATTATTAAATTTATATAATTCTTATTTATTTCTTATTCTAAAACCGAATAAATTCAAATTTTATCGAAATCTGAATTATTTTCGTGGATTTCATTGAAAAAACGGCATTTTTCATTGAAATATTAGCGAAAATGCTAATTTTTTAAATAGAAATATTAAATTTATGAATTTTATATCAATCTTATTTATTTCATATTCTAAAACCGAATAAATTCAAATTTTATCGATATCTCAATTATTTTCGTGGATTTCATAGAAAAAACGACATTTTTCATTAAATTATTAGCGAAAATGCTAGTTTTTTAAATAGAAATATTAAATTTATGAATTTTATATCAATCTTATTTATTTCTTATTCTAAAACCGAATAAATTCAAATTTTATCGAAATCCCAATTATTTTCGTGGATTTCATTGAAAAAACGGCATTTTTCATTGAAATATTAGCGAAAATGCTAGTTTTTTAAATAGAAATATTAAAATTATTAAATTTATATCATTCTTATTTATTTCTTATTCTAAAACCGAATAAATTCAAATTTTATCGAAATCTGAATTATTTTCGTGGATTTCATTGAAAAAACGGCATTTTTCATTGAAATATTAGCGAAAATGCTAATTTTTTAAATAGAAATATTAAATTTATGAATTTTATATCAATCTTATTTATTTCATATTCTAAAACCGAATAAATTCAAATTTTATCGATATCTCAATTATTTTCGTGGATTTCATAGAAAAAACGACATTTTTCATTAAATTATTAGCGAAAATGCTAGTTTTTTAAATAGAAATATTAAATTTATGAATTTTATATCAATCTTATTTATTTCTTATTCTAAAACCGAATAAATTCAAATTTTATCGAAATCCCAATTATTTTCGTGGATTTCATTGAAAAAACGGCATTTTTCATTGAAATATTAGCGAAAATGCTAGTTTTTTAAATAGAAATATTAAATTTATGAATTTTATATCATTCTCATTTATTTCTTATTCTAAAACCGAATAAATTCAAATTTTATCGAAATCTGAATTATTTTCGTGGATTTCATAGAAAAAACGACATTTTTCATTAAATTATTAGCGAAAATGCTAGTTTTTTAAATAGAAATATTAAAATTATTAAATTTATATAATTCTTATTTATTTCTTATTGTAAAACCGAATAAATTCAAATTTCATCGAAATCTGAATTATTTTCGTGGATTTCATAGAAAAAACGACATTTTTCATTAAATTATTAGCGAAAATGCTAGTTTTTTAAATAGAAATATTAAAATTATTAAATTTATATAATTCTTATTTATTTCTTATTCTAAAACCGAATAAATTCAAATTTTATCGAAATCTGAATTATTTTCGTGGATTTCATTGAAAAAACGGCATTTTTCATTGAAATATTAGCGAAAATGCTAATTTTTTAAATAGAAATATTAAATTTATGAATTTTATATCAATCTTATTTATTTCATATTCTAAAACCGAATAAATTCAAATTTTATCGATATCTCAATTATTTTCGTGGATTTCATAGAAAAAACGACATTTTTCATTAAATTATTAGCGAAAATGCTAGTTTTTTAAATAGAAATATTAAATTTATGAATTTTATATCAATCTTATTTATTTCTTATTCTAAAACCGAATAAATTCAAATTTTATCGAAATCCCAATTATTTTCGTGGATTTCATTGAAAAAACGGCATTTTTCATTGAAATATTAGCGAAAATGCTAGTTTTTTAAATAGAAATATTAAAATTATTAAATTTATATCATTCTTATTTATTTCTTATTCTAAAACCGAATAAATTCAAATTTTATCGAAATCTGAATTATTTTCGTGGATTTCATTGAAAAAACGGCATTTTTCATTGAAATATTAGCGAAAATGCTAATTTTTTAAATAGAAATATTAAATTTATGAATTTTATATCAATCTTATTTATTTCATATTCTAAAACCGAATAAATTCAAATTTTATCGATATCTCAATTATTTTCGTGGATTTCATAGAAAAAACGACATTTTTCATTAAATTATTAGCGAAAATGCTAGTTTTTTAAATAGAAATATTAAATTTATGAATTTTATATCAATCTTATTTATTTCTTATTCTAAAACCGAATAAATTCAAATTTTATCGAAATCCCAATTATTTTCGTGGATTTCATTGAAAAAACGGCATTTTTCATTGAAATATTAGCGAAAATGCTAGTTTTTTAAATAGAAATATTAAATTTATGAATTTTATATCATTCTCATTTATTTCTTATTCTAAAACCGAATAAATTCAAATTTTATCGAAATCTGAATTATTTTCGTGGATTTCATAGAAAAAACGACATTTTTCATTAAATTATTAGCGAAAATGCTAGTTTTTTAAATAGAAATATTAAAATTATTAAATTTATATAATTCTTATTTATTTCTTATTGTAAAACCGAATAAATTCAAATTTCATCGAAATCTGAATTATTTTCGTGGATTTCATAGAAAAAACGACATTTTTCATTAAATTATTAGCGAAAATGCTAGTTTTTTAAATAGAAATATTAAATTTATGAATTTTATATCAATCTTATTTATTTCTTATTCTAAAACCGAATAAATTCAAATTTTATCGAAATCTCAATTATTTTCGTGGATTTCAAAGAAAAAACCACATTTTTGATTAAGATTTTAGCGAAAATACTAGTTTTTTAAATAGAAATATTAAAATTATTAAATTTATATAATTCTTATTTATTTCTTATTCTAAAACCGAATAAATTCAAATTTTATCGATATCTCAATTATTTTCGTGGATTTCATAGAAAAAACGACATTTTTCATTAAATTATTAGCGAAAATGCTAGTTTTTTAAATAGAAATATTAACTTTATGAATTTTATATCAATCTTATTTATTTCTTATTCTAAAACCGAATAAATTCAAATTTTATCGAAATCCCAATTATTTTCGTGGATTTCATTGAAAAAACGGCATTTTTCATTGAAATATTAGCGAAAATGCTAATTTTTTAAATAGAAATATTAAATTTATGAATTTTATATCAATCTTATTTATTTCATATTCTAAAACCGAATAAATTCAAATTTTATCGATATCTCAATTATTTTCGTGGATTTCATAGAAAAAACGACATTTTTCATTAAATTATTAGCGAAAATGCTAGTTTTTTAAATAGAAATATTAAATTTATGAATTTTATATCAATCTTATTTATTTCTTATTCTAAAACCGAATAAATTCAAATTTTATCGATATCTCAATTATTTTCGTGAATTTCATAGAAAAAACGACACTTTTCATTAAAATATTAGCGAAAATGCTAGTTTTTTAAATAGAAATATTAAAATTATTAAATTTATATCATTCTTATTTATTTCTTATTCTAAAACCGAATAAATTCAAATTTTATCGAAATCTGAATTATTTTCGTGGATTTCATTGAAAAAACGGCATTTTTCATTGAAATATTAGCGAAAATGCTAATTTTTTAAATAGAAATATTAAATTTATGAATTTTATATCAATCTTATTTATTTCATATACTAAAACCGAATAAATTCAAATTTTATCGATATCTCAATTATTTTCGTGGATTTCATAGAAAAAACGACATTTTTCATTAAATTATTAGCGAAAATGCTAGTTTTTTAAATAGAAATATTAAATTTATGAATTTTATATCAATCTTATTTATTTCTTATTCTAAAACCGAATAAATTCAAATTTTATCGAAATCCCAATTATTTTCGTGGATTTCATTGAAAAAACGGCATTTTTCATGGAAATATTAGCGAAAATGCTAGTTTTTTAAATAGAAATATTAAATTTATGAATTTTATATCATTCTCATTTATTTCTTATTCTAAAACCGAATAAATTCAAATTTTATCGAAATCTGAATTATTTTCGTGGATTTCATAGAAAAAACGACATTTTTCATTAAATTATTAGCGAAAATGCTAGTTTTTTAAATAGAAATATTAAAATTATTAAATTTATATAATTCTTATTTATTTCTTATTGTAAAACCGAATAAATTCAAATTTCATCGAAATCTGAATTATTTTCGTGGATTTCATAGAAAAAACGACATTTTTCATTAAATTATTAGCGAAAATGCTAGTTTTTTAAATAGAAATATTAAATTTATGAATTTTATATCAATCTTATTTATTTCTTATTCTAAAACCGAATAAATTCAAATTTTATCGAAATCTCAATTATTTTCGTGGATTTCAAAGAAAAAACCACATTTTTGATTAAGATTTTAGCGAAAATACTAGTTTTTTAAATAGAAATATTAAAATTATTAAATTTATATAATTCTTATTTATTTCTTATTCTAAAACCGAATAAATTCAAATTTTATCGATATCTCAATTATTTTCGTGGATTTCATAGAAAAAACGACATTTTTCATTAAATTATTAGCGAAAATGCTAGTTTTTTAAATAGAAATATTAACTTTATGAATTTTATATCAATCTTATTTATTTCTTATTCTAAAACCGAATAAATTCAAATTTTATCGAAATCCCAATTATTTTCGTGGATTTCATTGAAAAAACGGCATTTTTCATTGAAATATTAGCGAAAATACTAGTTTTTTAAATAGAAATATTAAATTTATGAATTTTATATCAATCTTATTTATTTCTTATTCTAAAACCGAATAAATTCAAATTTTATCGAAATCTGAATTATTTTCGTGGATTTCATAGAAAAAACGACACTTTTCATTAAATTATTAGCGAAAATACTAGTTTTTTAAATAGAAATATTAAAATTATTAAATTTATATAATTCTTATTTATTTCTTATTCTAAAACCGAATAAATTCAAATTTTATCGATATCTCAATTATTTTCGTGGATTTCATAGAAAAAACGACATTTTTCATTAAATTATTAGCGAAAATGCTAGTTTTTTAAATAGAAATATTAAATTTATGAATTTTATATCAATCTTATTTATTTCTTATTCTAAAACCGAATAAATTCAAATTTTATCGAAATCTGAATTATTTTCGTGGATTTCATAGAAAAAACGACATTTTTCATTAAATTATTAGCGAAAATGCTAGTTTTTTAAATAGAAATATTAAAATTATTAAATTTATATCATTCTTATTTATTTCTTATTCTAAAACCGAATAAATTCAAATTTTATCGAAATCTGAATTATTTTCGTGGATTTCATAGAAAAAACGACATTTTTCATTAAATTATTAGCGAAAATGCTAGTTTTTTAAATAGAAATATTAAATTTATGAATTTTATATCAATCTTATTTATTTCTTATTCTAAAACCGAATAAATTCAAATTTTATCGAAATCTCAATTATTTTCGTGGATTTCAAAGAAAAAACCACATTTTTGATTAAGATTTTAGCGAAAATGCTAGTTTTTTAAATAGAAATATTAAATTTATGAATTTTATATCAATCTTATTTATTTCTTTATCTAAACACGAATAAATTCAAATTTTATCGATATCTCAATTATTTTCGTGGATTTCATAGAAAAAACGACATTTTTCATTAAATTATTAGCGAAAATGCTAGTTTTTTAAATAGAAATATTAAATTTATGAATTTTATATCAATCTTATTTATTTCTTATTCTAAAACCGAATAAATTCAAATTTTATCGAAATCTGAATTATTTTCGTGGATTTCATAGAAAAAACGACACTTTTCATTAAATTATTAGCGAAAATGCTAGTTTTTTAAATAGAAATATTAAAATTATTAAATTTATATAATTCTTATTTATTTCTTATTCTAAAACCGAATAAATTCAAATTTTATCGAAATCCCAATTATTTTCGTGGATTTCATTGAAAAAACGGCATTTTTCATTGAAATATTAGCGAAAATGATAGTTTTTTAAATAGAAATATAAAGTTTATGAATTATATATCATTCTTATTTATTTCTTATTTTAAAACCGAATAAATTCAAATTTTATCGATATCTCAATTATTTTCGTGGATTTCATAGAAAAAACGACATTTTTCATTAAATTATTAGCGAAAATACTTGTTTTTTAAATAGAAATATTAAAATTATTAAATTTATATAATTCTTATTTATTTCTTATTCTAAAACCGAATAAATTCAAATTTTATCGAAATCCCAATTATTTTCGTGGATTTCATTGAAAAAACGGCATTTTTCATTGAAATATTAGCTAAAATGCTAGTTTTTTAAATAGAAATATTAAATTTATGAATTTTATATCATTCTCATTTATTTCTTATTCTAAAACCGAATAAATTCAAATTTTATCGAAATCTGAATTATTTTCGTGGATTTCATAGAAAAAACGACACTTTTCATTAAATTATTAGCGAAAATACTAGTTTTTTAAATAGAAATATTAAAATTATTAAATTTATATCATTCTTATTTATTTCTTATTCTAAAACCGAATAAATTCAAATTTTATCGAAATCTGAATTATTTTCGTGGATTTCATTGAAAAAACGGCATTTTTCATTGAAATATTAGCGAAAATGATAGTTTTTTAAATAGAAATATAAAATTTATGAATTATATATCATTCTTATTTATTTCTTTTTCTAAACACGAATAAATTCAAATTTTATCGATATCTCAATTATTTTCGTGGATTTTATAGAAAAAACGACATTTTTCATTAAATTATTAGCGAAAATGCTAGTTTTTTAAATAGAAATATTAAATTTATGAATTTTATATCAATCTTATTTATTTCTTATTCTAAAACCGAATAAATTCAAATTTTATCGAAATCTGAATTATTTTCGTGGATTTCATAGAAAAAACGACATTTTTCATTAAATTATTAGCGAAAATGCTAGTTTTTTAAATAGAAATATTAAATTTATGAATTTTATATCAATCTTATTTATTTCATATTCTAAAACCGAATAAATTCAAATTTTATCGAAATCTCAATTATTTTCGTGGATTTCAAAGAAAAAACCACATTTTTGATTAAGATTTTAGCGAAAATGCTAGTTTTTTAAATAGAAATATAAAATTTATGAATTATATATAATTCTTATTTATTTCTTATTCTAAAACCGAATAAATTCAAATTTTATCGAAATCCCAATTATTTTCGTGGATTTCATTGAAAAAACGGCATTTTTCATTGAAATATTAGCGAAAATGATAGTTTTTTAAATAGAAATATAAAATTTATGAATTATATATCATTCTTATTTATTTCTTTTTCTAAACACGAATAAATTCAAATTTTATAGATATCTCAATTATTTTCGTGGATTTCATAGAAAAAACGACATTTTTCATTAAATTATTAGCGAAAATGCTAGTTTTTTAAATAGAAATATTAAATTTATGAATTTTATATCAATCTTATTTATTTCTTATTCTAAAACCGAATAAATTCAAATTTTATCGAAATCTGAATTATTTTCGTGGATTTCATAGAAAAAACGACATTTTTCATTAAATTATTAGCGAAAATGCTAGTTTTTTAAATAGAAATATTAAATTTATGAATTTTATATCAATCTTATTTATTTCATATTCTAAAACCGAATAAATTCAAATTTTATCGAAATCTCAATTATTTTCGTGGATTTCAAAGAAAAAACCACATTTTTGATTAAGATTTTAGCGAAAATGCTAGTTTTTTAAATAGAAATATAAAATTTATGAATTATATATCATTCTTATTTATTTCTTATTCTAAAACCGAATAAATTCAAATTTTATCGATATCTCAATTATTTTCGTGGATTTCATAGAAAAAACGACACTTTTCATTAAAATATTAGCGAAAATGCTAGTTTTTTAAATAGAAATATAAAATTTATGAATTATATATCAATCTTATTTATTTCTTATTCTAAAACCGAATAAATTCAAATTTTATCGAAATCTGAATTATTTTCGTGGATTTCATAGAAAAAACGACATTTTTCATTAAATTATTAGCGAAAATGCTAGTTTTTTAAATAGAAATATTAAAATTATTAAATTTATATAATTCTTATTTATTTCTTATTCTAAAACCGAATAAATTCAAATTTTATCGAAATCCCAATTATTTTCGTGGATTTCATAGAAAAAACGGCATTTTTCATTGAAATATTAGCGAAAATGCTAGTTTTTTAAATAGAAATATAAAGTTTATGAATTATATATCATTCTTATTTATTTCTTATTTTAAAACCGAATAAATTCAAATTTTATCGATATCTCAATTATTTTCGTGGATTTCATAGAAAAAACGACATTTTTCATTAAATTATTAGCGAAAATACTTGTTTTTTAAATAGAAATATTAAAATTATTAAATTTATATAATTCTTATTTATTTCTTATTCTAAAACCGAATAAATTCAAATTTTATCAAAATCCCAATTATTTTCGTGGATTTCATTGAAAAAACGGCATTTTTCATTGAAATATTAGCGAAAATGATAGTTTTTTAAATAGAAATATAAAATTTATGAATTATATATCATTCTTATTTATTTCTTTTTCTAACCACGAATAAATTCAAATTTTATCGATATCTCAATTATTTTCGTGGATTTCATAGAAAAAACGACACTTTTCATTAAATTATTAGCGAAAATACTAGTTTTTTAAATAGAAATATTAAAATTATTAAATTTATATAATTCTTATTTATTTCTTATTCTAAAACCGAATAAATTCAAATTTTATCGATATCTCAATTATTTTCGTGAATTTCATAGAAAAAACGACACTTTTCATTAAAATATTAGCGAAAATGCTAGTTTTTTAAATAGAAATATTAAAATTATTAAATTTATATCATTCTTATTTATTTCTTATTCTAAAACCGAATAAATTCAAATTTTATCGAAATCTGAATTATTTTCGTGGATTTCATTGAAAAAACGGCATTTTTCATTGAAATATTAGCGAAAATGCTAATTTTTTAAATAGAAATATTAAATTTATGAATTTTATATCAATCTTATTTATTTCATATTCTAAAACCGAATAAATTCAAATTTTATCGATATCTCAATTATTTTCGTGGATTTCATAGAAAAAACGACATTTTTCATTAAATTATTAGCGAAAATGCTAGTTTTTTAAATAGAAATATTAAATTTATGAATTTTATATCAATCTTATTTATTTCTTATTCTAAAACCGAATAAATTCAAATTTTATCGAAATCCCAATTATTTTCGTGGATTTCATTGAAAAAACGGCATTTTTCATTGAAATATTAGCGAAAATGCTAGTTTTTTAAATAGAAATATAAAGTTTATGAATTATATATCATTCTTATTTATTTCTTATTTTAAAACCGAATAAATTCAAATTTTATCGATATCTCAATTATTTTCGTGGATTTCATAGAAAAAACGACATTTTTCATTAAATTATTAGCGAAAATACTTGTTTTTTAAATAGAAATATTAAAATTATTAAATTTATATAATTCTTATTTATTTCTTATTCTAAAACCGAATAAATTCAAATTTTATCGAAATCCCAATTATTTTCGTGGATTTCATTGAAAAAACGGCATTTTTCATTGAAATATTAGCGAAAATGATAGTTTTTTAAATAGAAATATAAAATTTATGAATTTAATATCAATCTTATTTATTTCATATTCTAAAACCGAATAAATTCAAATTTTATCGAAATCTCAATTATTTTCGTGGATTTCAAAGAAAAAACCACATTTTTGATTAAGATTTTAGCGAAAATGCTAGTTTTTTAAATAGAAATATAAAATTTATGAATTATATATAATTCTTATTTATTTCTTATTCTAAAACCGAATAAATTCAAATTTTATCGAAATCCCAATTATTTTCGTGGATTTCATTGAAAAAACGGCATTTTTCATTGAAATATTAGCGAAAATGATAGTTTTTTAAATAGAAATATAAAATTTATGAATTATATATCATTCTTATTTATTTCTTTTTCTAAACACGAATAAATTCAAATTTTATCGATATCTCAATTATTTTCGTGGATTTCATAGAAAAAACGACATTTTTCATTAAATTATTAGCGAAAATGCTAGTTTTTTAAATAGAAATATTAAATTTATGAATTTTATATCAATCTTATTTATTTCTTATTCTAAAACCGAATAAATTCAAATTTTATCGAAATCTGAATTATTTTCGTGGATTTCATAGAAAAAACGACATTTTTCATTAAATTATTAGCGAAAATG
This sequence comes from Labia minor, assembly GCA_963082975.1. NCBI lineage: Eukaryota > Metazoa > Arthropoda > Insecta > Dermaptera > Spongiphoridae > Labia > Labia minor. Next base: position 80,841,528 of record OY720347.1, on the reverse strand, counting down.
CTAGTTTTTTAAATAGAAATATTAAATTTATGAATTTTATATCAATCTTATTTATTTCTTATTCTAAAACCGAATAAATTCAAATTTTATCGAAATCTCAATTATTTTCGTGGATTTCAAAGAAAAAACCACATTTTTGATTAAGATTTTAGCGAAAATGCTAGTTTTTTAAATAGAAATATAAAATTTATGAATTATATATCATTCTTATTTATTTCTTATTCTAAAACCGAATAAATTCAAATTTTATCGATATCTCAATTATTTTCGTGGATTTCATAGAAAAAACGACACTTTTCATTAAAATATTAGCGAAAATGCTAGTTTTTTAAATAGAAATATAAAATTTATGAATTATATATCAATCTTATTTATTTCTTATTCTAAAACCGAATAAATTCAAATTTTATCGAAATCTGAATTATTTTCGTGGATTTCATAGAAAAAACGACATTTTTCATTAAATTATTAGCGAAAATGCTAGTTTTTTAAATAGAAATATTAAAATTATTAAATTTATATAATTCTTATTTATTTCTTATTCTAAAACCGAATAAATTCAAATTTTATCGAAATCCCAATTATTTTCGTGGATTTCATTGAAAAAACGGCATTTTTCATTGAAATATTAGCGAAAATGCTAGTTTTTTAAATAGAAATATAAAGTTTATGAATTATATATCATTCTTATTTATTTCTTATTTTAAAACCGAATAAATTCAAATTTTATCGATATCTCAATTATTTTCGTGGATTTCATAGAAAAAACGACATTTTTCATTAAATTATTAGCGAAAATACTTGTTTTTTAAATAGAAATATTAAAATTATTAAATTTATATAATTCTTATTTATTTCTTATTCTAAAACCGAATAAATTCAAATTTTATCAAAATCCCAATTATTTTCGTGGATTTCATTGAAAAAACGGCATTTTTCATTGAAATATTAGCGAAAATGATAGTTTTTTAAATAGAAATATAAAATTTATGAATTATATATCATTCTTATTTATTTCTTTTTCTAAACACGAATAAATTCAAATTTTATCGATATCTCAATTATTTTCGTGGATTTCATAGAAAAAACGACACTTTTCATTAAATTATTAGCGAAAATACTAGTTTTTTAAATAGAAATATTAAAATTATTAAATTTATATAATTCTTATTTATTTCTTATTCTAAAACCGAATAAATTCAAATTTTATCGATATCTCAATTATTTTCGTGAATTTCATAGAAAAAACGACACTTTTCATTAAAATATTAGCGAAAATGCTAGTTTTTTAAATAGAAATATTAAAATTATTAAATTTATATCATTCTTATTTATTTCTTATTCTAAAACCGAATAAATTCAAATTTTATCGAAATCTGAATTATTTTCGTGGATTTCATTGAAAAAACGGCATTTTTCATTGAAATATTAGCGAAAATGCTAATTTTTTAAATAGAAATATTAAATTTATGAATTTTATATCAATCTTATTTATTTCATATTCTAAAACCGAATAAATTCAAATTTTATCGATATCTCAATTATTTTCGTGGATTTCATAGAAAAAACGACATTTTTCATTAAATTATTAGCGAAAATGCTAGTTTTTTAAATAGAAATATTAAATTTATGAATTTTATATCAATCTTATTTATTTCTTATTCTAAAACCGAATAAATTCAAATTTTATCGAAATCCCAATTATTTTCGTGGATTTCATTGAAAAAACGGCATTTTTCATTGAAATATTAGCGAAAATGCTAGTTTTTTAAATAGAAATATAAAGTTTATGAATTATATATCATTCTTATTTATTTCTTATTTTAAAACCGAATAAATTCAAATTTTATCGATATCTCAATTATTTTCGTGGATTTCATAGAAAAAACGACATTTTTCATTAAATTATTAGCGAAAATACTTGTTTTTTAAATAGAAATATTAAAATTATTAAATTTATATAATTCTTATTTATTTCTTATTCTAAAACCGAATAAATTCAAATTTTATCGAAATCCCAATTATTTTCGTGGATTTCATTGAAAAAACGGCATTTTTCATTGAAATATTAGCGAAAATGATAGTTTTTTAAATAGAAATATAAAATTTATGAATTTAATATCAATCTTATTTATTTCATATTCTAAAACCGAATAAATTCAAATTTTATCGAAATCTCAATTATTTTCGTGGATTTCAAAGAAAAAACCACATTTTTGATTAAGATTTTAGCGAAAATGCTAGTTTTTTAAATAGAAATATAAAATTTATGAATTATATATAATTCTTATTTATTTCTTATTCTAAAACCGAATAAATTCAAATTTTATCGAAATCCCAATTATTTTCGTGGATTTCATTGAAAAAACGGCATTTTTCATTGAAATATTAGCGAAAATGATAGTTTTTTAAATAGAAATATAAAATTTATGAATTATATATCATTCTTATTTATTTCTTTTTCTAAACACGAATAAATTCAAATTTTATCGATATCTCAATTATTTTCGTGGATTTCATAGAAAAAACGACATTTTTCATTAAATTATTAGCGAAAATGCTAGTTTTTTAAATAGAAATATTAAATTTATGAATTTTATATCAATCTTATTTATTTCTTATTCTAAAACCGAATAAATTCAAATTTTATCGAAATCTGAATTATTTTCGTGGATTTCATAGAAAAAACGACATTTTTCATTAAATTATTAGCGAAAATGCTAGTTTTTTAAATAGAAATATTAAATTTATGAATTTTATATCAATCTTATTTATTTCATATTCTAAAACCGAATAAATTCAAATTTTATCGAAATCTCAATTATTTTCGTGGATTTCAAAGAAAAAACCACATTTTTGATTAAGATTTTAGCGAAAATGCTAGTTTTTTAAATAGAAATATAAAATTTATGAATTATATATAATTCTTATTTATTTCTTATTCTAAAACCGAATAAATTCAAATTTTATCGAAATCCCAATTATTTTCGTGGATTTCATTGAAAAAACGGCATTTTTCATTGAAATATTAGCGAAAATGATAGTTTTTTAAATAGAAATATAAAATTTATGAATTATATATAATTCTTATTTATTTCTTTTTCTAAACACGAATAAATTCAAATTTTATCGATATCTCAATTATTTTCGTGGATTTCATAGAAAAAACGACATTTTTCATTAAATTATTAGCGAAAATGCTAGTTTTTTAAATAGAAATATTAAATTTATGAATTTTATATCAATCTTATTTATTTCTTATTCTAAAACCGAATAAATTCAAATTTTATCGAAATCTGAATTATTTTCGTGGATTTCATAGAAAAAACGACATTTTTCATTAAATTATTAGCGAAAATGCTAGTTTTTTAAATAGAAATATTAAATTTATGAATTTTATATCAATCTTATTTATTTCATATTCTAAAACCGAATAAATTCAAATTTTATCGAAATCTCAATTATTTTCGTGGATTTCAAAGAAAAAACCACATTTTTGATTAAGATTTTAGCGAAAATGCTAGTTTTTTAAATAGAAATATAAAATTTATGAATTATATATAATTCTTATTTATTTCTTATTCTAAAACCGAATAAATTCAAATTTTATCGAAATCCCAATTATTTTCGTGGATTTCATTGAAAAAACGGCATTTTTCATTGAAATATTAGCGAAAATGATAGTTTTTTAAATAGAAATATAAAATTTATGAATTATATATCATTCTTATTTATTTCTTTTTCTAAACACGAATAAATTCAAATTTTATCGATATCTCAATTATTTTCGTGGATTTCATAGAAAAAACGACATTTTTCATTAAATTATTAGCGAAAATGCTAGTTTTTTAAATAGAAATATTAAATTTATGAATTTTATATCAATCTTATTTATTTCATATTCTAAAACCGAATAAATTCAAATTTTATCGAAATCTCAATTATTTTCGTGGATTTCATAGAAAAAACGACATTTTTCATTAAATTATTAGCGAAAATGCTAGTTTTTTAAATAGAAATATTAAATTTATGAATTTTATATCAATCTTATTTATTTCTTATTCTAAAACCGAATAAATTCAAATTTTATCGAAATCCCAATTATTTTCGTGGATTTCATTGAAAAAACGGCATTTTTCATTGAAATATTAGCGAAAATGCTAGTTTTTTAAATAGAAATATAAAGTTTATGAATTATATATCATTCTTATTTATTTCTTATTTTAAAACCGAATAAATTCAAATTTTATCGATATCTCAATTATTTTCGTGGATTTCATAGAAAAAACGACATTTTTCATTAAATTATTAGCGAAAATACTTGTTTTTTAAATAGAAATATTAAAATTATTAAATTTATATAATTCTTATTTATTTCTTATTCTAAAACCGAATAAATTCAAATTTTATCGAAATCTGAATTATTTTCGTGGATTTCATTGAAAAAACGGCATTTTTCATTGAAATATTAGCGAAAATGCTAATTTTTTAAATAGAAATATTAAATTTATGAATTTTATATCAATCTTATTTATTTCATATTCTAAAACCGAATAAATTCAAATTTTATCGATATCTCAATTATTTTCGTGGATTTCATAGAAAAAACGACATTTTTCATTAAATTATTAGCGAAAATGCTAGTTTTTTAAATAGAAATATTAAATTTATGAATTTTATATCAATCTTATTTATTTCTTATTCTAAAACCGAATAAATTCAAATTTTATCGAAATCCCAATTATTTTCGTGGATTTCATTGAAAAAACGGCATTTTTCATTGAAATATTAGCGAAAATGCTAGTTTTTTAAATAGAAATATAAAGTTTATGAATTATATATCATTCTTATTTATTTCTTATTTTAAAACCGAATAAATTCAAATTTTATCGATATCTCAATTATTTTCGTGGATTTCATAGAAAAAACGACATTTTTCATTAAATTATTAGCGAAAATACTTGTTTTTTAAATAGAAATATTAAAATTATTAAATTTATATAATTCTTATTTATTTCTTATTCTAAAACCGAATAAATTCAAATTTTATCGAAATCCCAATTATTTTCGTGGATTTCATTGAAAAAACGGCATTTTTCATTGAAATATTAGCGAAAATGATAGTTTTTTAAATAGAAATATAAAATTTATGAATTTAATATCAATCTTATTTATTTCATATTCTAAAACCGAATAAATTCAAATTTTATCGAAATCTCAATTATTTTCGTGGATTTCAAAGAAAAAACCACATTTTTGATTAGATTTTAGCGAAAATGCTAGTTTTTTAAATAGAAATATAAAATTTATGAATTATATATAATTCTTATTTATTTCTTTATTCTAAAACCGAATAAATTCAAATTTTATCGAAATCCCAATTATTTTCGTGGATTTCATTGAAAAAACGGCATTTTTCATTGAAATATTAGCGAAAATGATAGTTTTTTAAATAGAAATATAAAATTTATGAATTATATATCATTCTTATTTATTTCTTTTTCTAAACACGAATAAATTCAAATTTTATCGATATCTCAATTATTTTCGTGGATTTCATAGAAAAAACGACATTTTTCATTAAATTATTAGCGAAAATGCTAGTTTTTTAAATAGAAATATTAAATTTATGAATTTTATATCAATCTTATTTATTTCTTATTCTAAAACCGAATAAATTCAAATTTTATCGAAATCTGAATTATTTTCGTGGATTTCATAGAAAAAACGACATTTTTCATTAAATTATTAGCGAAAATGCTAGTTTTTTAAATAGAAATATTAAATTTATGAATTTTATATCAATCTTATTTATTTCATATTCTAAAACCGAATAAATTCAAATTTTATCGAAATCTCAATTATTTTCGTGGATTTCAAAGAAAAAACCACATTTTTGATTAAGATTTTAGCGAAAATGCTAGTTTTTTAAATAGAAATATAAAATTTATGAATTATATATAATTCTTATTTATTTCTTATTCTAAAACCGAATAAATTCAAATTTTATCGAAATCCCAATTATTTTCGTGGATTTCATTGAAAAAACGGCATTTTTCATTGAAATATTAGCGAAAATGATAGTTTTTTAAATAGAAATATAAAATTTATGAATTATATATAATTCTTATTTATTTCTTTTTCTAAAAACGAATAAATTCAAATTTTATCGATATCTCAATTATTTTCGTGGATTTCATAGAAAAAACGACATTTTTCATTAAATTATTAGCGAAAATGCTAGTTTTTTAAATAGAAATATTAAATTTATGAATTTTATATCAATCTTATTTATTTCTTATTCTAAAACCGAATAAATTCAAATTTTATCGAAATCTGAATTATTTTCGTGGATTTCATAGAAAAAACGACATTTTTCATTAAATTATTAGCGAAAATGCTAGTTTTTTAAATAGAAATATTAAATTTATGAATTTTATATCAATCTTATTTATTTCATATTCTAAAACCGAATAAATTCAAATTTTATCGAAATCTCAATTATTTTCGTGGATTTCAAAGAAAAAACCACATTTTTGATTAAGATTTTAGCGAAAATGCTAGTTTTTTAAATAGAAATATAAAATTTATGAATTATATATAATTCTTATTTATTTCTTATTCTAAAACCGAATAAATTCAAATTTTATCGAAATCCCAATTATTTTCGTGGATTTCATTGAAAAAACGGCATTTTTCATTGAAATATTAGCGAAAATGATAGTTTTTTAAATAGAAATATAAAATTTATGAATTATATATCATTCTTATTTATTTCTTTTTCTAAACACGAATAAATTCAAATTTTATCGATATCTCAATTATTTTCGTGGATTTCATAGAAAAAACGACATTTTTCATTAAATTATTAGCGAAAATGCTAGTTTTTTAAATAGAAATATTAAATTTATGAATTTTATATCAATCTTATTTATTTCATATTCTAAAACCGAATAAATTCAAATTTTATCGAAATCTCAATTATTTTCGTGGATTTCAAAGAAAAAACCACATTTTTGATTAAGATTTTAGCGAAAATGCTAGTTTTTTAAATAGAAATATTAAAATTATTAAATTTATATCATTCTTATTTATTTCTTATTCTAAAACCGAATAAATTCAAATTTTATCGAAATCCCAATTATTTTCGTGGATTTCATTGAAAAAACGGCATTTTTCATTGAAATATTAGCGAAAATGATAGTTTTTTAAATAGAAATATAAAATTTATGAATTATATATCATTCTTATTTATTTCTTTTTCTAAACACGAATAAATTCAAATTTTATCGATATCTCAATTATTTTCGTGGATTTCATAGAAAAAACGACATTTTTCATTAAATTATTAGCGAAAATGCTAGTTTTTTAAATAGAAATATTAAATTTATGAATTTTATATCAATCTTATTTATTTCATATTCTAAAACCGAATAAATTCAAATTTTATCGAAATCTCAATTATTTTCGTGGATTTCAAAGAAAAAACCACATTTTTGATTAAGATTTTAGCGAAAATGCTAGTTTTTTAAATAGAAATATAAAATTTATGAATTATATATAATTCTTATTTATTTCTTATTCTAAAACCGAATAAATTCAAATTTTATCGAAATCCCAATTATTTTCGTGGATTTCATTGAAAAAACGGCATTTTTCATTGAAATATTAGCGAAAATGATAGTTTTTTAAATAGAAATATAAAATTTATGAATTATATATCATTCTTATTTATTTCATATTCTAAAACCGAATAAATTCAAATTTTATCGAAATCTCAATTATTTTCGTGGATTTCAAAGAAAAAACCACATTTTTGATTAAGATTTTAGCGAAAATGCTAGTTTTTTAAATAGAAATATTAAAATTATTAAATTTATATCATTCTTATTTATTTCTTATTCTAAAACCGAATAAATTCAAATTTTATCGAAATCCCAATTATTTTCGTGGATTTCATTGAAAAAACGGCATTTTTCATTGAAATATTAGCGAAAATGATAGTTTTTTAAATAGAAATATAAAATTTATGAATTATATATCATTCTTATTTATTTCTTTTTCTAAACACGAATAAATTCAAATTTTATCGATATCTCAATTATTTTCGTGGATTTCATAGAAAAAACGACATTTTTCATTAAATTATTAGCGAAAATGCTAGTTTTTTAAATAGAAATATTAAATTTATGAATTTTATATCAATCTTATTTATTTCATATTCTAAAACCGAATAAATTCAAATTTTATCGAAATCTCAATTATTTTCGTGGATTTCAAAGAAAAAACCACATTTTTGATTAAGATTTTAGCGAAAATGCTAGTTTTTTAAATAGAAATATAAAATTTATGAATTATATATAATTCTTATTTATTTCTTATTCTAAAACCGAATAAATTCAAATTTTATCGAAATCCCAATTATTTTCGTGGATTTCATTGAAAAAACGGCATTTTTCATTGAAATATTAGCGAAAATGCTAGTTTTTTAAATAGAAATATTAAATTTATGAATTTTATATCAATCTTATTTATTTCATATTCTAAAACCGAATAAATTCAAATTTTATCGAAATCTCAATTATTTTCGTGGATTTCAAAGAAAAAACCACATTTTTGATTAAGATTTTAGCGAAAATGCTAGTTTTTTAAATAGAAATATAAAATTTATGAATTATATATAATTCTTATTTATTTCTTATTCTAAAACCGAATAAATTCAAATTTTATCGAAATCCCAATTATTTTCGTGGATTTCATTGAAAAAACGGCATTTTTCATTGAAATATTAGCGAAAATGATAGTTTTTTAAATAGAAATATAAAATTTATGAATTATATATCATTCTTATTTATTTCTTTTTCTAAACACGAATAAATTCAAATTTTATCGATATCTCAATTATTTTCGTGGATTTCATAGAAAAAACGACATTTTTCATTAAATTATTAGCGAAAATGCTAGTTTTTTAAATAGAAATATTAAATTTATGAATTTTATATCAATCTTATTTATTTCTTATTCTAAAACCGAATAAATTCAAATTTTATCGAAATCCCAATTATTTTCGTGGATTTCATTGAAAAAACGGCATTTTTCATTGAAATATTAGCGAAAATGATAGTTTTTTAAATAGAAATATAAAATTTATGAATTATATATCATTCTTATTTATTTCTTTTTCTAAACACGAATAAATTCAAATTTTATCGATATCTCAATTATTTTCGTGGATTTCATAGAAAAAACGACATTTTCATTAAATTATTAGCGAAAATGCTAGTTTTTTAAATAGAAATATTAAATTTATGAATTTTATATCAATCTTATTTATTTCATATTCTAAAACCGAATAAATTCAAATTTTATCGAAATCTCAATTATTTTCGTGGATTTCAAAGAAAAAACCACATTTTTGATTAAGATTTTAGCGAAAATGCTAGTTTTTTAAATAGAAATATAAAATTTATGAATTATATATAATTCTTATTTATTTCTTATTCTAAAACCGAATAAATTCAAATTTTATCGAAATCCCAATTATTTTCGTGGATTTCATTGAAAAAACGGCATTTTTCATTGAAATATTAGCGAAAATGATAGTTTTTTAAATAGAAATATTAAATTTATGAATTTTATATCAATCTTATTTATTTCTTATTCTAAAACCGAATAAATTCAAATTTTATCGAAATCTGAATTATTTTCGTGGATTTCATAGAAAAAACGACATTTTTCATTAAATTATTAGCGAAAATGCTAGTTTTTTAAATAGAAATATTAAATTTATGAATTTTATATCAATCTTATTTATTTCATATTCTAAAACCGAATAAATTCAAATTTTATCGAAATCTCAATTATTTTCGTGGATTTCAAAGAAAAAACCACATTTTTGATTAAGATTTTAGCGAAAATGCTAGTTTTTTAAATAGAAATATAAAATTTATGAATTATATATAATTCTTATTTATTTCTTATTCTAAAACCGAATAAATTCAAATTTTATCGAAATCCCAATTATTTTCGTGGATTTCATTGAAAAAACGGCATTTTTCATTGAAATATTAGCGAAAATGCTAGTTTTTTAAATAGAAATATAAAGTTTATGAATTATATATCATTCTTATTTATTTCTTATTTTAAAACCGAATAAATTCAAATTTTATCGATATCTCAATTATTTTCGTGGATTTCATAGAAAAAACGACATTTTTCATTAAATTATTAGCGAAAATACTTGTTTTTTAAATAGAAATATTAAAATTATTAAATTTATATAATTCTTATTTATTTCTTATTCTAAAACCGAATAAATTCAAATTTTATCGAAATCCCAATTATTTTCGTGGATTTCATTGAAAAAACGGCATTTTTCATTGAAATATTAGCGAAAATGATAGTTTTTTAAATAGAAATATAAAATTTATGAATTTAATATCAATCTTATTTATTTCATATTCTAAAACCGAATAAATTCAAATTTTATCGAAATCTCAATTATTTTCGTGGATTTCAAAGAAAAAACCACATTTTTGATTAAGATTTTAGCGAAAATGCTAGTTTTTTAAATAGAAATATAAAATTTATGAATTATATATAATTCTTATTTATTTCTTATTCTAAAACCGAATAAATTCAAATTTTATCGAAATCCCAATTATTTTCGTGGATTTCATTGAAAAAACGGCATTTTTCATTGAAATATTAGCGAAAATGATAGTTTTTTAAATAGAAATATAAAATTTATGAATTATATATCATTCTTATTTATTTCTTTTTCTAAACACGAATAAATTCAAATTTTATCGATATCTCAATTATTTTCGTGGATTTCATAGAAAAAACGACATTTTTCATTAAATTATTAGCGAAAATGCTAGTTTTTTAAATAGAAATATTAAATTTATGAATTTTATATCAATCTTATTTATTTCTTATTCTAAAACCGAATAAATTCAAATTTTATCGAAATCTGAATTATTTTCGTGGATTTCATAGAAAAAACGACATTTTTCATTAAATTATTAGCGAAAATGCTAGTTTTTTAAATAGAAATATTAAATTTATGAATTTTATATCAATCTTATTTATTTCATATTCTAAAACCGAATAAATTCAAATTTTATCGAAATCTCAATTATTTTCGTGGATTTCAAAGAAAAAACCACATTTTTGATTAAGATTTTAGCGAAAATGCTAGTTTTTTAAATAGAAATATAAAATTTATGAATTATATATAATTCTTATTTATTTCTTATTCTAAAACCGAATAAATTCAAATTTTATCGAAATCCCAATTATTTTCGTGGATTTCATTGAAAAAACGGCATTTTTCATTGAAATATTAGCGAAAATGATAGTTTTTTAAATAGAAATATAAAATTTATGAATTATATATAATTCTTATTTATTTCTTTTTCTAAACACGAATAAATTCAAATTTTATCGATATCTCAATTATTTTCGTGGATTTCATAGAAAAAACGACATTTTTCATTAAATTATTAGCGAAAATGCTAGTTTTTTAAATAGAAATATTAAATTTATGAATTTTATATCAATCTTATTTATTTCTTATTCTAAAACCGAATAAATTCAAATTTTATCGAAATCTGAATTATTTTCGTGGATTTCATAGAAAAAACGACATTTTTCATTAAATTATTAGCGAAAATGCTAGTTTTTTAAATAGAAATATTAAATTTATGAATTTTATATCAATCTTATTTATTTCATATTCTAAAACCGAATAAATTCAAATTTTATCGAAATCTCAATTATTTTCGTGGATTTCAAAGAAAAAACCACATTTTTGATTAAGATTTTAGCGAAAATGCTAGTTTTTTAAATAGAAATATAAAATTTATGAATTATATATAATTCTTATTTATTTCTTATTCTAAAACCGAATAAATTCAAATTTTATCGAAATCCCAATTATTTTCGTGGATTTCATTGAAAAAACGGCATTTTTCATTGAAATATTAGCGAAAATGATAGTTTTTTAAATAGAAATATAAAATTTATGAATTATATATCATTCTTATTTATTTCTTTTTCTAAACACGAATAAATTCAAATTTTATCGAAATCTGAATTATTTTCGTGGATTTCATAGAAAAAACGACATTTTTCATTAAATTATTAGCGAAAATGCTAGTTTTTTAAATAGAAATATTAAAATTATTAAATTTATATAATTCTTATTTATTTCTTATTCTAAAACCGAATAAATTCAAATTTTATCGAAATCTGAATTATTGTTAAAGCCTAAACGACTTTAACGAGATGAAGGGTATTCGATGGAGTACCCAACTGACTTCATACGGAGCCGATAAAATCGCTTGCGCATGAAGGATCCTGAAGATGCAGGTTTGTTCCTTAATCCCTTCACTTGTGCAAAACCACGGGAACTGTTAGGGTCCTTGTAATGAAAAAGATATGGGTATTTTTCAGAATAAAATAAAAGACAATGGTTTCATATAACGTTATAATTATAATATCTCTTTAAAATAAATAATAAATTACAATATTTTAATAAATAGAAAATGTACATTAAGATAATATAAAAGTGTAAAATTTTAAATTCAAAGATTTTAGATTTCATGGTTTAATAAATCTTTGATAACGAAATAAAGTTTATGTTAAAAGCAAGAGATATTATTAAGCAATTAATAGCTTGAAATTTACAAATATAATTAATTTTAATTAAAAAGAATAATTATCAACGATACAATATATAATATTAATAAAAACGTAATAATCTTTCAATTCGATTACTCGTTGAAAATACAAATAAATAATTTTATAATTAAATTTAAATAAAAATCATAGAATTAATAAATGTACAAAATCATTAATTCTATATTTTTCCATTAGAGATTAAATAAAACGATTGCAATTATTATATTAAATAAATTAAGAAAATATTTTTATAGAAATACATTATATTGGTCGAATAGATAAAAATGTAATATTTATTTAAACGAATATAAAAAATTAAATTTAGAAAAAACTCAGCTGTTTTTAAAGTTAAAGATTAGATAATCCTTTATTAATAGAACCCAAAATTATTAAAAGAATAAAAAGATTTAAATTTAGAAATTTACTATTATAAATATAATTCATGTTAAGAAAAGAAATAAATTTTTCAAACACAATATAATATATTAATTAGGATTGAATAATCCTAGAAATAGATTATTCTTTTTTAAAATACACAATCGTATAATTTTATATTTATAAAACAAAATTGATAATGTAACAAAATTATCAATATTGTTTTTCCATAAGAACTATATAATATAATGAGACTTATTTTATATTAAATTAATTAATAAGACTTGTTCTCACCGAACGAATATATATATTAAGATACGACAAAATATATAAGTATAATTCAATAATTTTATATCGATAATTATATGGTTTTAGATTTAACTAAAGAGATATAATTAAATGTTAGTTCTCCGACTCAACATTTAAGTTATAATAAAATAATTTGAATAAAATATTCCATTTAAAGGGAAATCCAGAAAGATATCCGTTTTTAGAATATTTTATAATATATAATAATTAACTTTTAGACAAACAACTTGAGAAAAAATCTCGTTTTAGAAATGTAATCAATATAATATTACTAAAATGTATGATTAAATTAATATTTAATTTTTTCAATACAAATATATGAAAAAAGGAAAGAGAAAATGGTGATATACCTTATAATACACCTCAACCAAAAAGACCAAGTCTTGGATTTTCCTTTTTTACATGCATGAAGTACCATGAAGGGATTTATTAAAAGAAATCCGATACTTTTAGCTATTCGATCCGATCAGGTCAAGAAATACCACGAGAAAAGAAATTATTTTAAATACGTTTAGAGAAATGCTTTCAATAAAGCAAGACAAACGAAACATGAAAATGATTCAAACGATATTCTATCCGAGCAGGTTAACCAAAACCGCTGGGAAAGAATTATTCTAAATATATTTAGCGAAATGCTTTCAATAAAGCAAGACAAAAGAACCATGAAAATGATTCAACCTATATTCGATCCGGGCAGGTCAACCAAGACCTCCGGGAAAGAATTATTCTAAATATATTTAGAGAAATGCTTTTAATAAAGCAAGTCAAAAGAACCATAAAAATGATTCAACCAATATTCGATCCGAGCAGGTCAACTAAAACCTCTGGGAAAGAATTATTCGATCCGAGCAGGACAACCAAGACCTCTGGGAAAGAATTATTCTAAATATATTTAGAAAAAAATGCTTTTAATAAAGCGAGATAAACGAAATATAGAACCGATTCAAGAGATGTGTGGAATTGACGAGATGGGAACGAATAGCGAGCGATATAACGATAACGAGAAGGAATACGAATCGAAACTTGAACGAAACATGAAACTTGAATGGAGGTGGGACGGCCTGCGCGTCTGCCGACGTTCAAAAAAGAGGTGAAAAAAGAGAGAAACACTTCAATATCCATTCGGACGGCAGCGCCGTTCGGGGATAAATGAAGATATGAAAGAGAATTGTTTTAACTTGACACTTATCAAGTCAAAACGCCAATAACCAAAAACAGGCGTTAACAATTATTTTCGTGGATTTCATAGAAAAAACGACATTTTTCATTAAATTATTAGCGAAAATGCTAGTTTTTTAAATAGAAATATTAAATTTATGAATTTTATATCAATCTTATTTATTTCTTATTCTAAAACCGAATAAATTCAAATTTTATCGAAATCTGAATTATTTTCGTGGATTTCATAGAAAAAACGACATTTTTCATTAAATTATTAGCGAAAATGCTAGTTTTTTAAATAGAAATATTAAAATTATTAAATTTATATCATTCTTATTTATTTCTTATTCTAAAACCGAATAAATTCAAATTTTATCGATATCTCAATTATTTTCGTGGATTTCATAGAAAAAACGACACTTTTCATTAAATTATTAGCGAAAATACTAGTTTTTTAAATAGAAATATTAAAATTATTAAATTTATATAATTCTTATTTATTTCTTATTCTAAAACCGAATAAATTCAAATTTTATCGATATCTCAATTATTTTCGTGGATTTCATAGAAAAAACGACACTTTTCATTAAAATATTAGCGAAAATGCTAGTTTTTTAAATAGAAATATAAAATTTATGAATTATATATCATTCTTATTTATTTCTTATTCTAAACACGAATAAATTCAAATTTTATCG
Source organism: Labia minor (assembly GCA_963082975.1). Lineage (NCBI taxonomy): Eukaryota > Metazoa > Arthropoda > Insecta > Dermaptera > Spongiphoridae > Labia > Labia minor. The sequence continues at coordinate 80,826,298 of OY720347.1, read as the reverse complement.
ATATCTCAATTATTTTCGTGGATTTCATAGAAAAAACGACACTTTTCATTAAAATATTAGCGAAAATGCTAGTTTTTTAAATAGAAATATTAAATTTATGAATTTTATATCAATCTTATTTATTTCTTATTCTAAAACCGAATAAATTCAAATTTTATCGAAATCTGAATTATTTTCGTGGATTTCATAGAAAATTTTAGTGTCATTTGGGAAGCTGAAATGAAATCCTTTAAACATCATTATAAAACGAGTGGTGAAAGATCAATTATTAACTTTTGCAAAACTTAACTAACTTGCTATACATATAGAATCTATATTCAATTCTCACCTCTTGTGTCTTCATTATTTAACGATCTTAATGATCTTATTCCATTAACTCTTGCTCACATTCTAATCTCTCACGATACTTCCCGTAAATAATATTATTCTACGTTTATATCGAGTCGCAAGCGATTTTGAAACGAAAACATCACTTTGCTATGTTTTTTAACAATTAATTCATCAATACTTGTTGTTAACATTCTAAACCATTGTCCATTCTATCACTATACATATATTGCTCATTGATTCGCAACGGGGGGAGTGTGTTTAAGCCAAATCTAAATTTCACTTAATAATTTTCCATTAATATTATTCTACGTTTTTTGAATTATGAGACGAAGGTAACTGTTGAGGGTTCGGTTTGGTTCGGATAGTCTCGCTATGATTCGTATATGCTAAGGGGGATGAAAATGTGCTTGGCGTGGGTTGTTTTCGCATTCTTCTTCGAGACAACGCCTGGGAGACAATAAATATTTCTACGCTTAAATTGTATTAGTTATTTTTTGTTTCTCAAAATTTATATTTCGCCGTTCACAACAGGACCATATAGTAACAGTTAATAATAATAATATAAGCTTGTTCTATTGAAAGGTATTTATTTAAATATATATATATATATATATACACGAATGAATCGTACCGCAATGGTTGAGCTTTCCCAGTGACGCCATTGCATACAAACATTCAATGCATTTATATTAAGCCTATTGGCGATTTATTCATGTATGAAAAGTAGTTTTTTTAATAGAGCCATAACCTGGATATAATATATACACATGTATATTGTATCAATTCATTCATATCATTATTAAAACGTATCTTATAGTATTTCCATCATGGGACACTATGCAAACATACGCCTACTCGCTCGATTGCGACTTTCATGCCCGTTGGCTGAAGTATATTGGCCCCATGGTCATTATACGTTCGATCCGTGATCGTTGTTATAAACAATCAATTTTCATAACAAACACACTCATTCTCACCCGCTTGCGACATCCGTGATGTACCATTCTTCAGGGAGTTTTTTCCTTGGCCAAGCCAAGGTTTTCTCCCTACTTGGGCCTAATAAACTCTTCAATATACACCCCAAATTGAGTGCAATTATTTATTAATACCTATTCATATCTAATCCTACTCTTTACATTTATTTTAGATCAAACACAAAGGATTAAAAAACTGCAGCACGAGAATTAGGTCTAAGGACTAGTTTTCGACGAAACATATATCACCATCAGAAAAAAAAAAAAAATAAAGCTAAGAAATATATATTGTGGTAAAATATAATTATTATAAATATATTTACTTAGAAAGTAAATGAAAGAATAATTAGATTCTCTTTTTATTTCATTTCATTTTAATGATAATTACTAATGTAAAGGGCCGGAGGCCGGGTGAAAAAACAAAATTAAAATAAAAAGGCGATCTGTGATGAGGCTTGTTTATTTGAACAATCCAGGTTTTATATATACAGCGAGTTGAGTTATGTACAAATTACGAGAGAAAGGACACGAAGGGGAGGATGATAGGGTGCGAATCGGGTGGTATATAAGGGCGAGAGAGAGTGGTTGTGTGGATGTGGATAATGAGAGATTTGGAAAACGTAATTGGAAGCGGTGGAGTTCTCAGCAACAAGGGTTGGCTGAGAGACGAGGGGGTGGTGTGGTGTGGTGGGTGAGTGATAAAAAGGGGATAAATAATTGTAGTAAAGGGATAAACGAAGATGGCGGTTGAGGGATTCTTTGAAACAAGGTATTCAAGGAGGCGATGTGGTTGCGAAGAGAGGTGGGAGTCAAGTGTTCGCTGTAGCGACGATCGGCCGGACTCAGGCCAAGAGGGGGAACGGTGAATCGTGCAAGAACCACTAGATGGCGTGAGACTTCACGACTGAACAACTAAGGACATATAAGAATGTGAAGTATAATTTGATGCCGACGTAAAAATATAATCAATCCACCTGAACATTCGAGATTGTATACAAACATGGTTTAAAAATTATTTTTCCTGTTATTCGAATTCACCTCTTTCAGCCATAAACATTTATATAAGTTTTATTGTTTGTATTTAATTTAATGTTCTGTTTAATTGTTATTATTTGTGAAATTATTAAGTTATCAATTCACCTCCTTCACCATAAATTTTTATTAAAATTCTACCATTTTTTGACTTATATATATATATATATATATATCGCGTTATCAACTTAATAATGGTAAACTGTGTGAGGAAAGTTTGTACATAATATTCGAATTAAAACTAAAATTCATTTGTGAGAGAGGCAGAGAAATTAATCGAGATTTACGTCCGTGGAATGATAGTAGATGGTTGAGTGGTTCCCGTAGTGGGAGAAACAATGAGGCAGGCCATACAGGTATTTTCCATCATCCATCTTGCCTCTTGGGTGGATGGAAATCTACCGACTTTGATGAAGAGGAGATGAGAGAAAACAGTCCAATGTCCAATGCATCATCATCATCATCATCATCATCATCTCGAGAACTAGGAAGAGTAATAGTAATAAGTGAATAACACCATCATGAACAGTACACAGAATGTGGAAAACAGTACACATGGATAATTTATCTGGGAATCTGTCAGAAAGAAAAGAAAGTTCAATTCTTATTTTCATTGAGCCCATCTCTTTTAAAATATTTTATACTAATGAACACGCGAAGAGAGAGTTATGTAAAAGTTAATACTTCTACATTATTTAATGATTTACTTTTATCTTGAAATTATTTCTATTTTAAAATAAAACGACATATAATTGCAATAAATTCATAATTTTTAATGTGTCTAATTTACCATATTAAATTCACATCTTCTTCAATTATCTAAAATAAAATTTGAATAACTTTGATTAATTAGAATTTTTGATTTTATCTCTTGATATATTTCTTATGATAAATTATTTTTTATGATTTCTTTTTTTAAGTAATTTTTTTTATATTTATCCAAACCTCGTTGTAATATAAAATACTGTTCATGGATTATATATAGGGACAAGATATTCATTTTATCTCTATAATAATAATAATAATAATGATCTACTCGTTATCATACAGATTTTATGAAATGATACCTGTAAGAGAATATTAAATATTTTTAAATTATTATTACTTTGCTAATAATTTAAAAGGGTATAAGTATTTACTAGATTATTTTTTTTTTATTTTTTAGTCAATAGTCATACAAACCTAATATTATTATCTTTTTTTAAAAATAATTTTAATTAAATGGTTTATTTAATAATTATGCAAATATTTATTTACCCGCAGGTACCAAGTTGCACAAGAAGCCATTTAAAGTGCCTGCATTCATTCAAATGTTTTTGCGACCAGGCTCTTAAACATTTTCGACTTTTCAATATGGCTCTAAGTATCACCAATTGTGCCCACCCCTGTTATATTATTTAGAATAGGATAGAAAGTTCAAATATTTGTTTTTTATATATATATATTACTTTTATTAGAAAATAAATACAGGGTTATTCTAAATGATGTGGACCCATTTTTAAAAATTCCTATTTATATTTATTAAAGTACATATACTACATGAACAATTTTTATACCAATGAAAAGAGGAAGTTTCAAAGTTTTTAAAAAGCTTACTATGTACATCGAATTGCCTTCCTGTTGAAAAATGAACTCCATTTGTACTTTAATAAATACGAATTTTTAAAAATGGGTCTATCATTTAGATTTAGAATAACCCTGTATATAATCAATATTATTTTTTCTATTAAAATTATTATATCTTATATTATATTATTTTATATATATATACTAATACTTAGATAGATACCATTTAAATTAACAATAGTTAAGAATGCTGATATCTCTATTTTGTCGGTTAGAGCAAGCACAATGGAATTTGTTATGAAAATCTTGAATGAAATTTGCCTGCCAGCAATAACAAGAACAATAACAATGCATGTAATCTCTAGAGCAAATAGACAAATAGAGAATGAAGTGTTTGTGACATTCACTGTTTAATTTGTTATACGAGTATATATGCGTTGGGTTGAGTTAGTTGCTGAGTGGAGGGAATGGAGGCTGGTTTTCAATCCTTTAAAAGCTCCACCACCATTACAATCTACCTAGACATGGATATAGCAATCGAGGGAGTTGAATCAGCAAGTAGAGTGAGTGACGACAGACAGTCAGACAAACTGAACGGGGACCAAAGGATACGATCACTAACCGATGGGCTTGCTGTCTTGGCTTGATTCTAATCTATTATAGTATCAAATCAATGTAGCTATTGGAAATTGCTAGATTATTTGGACAAATGACACAAACTCATTAGATATTTTTGGAAATGTGCTCCTTGTAGAAAATCAATTCGAATCAATTATTTAATGAAAAATATTACATATCTCTCTCTCTCTACCTACATATATTGAATTATAAAAAAAGAAAAAAATACAAATATTGATCTGCATATTAAGGTTAAACAGAAACTAAAGAATGGTCATAATTAACCTTTTATTATCCTTTTATAAAATATACTAATATATATTTATATAAATCGGAAATATGAATATTTCGGATTTAGTACGCCTTGGATTGTTCTTATTGGCGTACTGGATCATGTGGTGGCAACCATACTAATAACATTCTAGAGTTAATGTTTTATTGTGTTATGTTATAAAATTATATATTATATAAATTGTTTCATCATCTGCCAAAGAATCTACAATTAATCAATTCTATTATTTTAGGTAAGAATTGATTTTGTAAATATTGTACATATAAATAATAATGAAAACCTATTATTTTAGCAATTGGATTAATGTAGTTTTAATATATATATATATATATACTTATATATTAATATAATTCATGTTATATTAATACATGAAATTAATTATTATAATAATTTATATAATTGTTTTTTTAATTAAAAATTGTCAAATTTTTTAAGAAACCATATTGTTAAATGAATTTGAATGATAAATAGATAAAATTATTTAATATAAATTTTTTTTTTTTTTTAATATGAAAATTAATGAATGAGTAATTATGAAAATATAATTTTTAAATTAAAATAAAACTAAACTAATCAAATTTTCTTTTATTTTTATTATATTCATTGTTTTTTATAATAATAAAAAAATAAAATTTAATTTCAATTTTTATTTTATTTTTTAAATGAAAGTCCATTGATTAGTTAGACATAGAGACAGAAAATGATCGGGATATAAAAAAAAAATACCAAGTGAAATCAAATCAGAACAAAAGAATATATATATTCGAACTTTTTTTTTTTATTATTTAATAGATTCCTCAAATTGTAAACTATATAAAGAGACTTGGTGAGAAGGAGGGAGATGGATTGGAACATCGAAGAAAAAGATTTCCGTTTGTAATCGATATCCGTCACAGAACTAAAAGTCAGATATCAACAAAAGAGAGAACAACAACAAAAAAAGAAAAGAAATTAAAAAGAGAAATCCTAGACATTGAATTTTATAAAATTCAACCAATGGGAATAAACTATGAAAGCAGAGTTTTTAATAAAACAGTAAAAAAGGTGCAATGAACCAATGATGTTGTGTTCCATTTTATTTTATTACTATTATAATATATATTAGTCAGATAGAACTATATATAATAATATAAAAACTTTTTTTTTTCTATCTATTATCTAGAATAAATGGATACAATAGAATTAAACTTTCTGTCTAATATTTCTCAATTTATCTTAATTTTTTTTTTTTTTTTAATTAATTTAATATAGTTTTAGTATTTATTATTGTTTTAAATTAAATCTATTCAAACAATAAAAGATTTGTATTTAATAATCAAATTTTTGTGAACCACATTAGATTCGATAAATTCATTTGAAATTGGATGGAAATAGCAATTTATTGTAAAAGTCATTTGATCTTCATTTAATTTTAAAGATTTATATTAAAAAAAAATTGGACATTTAATAAGCATTTTACTTATTCTATAAAACTCCATCGAATTCAGAAAGTCAAAATTGAAGAAAGTTTTATTATATATATATATATATAAATGAAATAGAAATACTGCCACCCTTAAGAGTGCCTTAACCCTTAACCTATAGGTGTATTAATCCTACTCAATTTTCAATGTAGGTGAAATAGACTAAAAATAAAAATAAAACAATAAATAAAATAAATAAATTAAAAATAAAAATTATAAAAAAGGTGTCCTAAGATGAGTAGATAGGGTCCTACCAACCTTGCCTTGATTTTCTTGATTGGAGACGATATCTTTTCCCCCCAATTTTTACCCTGGAGGGCGACCCAAAGATCTCATAACGGGTTTGGTTCTTGTCATTAGTACTAACTACTTACAACAATTTTGTGACTTGTAAACACCTTGTATAAGTAGTTAGTATTAGAAGAGTAGTGAGTCGAGCGGATAGAAATGGTTTCTATTTACTAGCGACAAGTAAATATGTAGTTACTCCCATGACAAGAACTAAGCCCGTGTAAACAAGGCATTAGGGAAGTTCCTTCCCTTGCCAGACCCGGGACTTGAACCCGGGATCATGAGGATGTGTGGTATCTTCAAATAATAATTATATAATAAATAAAAAAAATAATTAATTAATAAAAACCAATAATTTGTAAGAATTAAGAAAACATAATAAAATAATTTTAATTATAATAATAAAAAACTATATTGATATCTACGTATACGTATTATATTATATTATATAAATTAAATAATTATTATGAATTGAGAATTAAATAAACTGAAGAGATAAATTTAGGTTTTGAAAAAATGTTGAAAGGAAATTGAACCAATTTTCGAAATGTTCATTAGACATTAAAGTGACATTTTAACAGCAATTGCATTCGTTTTATCCATTTTTCATAATTATCCTATACGATTGCCATTGCTCCCATTAGAAATGACTTGGAAAAAAAAGAAATTATCATTACACTGTAGTGAATGGAAAAAAATATTATCAATATATCTGATTTGAAATTAAAAACGAGAAGATAGAAAATTCCTCAACTGCCCCCTTCGCGACTTCACCCTCAAAAAAAATCCCCTTCCATTTGAAACATTTAAACGGAATTCGTAACCATTAATTTAAAAGGCAATTTGTTGAATGTCTTTTGTACAAAAAAAAAAAAAAGAAAGAAAAAAAACGAAAAGAAAAGAAGAAGAAAAAGGAAGAAAAACCGAAAAATCATTTAGAATGAGTAGGAATAGCGGGAGGTAGGGAAGAAAAAAACTTTTCAAATTTCGGATTCTTATCTATGCAAAGTGTTGCACAACCATTTCATTCGAATTGAACCTTCTATCAAATAAGTGAGAAAATAAGAGGAAAATGGGAAAAGACTAATTAAACTCGTCCCAAGATATAATAATATATTTACTTACTTTTTATGCCATTTACTTGGAAATTTTGGATGTTCGATTTTAGTGACTTTACTCTCTAATTGCCCATTTTTAAATGATAAAAAAAAAAAAATTTATATCAGTATATAACTAGTAAGTAAGAAACTTTTAGAAGTGTCTCTTCTAAGATTTTTTGGTTATTATTTATATAAATATGTAACTATAAAATTTGAAATAATAACAGCAATATATATGTTCTTATTATGAAAATTGTATATCTTTACTTATATAAATAATTTTTTTATTATGAATATTGTCACTTTTGTATGGGAATAAAAAGAAATACGAAATATGATCAATATATTATTTGGAATTATGACATTTACTCTCAAAAATGAATATGTATTATAAATTATATTGACAGATATATAGATATAATTTCCATAATGTCAAGATCATCCAACTATTTTAATAATTAGTATAATAACTATTTGTTTGCAAACAGATCCCTTAATTGTATTCCTCGCTGTAGGGATAGCTTCTAACCATGATTATTATTTCGTTTATCGCACTATAAATCCAATAGAATATTAATTGAATTTTCTATTAATTGAATAGGAGTGAAATTTTGCATCTCTGGTGTCCAGATTGTGCTATGATTAGATTGTTTGATTGATATTCTCAGATCATTTCAATAGCAAATATGAAATTCAATTAAATAGTATGTATTCCTTTTATTTTATACTATAATAATCATATTATATTAAATCATATATAAACAGTGATATTAGAGTAAATTATATATATATATTATAATAGAGTAAAATGATTCAAATAAAATAAGTACCTACGTATATATTTTATATTTACTGAAAATATCTTTAATAAGAATTGAGATAGTCAGTTCTTTTTCTTTATTCTTTTCTTCTTGAAGGAATAGGCGATGAGTGTCATGCAAATAGATATAAAACACACGATTATTTACTCTTAATTGTGTAGGTGGAGAGTGGAGGGTGGGCCTTGACAAAATACAACCAGAAAGAGAGAAAAGGAGAGTGGGAGGCGTAAAAAGAATGAGCTGGGCGTGTATTACTGGTCTGATGTTAGAATAGTGGGGGGTTCGAGGTTAAGCGAGAATGAGAAGGGAGTAGGGATGAGAGGGAGGTTTTTGCAGTGTCGTTGGATTCTTGACATAGAAAAAAACCCTATGGAGATTTATTGCACATAAAAAAAGCGAGAAAGAAAATTTAAATGAAATAGAGATACAAATATTGAGTAATTTTTGTCTGAATGGAAATGGAAGGTAACAAGACAGAGAGGAAACTCTGATAAATAACACTCATTTATTGGTGTTTCCGGATAGTATTCCTTCATGTGGTTGTGGCTGAGAGTAAAATCATCTCATTATGCTTAATATAAATGAGAAAACACTCTTTTTTTTTTATTAAGACCAAAAAAAATAAAAAAAATATTGATTTTTCAAATTATGTAATTTCTGTGACGTGGATGCTAATTATTTATTATATTCTTCATCTAAATAAATATAATAATTAAATTTTTGGTCTTAATAATTTTTTGAACATATTAGTTATATATTTGTGTGTGTTTAAAAGTTTTCACAAATATTTAATGAATGTTTTCTTTAATTTTAATTTACTTTGATATTCAACAGAAGGTGCTTTTGCCCGTGTTTATTTTATATTTATTTATTTATATTATTTATGTTAATTTTAGTTTGGTACTGTCCACATTCTGTTCTCTGGATATTGGATGTTAGAATTCATTTTGTATTGAAACCTTGGATTGTTTGGTTTTGTTCTTTCGTTCTTTCTTTGTTTACTATCTCGCCAGAGATTCCAATTCAAATTGCGAGATAGTCGTGTGGAGACACTCCAGCTAATTTTTTATTAGAGTGTCATTGTTTTGTTGTTGTTGTTATTGTTTCTTTTGTAATTTTGTTATTCTTGGTGTAGTTTCTGAGCCCGGCATTGTGTTCAATCGATGTTTTCTGACTGACTCAGGATCGAAGGTAATATAATATTTTTTGAATTTATTGTAAATATAATTGTGTGAAAATATATCAATTATTCAATTATTGACTATCAATAAAATTGTTTTGAAACCTTTTTTTTTTTTTTGTTAATTTTAATTAATTAAGTATATTAATATTTTTATCCAAAAATAAAATTTAGGGGAAGACTTTACGAACTTTGCAATTTTCGAGTTTCCTCTAAAAAATGATGAAAAATTTCATTATGGAAAGTTTTTGGAAATAATTCCCCTTAAAAACTATTTTTCAAAACCCGTAATTTCTAGTAACAGGGAAATTGCTTCACATTTCCTTAACCGTATGATTTTACCTTATTCAATACAAATCATTTCCATTTTTGATTTTTTTTTTTTAGGACTCAAATTTTAGTAAATATTATATTATTGGTAATTTTTTTACTCTCGGTTCTGGGAATTTCTTTTGATAGATAATTATTTTTAATGATTGATTTATTGATGATTTTAAAAATAACGAACGTTATTATTATTATTATTTTTTATTATTATTAGAAGTTTAAGGGCTCATCAACAGCGAAGGCCATTAGTGCCACTCATCAATCATCCATTTTATATACTATGTATTTAAATTCATACAATATAATAAAATCTCATCAAGGTGTTTGGTGTCGTCTTCATCGTGGCACAACGAGTCAAGCAGTGACTTAAAAATTTCAATTATACCAAAATATATAAGTTAAAACATTAAATTCGAGATAAAAAGTTTAAAAATAGAAACAAACGTTAATGAATTATAACCATGGGATTATTACTTATAAAATAGGTTTGGAAACAAAATATACAAATAAAGAAATGAAAAATGCAATATTAAACATTTTTATTGAAGAATTATAATATAAATTTCAATATAAGTTTATCATTTTAATTGATTATATTAATTATATAATATATGTGTCTCTAAAGTTATCGTATGGTAACATAATTCTTTCCCAAAAGACTTTTATTATTATACTTTTTCTTTTTTGTTATATTCTCTAAACTTTATAAGGTGGAGCATAAAATTGGCTATATATCTATTTAGCATCGTATATCATTTTCTAAGCCCCCTGGCTAGGTTCCTGGTAGTGGAGCAGAAAAATTGAAGAATCTCTTGTATCGAAATATATAAAATGAAAATTGCACATATTAATAACAACCTGTGTCATATTTAGTTTTTCATCCCGCCTGTACAATATTGAGATATTATTTTTTTTTTTTTAAACTTTTTTAATGTTATTTTCTTTTTTCAAACTTTATTAATTCCTCTTCTCATTTTCAATATCATTCTCTGTGTATATTTTTAGTTCAATCTTTTATCTTTTTTTTTCACCCTCTCGCTCTCTCTTTCTAAATTAATTAAATTCCATCTAGTCAAGGTAAAAATTACAATTATTAAGAAACGAAATAAATAAGGAGAGTAAGTTTTTTTTAATATCAATTTTTTAAACTGGATAATTTTTGTTAATAACAAGTTGGTCTGAGTAAATTGGTTCAAACACACAGAAAGAGAGAGAAACGATTTGTATTACATATGTATATGTAAATAAATATTTAATAAGAATTTTTTTTTTTTTTTACTTTTATTAATCATTATTTCGAGAATTTGTATTTTTTAAATATCATTTTCTTTTTTTAAATAAGTATCTCATTTTCGAGTGTTCAGCAGACTAAAACTCTATAACAATAAGTCAAACTACTAAAATATACTAAATATTCAAAAGTTTTTAATAGAAATTTACTAAGTATATGGTAATATATAGTTTTATTTCATATATTCTTGTATTAAATAAATATATTAGTATTATTAAATATATTAAATAAATAAATAAGTATCTACTATATATATTGTAGAAATTTAGGAGAATTCTTGAATACCAATAATCTTTAATATTTACAAGTAAATTTCATGCTTCTTTGTGATTAGTAACAGATATAAGAACAAGATTGTCCCGATTGTCAGGATATCTTCTATGTTTAGATGTTTTCTTCATTTTTAAAGCTTAATGTCTCACTACGAGATAAGATCTCTAATCTCTCAGTATACGTAGTGTGCGTGTCTCTCTCTGGCAATCGGTAAGGAGGAGGGAGGTAGGTGGTTAAAATTTGAATAATTCGCCCATAAAAACCAAAGCAACTGTGTGCTTCTTTATATATTTACCCGTAAGTGAACACGCTCTACTCCCATTTCCCCCCCCCCCCCTGGTATTCTACTGCAAAGGCAACAAGCACATGCCACAGCAGTTAGTCGGCGATATTTTATTCATGTCTGTCCATCTACTGACACTCACAAACACAGTCAGACATGACAACACGATTACACCCCCTCCCTCCCTCCCTCTCTCTACATTTCTCACACCAACTCGCTCGACAGTTTAATAAGTTTAATTACAAGAATATGAAACCGGTTATTTTTTCTTCTACTAAACGAACATTTGAAAAAAAAAAAAGTTGATTAACGATTTCCACCCTCTCATCAGTATATTGATTATTTTCAATGTCTTCATTTAGACAAGCAAAATATAATAAAGAAACCATTTTTCAATATAATTTATTTCAATTCGATCGTATCTTAAAATATTTATTTAAAACCAAAAAAAAAAATAATATACTCGCTAATTATACTTCAACTATATATACCTATACCTACATATATATATATATCTAATTTTAGAAGAACATTTCACAAGCTAATCAAATAAAATAAAATGAAATGAACACCAAATTCACCGAGTATATACAGTAGTCTACAATAGTATTTGTTTATTATTTTAAGTCATTTACATATATGTATTTTGTAGAACTATGATAAATTGAAAATAAAAAAAAGAATTGGAATCACCAAATTAAATACTTAACAAAAAAAAACAATTAGAAATGCAAATAAGAGCCTTGATTTGAATTTAAAATATAAATGAGTAACAAAAATATGTATTTATTTATTTTTTTTACAACAAAAATGTTTTCCAATCATGTTGATAATAAAATCTCTTCACAAAATTCATTTTAGTAGGATAAGAATTTCAGGCGTTTCCTCCTCGGTAAAATCCTATTTCCTCAGTTACTGTATAAGTAATCCTACCAGCAAAGCAAACTTCCTCGAGTACTTCCTGAATGTAAGTGATCTATGTTGTATACATCCTAAATGTTTGTTGGCATATTCTCTGAAATCTAATCTATCAAAAGATTTCAAAACAAATTGAAAATTTAAATATAAATTGCGTTTCAAAATATATTTATTAAACAAAAATATAATTAATATTTTCGAAAGATGAATATGATCTAATATACTCTGACAATGAATAAATTAATTTATCAATCATCCTTCCATCTTATTTTCAAGAGAAAAAAATCACTTTTATATTTAAAATAATATTTAGTTTATATATAATAAAACTATTTCATTTGTTTTAATATAAAATTTTAATAAATTACAATTATAATAAATGTATATTTATTTTCCTTAAGAGAAAGAAAGAGTTTTTAAAAAGCGTGATCTATTCAATTGATGTCAAGTAGAGTTCATTAATTATCCTTTCCAAACTAACTCAGCGATTTTTGAGTGCAGACACGGTTTTGGTAAACGGTTTCGATTTGGTTTAATATAAAAGAAACTTAATTAAATCTTACAAATTGGGGGATCTTTAACTGATATATAATCATTCAAACTAATCATTCTCTTAATTAAATTATCCTCTTTAATTATCAGTACTTTTCATAGCTTACATTTCCATTACCTACTATATTTTTTTTTCTATTAATTTTTAGACTTTTCATTATTTTCTAAATAAAGTATTTATAATGAAATTATATATTTAAAATAAAAAAACAAATCTAAATTTAAAATATATCAATTTTAATTAAGCATGCTATTTTTTTTTTTTATATATATAATTTATTTTCTATTTATTATTTATTTTCTGTTTATTTGTATATTAGTATAATAATTTAATATGCTAATATAAAAACAAAATTAGGACATAAATTCATAGTGAAGATAACAATTGGGAGATAAAACCTCTCGTTGTATGTTTATGTTGTGTTGTTCATTTGTTGTAACTAACTTTGTTTTCTAATAAAGGTTTTATGAATCCATAGGGAGAGAAGACGCCTTTTGATAATTAGACTCTCTTCATCTCTCTCTTTCTCTTGTTTCTAAAATAAAATGAATACTTTCTATATAAATACATATGTAGATATATATATATACGAATATACGTATATTTAAATGAAGAGAGATATTTTTGAATGAAATATAAAGAAGCCAAATATAGAAGACTAACAAACATTGAACCACAATGTAATTGAGAGATTTATATCATTTTTTCTTGGGAATTCACCAATCATAAATATTATATGTAAATTGGAAAAAAACAAAATTTAAAATAAACAAATTAATATTTAAATAATTATTAAAATATCAAATATTGTAACCTTTGGAATTTTATGTATAAAAGATTTTTTTTTGTAACCGAGGGAAAAATAAAAAAACAACAGCTAAATTTGGAATGAATATTTTTAAATATGCTTATTGATGGGACACTTAAAATACTAATTAAAACAAAAATTGCATAGTAATGTACTTAAGATGTTCCTATAGCAGTGATAAATGAATCCAACCTACGGTCCTTATCATCTCTCAAGTGAATAAGTGTTGGTGGTGGTTGGTTGTTGTTTGGCCAATGTTATATATAGCCGAGGGTCTGTCTGCTAAGCTATTATATTTGATTATAATATAACATTTCTCTGTCACTTTTCTTTCATTTTTTCATACTTGCAACTTTTTCACTAAAGAAATGTTATTTTCAATTAAAAAATTATTTCTTACATCTTATTTTTAATAATTAAAAAATGAAATCTAAATTTGTAGTTTATAATTAATTTGTGTTAAGTGAAGTGATTTTAATTTTAACTTTTTATAAGTAGATTTTATGTAAGAGTTTAAATAGATTTGATATAACTGTTACAGTGATTCTCAACCTTTTTTTTTACCGCGGCACACTTTTAACGGTTTAAAAATTTGGCGGTACACAAAGAAAAAGATAAGTGTAAAATATTACCATATTGAAAAAAAGTGCTCCCAAAAACAGTTTAACTTTTTTTTTTTCTTTAGAACCAAATTGAAAAAATTTAGAAAAAAAAAAGTTTAGGAACCTCTCGCGGCATACTTTGAAAATCTCACGGCACAGTGGTTGAGAATCACTGTCCTATAGAGTAGCTTTTATAGATTAAGACGTTTTGGTTCGGAGTGTATTACCAGATTTTTAAGTGCAATAAAAATAATTTTAAATGCAATTGATTAGACATGCATCGATGAATATTGTATTAACGATTGCCTAACCATCAGGAGTTCTAATTTTCATGAGATAGATTAAAACCAGTTCACTGCTATAATCGACCGAGTAATAAATGTAACTCTCACACGACACACAATAATAATATTAACATTATTATTATTATTATTATTTTGACCATGTACCAAGGCATTAAAACAGCAGGAAGTGCAAAATAAACATTATGATAAGGAAAATACAATATCCATTCCGATGGGACTCCATAAATACAATCTACCTGTTACTCTATAATGATGCAAATGATGATTAGTTAGTTAATTGAAATTTATTAATTTTTGTTTTTCAATTTAATATTATACTCTTATTTAATATAAATAAAGATGCCTATTTATATATTGAAAGTAATAGGATGACAAACTAAGGTAATTTAATTATTAGTCTGGTCATAATCTTTATCTGGTTCCATGTTATTATATAGCAAACGTAGACCTCTGAAACGAAGATCTATTTATATTTATAGATACTATATATACTTTATTTATTTATACTATATTATATATATATATATATATATAATTAACGTAAAAGGAGGTATAGGCTGAGAAGCTAGTTTTTATATATAAATTTAATTTATAAAAAAAAAAAAAAGCAATAAATAAAATATATACATTCGTTATTAAATTATCGTATAAAAATAAATTATTAATTATAATTGGATTGAATTTACCTATTTCTATTGTGTTTGATAATCTAAATAATAAAAGTTTCAAGAAATAATTATAATCATCAAAGTAGAAAATAAAAATAAGGAAAAAATTACAAACCTATATATTGGTTCAAACAAATAAAACCATATTGAATAACCCTAAAACAAAGTAATTATTCATTTGAATTCAACTATTCATTTAAAATTATATTTCGTCGATTACCTACTCATCTACACAAATAGAAAATGGAGAATGGATATGTTCAAAAATTTAATATAGAAATTTTAGAATTAATTTTATAATTTCTCTTATCGTATTTATATAATAAATAAAATGATACATGAATAAATAACGCAAGGGTATTTTGTGGAATTAGATATCAAACGAGGATGTAAATTCTATTTCATTTTAACGGACAGAGTTGATTGAATTCCAATTAAATAAAGGGGGGGGGGGATATTAAATGAAAAAGGATACTTTCTGATGTTTGAAAAAGACAAATAGTATAACAATCACTGATAAAAACGAATATAATATCAACATTTTTTTTTATTAGTAATTATATTATTTCATTTTTTTCATCATTTTTGAATTAATTAAATATAAAAAAAATGGTGTAATCAATATATATTGGATTATATGAGAGAAAAAAATTAAATGAATTAAATAATTTCAATTTATTATATTTACAATTGCACTTAATTACAACATTAAAATTCAAAAATATGTATTTTATCAATTAAGCTTATATTTTAAGGCAAGAATTATTTTATTGTTTTAGAAAAGAAGCTTAAAAACGAAAATTACACATACAAAAATAAATAAATGAGCATTTATATAAATTATAGGTATATACAATTTTAATACGATTAAATAAAAAAAATCAATAAATAAATTTAAAAGAATCTTTTTATGTCCAGATATTTTTTTAATATTTGTAAGGAGATATTGTATAAAATAATAGATTTTATGTATAGTTTCTGATTTACTAATTAATTTTGCAATTATTATTCTAGGAACGTGTATGCCCTCGATCCTTACATTTTACAAGTCCTTTGTAAAACTATTTACTAAAATTTAAAATTTAAATTTAATAAAGTAAAGAGAGATTCTGATATTAATATCCAAATTGATGTTAAATTAATATTCAAATATGATTTAAAATTAAATATTTAATTTAATACTATGATAAAACAATGCTTAAAACTTAAACTCGGTCCATAATTTGTGAAGAAACATTATAAATAAATGAAAAAAAAAAATGATTTATTTACAATTGAAAATAATAAAAATGTATAAAAATTTACGCGTTATTATTTATTTTTTCTTTTAATTTTATTATAATTCAATATTTTTAATGAAAATAATTATAAATTTATCCAAATGCAATATGCTTCTTAAAATATGTGTTCATTGAAAGATAATATGTATTTAATAGAAATTATACTGATTAAAATACATATAAGCTAAGCGGATGTTTGATTATAACAAAAATAAATCATTTTGCATAATTAAAGAAACTCAAATTTTCTATTTTATTAATATATATTTTTTAAAAAAATAGATAATAAAATATCGAAACAGTAGAGAGATATCAATATTTGAGATTGTAATGGAAAAGTGATATTTAATAATAAAACCATATTTTTTTATTATATTAATAAAACATTATCCATTTATAGCTTTCTATAAAATTAATTTTATTATAATATTTAAGTGTTTATAGCCTTTTATTTTTTCCTCTTATTCACTCTTAAGTAAAAATATCGACACCAATCGCCAATACAGCTCTCAATTTGAAAATATAAAAGTAGACTATATATTTTCCTTTATAGTCGCAAATGCTTTTATATATTCATATATCAATGTTCATATTCATGCCTAAAGGTAATAGATTTTCTAATATATATTATATTTTTTATTATCATATAATTTTCAAACATATATATATATATATATTATTAATCTACTCTATGATTAAGAATCTATATTCGAATTCAGCTCAAAGCAATGTTAAAGCGTTCTTTTATCTGACCTTTTAATTTATTCGACATTTACGATCTTTTTCCTTTTATTAAATTGAAATAACGTGGTTTCGTTTAAAAAAAAAGTATAGGACTGATTTAAATAATTTAATTATATTTTTTAAATTTATAAAATATTTTTTTTTTTAAATTTTTTAGAATTTACAAATAAAAAATAACTAAACTATTTAGATATTTTGGTGCTTAAATTTTTGTGACATTTTCTATTCTTTTATAAAATATACAATAAATAAACAATTTGAGGAGAAATTTTATACAAACATTCAAATAATCTAGAGCAGTGGTTCCCAAAGTGGTCCATACGGATCCCAAGGGGTCCCTTGGACCTTTCAGAGGGTCATGGATGGTTTATGGTTTTCTATCCCCAATTGTTTTTGTTTGAGAGCTTTTAAATTTTTCGTCTATCTATCTCTCTATATAAATAGATACTAAAGTGAATTTATTTTTTTTTTAAATTTTCTCCAATCGGACGACCACGGACCCCGATTTTAATTTTCGAATGACCCTCTGAATGGTCCGTATGGACCACTTTGGGAACCACTGCTCTAGTTTATTAGAAAATTTTTATTCATTACATTAGTCCAGTAACAAATAAAAAAAAAATGAAATAAAATATAAAAACCAATCGAAACGCACTGGCCTCATTCTAATTCTAATAATATCGCCATCAGAACCATCAAAGATCTGAATGGCTTATATTGGGTAACTGATGAGGGGTGGGCGTCTATAGTAACAGTGTTAGAGATAAAGGGTTTGGACAAAAATGAGTATGGGGTGGTTCAAATAGAGGGATTTTAAGACCCATTTTGTCCTATTTTCATGATGAAAAACGCCTCTCTTATTTTACGACCAACCAATAAAAGAGAAAATTTGTGGCCTTTTTATTCATCATATAAATTTATATTATATAATATATATAGAAATATATGCGTATATATACATCAATTTAAGTCAATTTTATTGGCAGATATTTATTTGTTACATATTCTATTAAATGTATAGACATATACTATAATACGTATGTTAAAATGAAAAGAAAATTGTTACTTCTTTTCTTACAGTTTTTCATTCAAAATGGTTCATCAAGTCTATGTGCCTTATGATCGGGAGTATAATATTTTAGTAAGGAACTTGCATATAAATAAATAATAAAAAATAAAATATTATTAAATATTTCTTTATAATATATATTCAAAGATTATTCCACTTTCTCTTGTTGAAATTATTTGTTTTTTTTATATATAATTGAACATGTATATTGAAGTTTATTATACATATTTAGAATATTTAAAGTTAAAGTTTAGTGTTTTTGAATTTGTGTGCATATTATTTTTTATCTATTAAATTTTAGATCAAACGTTTAAAGCTCATACTACATGGGCTGAAAAGTCCTGTGATTTTTCAATAGGTGACGCCACTAGAAAATAAACATGACTCATTTCGAGAGGCTCATCTGTCACTAGTTTATGTATGAAGTATCATGACATATCATTCATTCGTTTACAAGCTACAGTCGTTTGAGTGACGCTACTTTCACCATCATAAGAAAAATGGAAAAACAGGAATATCGTGTTTTATTCGAATTGGTTGCTCACCCACCGAATTCTCCAGACTATTATCTGTTCCCAAACCTCAAGCAATGGCTCAAGGGAAAGAGATTCACATCAAATGAGGAAGTCATCGCGGAAACCGAAGCGTATTTCTAAGGTATGGACATTTCGTACTACATAAGGGGCATCGAAATGTTGGAAGATCGATATACCAAACGTATCGCACTCGAAGGCAACCATGTTGAGGAATAAATAGAATTTTACCCAAAAAAATTATTATATTCATTAAAAATCCCGGGACTTTTCAGCCCCTGTAGTAGAGCTGTTTTGCTGTAATTGAGGTCGAAGAATTTTTTCAGAATTTTATATTATATTATATATATAGATACGAAGGCTCGCTAAAACTATCTATTATAAAATATAAAATAATTAAATATATGTATTATATATTATAACATGCAAGATAAGAATTACTTCTTCTTTCTTCTCTCTTTTGCCTAAATCTCCTTCAAAATATTATATTCTTAAATTGTAAAATATTATTTTATTTTCAGAAGGTTAAAAGAAACATATTATTATAAATTTTAATTTTTATGAACGATTAATGATAATCATTCTTTGGCATGTAAGATAATATTTATTTGGCCCTATTACCCTATTGGAAGGGATATACATATATATCTCTGAGGTATATTAAAGAAAGGGTTGCGGTGTATGTTGAATTGGACGAAATGAGGAAGGAATGTTTTCAGAGTGATAGGGGTGAAAAAAGGGTGGGATTGTAATTTAATTTGAAAAGTGTTTAGGCGTTGTTCCCGAGGGACAATTTCCTACCTCTCCACCCTCACTCACTTCTTCTACGAGGAGCCCCTCCGCCGTGGTGCTTTCGGTTCAGTTCGTTTCACTAAGTTTGTTCCGGCTGTTTATCCCTCAAGTCCAAATTAACTAACATTTCTCTTTTCAACTATGGCAAGGCCCTTTCAAACCACTTCTTCCTCTTTTCTCCCCACCCCCCCCCCCCATCGCGCGTTTCTTCTACACACCACCCAAAAGACATCCATCCCAGTACAAGTACATCACTGGATGGAATTTTTTCCCTCTTCTTTATTCGTAAGAGATGAGATGAGAGGATCCAGGATAATTTTAATTAAATTTACTATACCTCAAATTAATGAACATAAAATACTAGGTAATATAATATCCTTTAAAAGGACATTTAATAATAATAAAAAAAAACAAAAACATTATTATAAAGGTATATATAATATATCGTTTTATTCTATTTTTTATATTCAACTAATTGTAATGAGATATCACAAAAATTACTACTATTATAATTCTCTGATGTATTTTATCTTTATTTTATATTCAATTATTAATCATTTTTTTTTTTTAATTTTATTGCTTTTATTTAAAATTCTTTTTTGAATTAATTAAATATTACGTAAATTTTAGACATATTTACGTTTTTTGGTTGTTGATAATTTTTTAAGGTTAACTCTACTAAAGTTACTATCCCTAAATACCAAGTCAGTGAGACAATGTCAGCATTGAGGGACAATTAAAGGTAATCAGGAGGAAAACGTTGATATATGTTTGTAAGGGAGGGGGTGAAAACGGTAGTTTACAATCCACTCATTCCTACAATTCAAGAGGAGTTAAATTTACGCTTCATTAAAATCATGGCATTACAAATAATTGCAAATTAATCGAGAAAACAAAATCATTTAAAAAACTCATATATCTGTAAATTTTTTTCACAATTGAAACTAAGGAAGATTTTAAGGGTGTGAGTTAAGTGGATTCTAATTGGATTGATGCCATTTATATCTCCTCTACACTAATCTAATCAAATCAATCAGTCGAATAATCAAAAGGCAAATCATTCCTATAGCTTCATTTTATAGTTTTTAATCTTCTATTGAAAAAAAGCTTTCGTAAAATTGTGTTACCATAAAACCTTTGCAAACTTTTTTAATTAATATTGAAATCCTTTTTTGTGTTTTTTTTTTTTATTCACGTAAACTATTTTCTCTTATTAAAGTAAATTGAATGAATTCGTTTTTTATCAATTTATCTATAGTTTCTTTCTATTTTCAATCCTCTCCTCCCTTGACAATTTTTCTTATGTGACTAGATAATTTATTTCAAAAAAAAATTCAACCATAAAGAGAAGAAAAATTCAAAGATAACTTTTTTTTTATTTATTTTTATTTTTAAATTAACAATTCATCAATTTATTTATATTTATTTATTTATACTTATTGTACCATCAAATCCCTCTAAATAAAAATGAAGAATGTATAATATAATTTCTTGTTTTATATTATTTTTTTTTCTTGTTTCATTTTGTACTTCGATATCTTTTCTTTTTTTTTCATTTAAGTTTAAACTTTAACAAAAGCTGGGCAGGTTGGCTGGTTATTTTAAGAGTTTTGTGGGTGGTCGTAAGTGGGATGGGCTTGTTTTTTTATTTTTTGTTTCCTTTCATTCCATTTTGAACTTTCCGTACATCAAAATTCATTTCTAGATATCTACCTCTGTTTTATTTATTTACTTTGTTTTATTTATTATTTTTTATTAAATTAAAAAAGACTTGGATAAAATGAATGAATAAATATCTGATTTTTTCGTTTATTTTTTTTTTTTTCTTCTACCGTATATTTAATAAAAATAAAAAAATAGAATAAAAGTGAGAAATAAGTAATGAATCAAATAATCAACTGATTTGATTTCATTTAGTTTTTGATTATTTTTATATTTTATTTAATTTTTATTTTTACTTTTCGTGACTTTATTATAAAAGTTAATTTATTGTTAAATGAACAAAAAGACAAACTGATCAAATTTTATAATATTATATTAATTTTCTACAATAGTTAAAATTAAGTATTATCGTATTCTAATTGAAAATAATAAATAAATAGTAAATATTAATTCTATCCTATTGACTTTCCAAATTATATTTACATTTGTATATTTATGAATCTATAAAATGATTTTTTTTTTATAATTTATTAAAAGTAAAGGATTCAATAAATAAATAATATTAAAAAAAATGATTATGATGAACTCTTTCATATTGGCAATACAATCACATCAATCAACACAATCAATCACATTATTATAATGATTAAATAACTCAGTTAAAATAAATATAAATTAATATTCTATCTATCTATCTATCTATCTATCTCAGTGGCTCTACGAAACTCGAAAATTCTTGGCCGCAGCAATCACTTTTCTCCAAGTGTCCCTATCCTGAGCCACAACCATCCATCCCCTTCCCTCTCACATCCCTTCCTACATTCCGCGTCCTAGGTCTTCTAAGCGGACGTTTCCCAATTGGTCTCCCCACCAATATCTTTTCGCCATTCTTTCCTTTCCCATTCTAGCCACGTGCCCTGCCCATTGCAGCCTTCTAGATTTTATAACCCTATAAATTAGTATTCACGAATATTTAATAATATGAATAAATTTATTATTAAATAATGATAAGATTTGTAAGTAAAACAATATAATGCTTAGTTAAATTAATCAAATAAATTATATTTTTATTTTAGTTTCGTTTTGGTTTTATTTTTAGATCATTATTTATGAATATGCATCTTAAAAAACATCTTTATCTAAAGACTAAAAATTTCCATATAAATTAAAAATTTGATATAATATGTAGCCCTTAAAAAAATAATAAGAAAAAACTATTTTCTCCCTTAACCTGTGCCATCTCTATTCCATTTTCATCCACCTGTCTCACTACTTTATATTCTTAATTTTTTGTTTTTCTTATATGAGACTTTGGGCTGTTTTTGGGATAGAAAGTAGAAGGATAGAAGTGAAATTTAAGTCATTTTAGAAGTTAAAACTTTTTAAATTAAATAGCTTTTATCGCGAGATATACATATACGATATGTACATATATAACTTGAGAAGGAATTGAAAATTCTTACAAATAGACACAAACAATTTTTATTTTATTTATTTACGTATTATAGTAGCTTTTACAAATGTTACCAATCATTATTTATTTTTCAATAAATTTTGTTTTATTTAGATGCAATTAGAGACGACGAATTGAAATAAATAAAAATTAGAAACTATTTATTAGGTTGTGCTGAAAGTAATTTCGTTTTTTCGTCAGAGGATTTAATTATATTTTTTCGAACAGAACTTCACACTTAAGCTGCATAATCATCATATGTTTGGAGAGCTTAGACATATATCAATATTTGTGTGTGAAAAAGTTCAATTGAATCTACGCAGTAGTTTTATGGTTGGTGCCCTTGGAAATAAATAATATAGTCATATTTATAAATACTAAAAGCTGATAAATACACGATAATGGCGTTGGCTGATTTTTTGGAGGGTAAAACCTTTATTTCAAATGAAGCGGTTAAAAAAATCATCTGGATCAGTTTTTGACAGAAAATATTTATTCATTATACGAAAATTGGCATTCAGTTTTACAAAATAAACGAAATTACTTTCAAAATAACTTAATATTTTATTTTCTTCAATCTAATATTAGAATTTATTATTATTATAAGTTATTACTATAGTTTAGACTAGAAAGAAAAAATCAAGACTCATTATATTTGAAAACTCTTTTCTTTATACAACAATTATTATTAGTATTATGATATTATTATGTTCCACATTATTATTAACGTTTTTTGTCCTTTTTTTTCATTAAAACAACTTACTAACGAGATATACGAGGAAATATTTGTTATTTTTTTCTCATGAACTATAACAAAACTCCCAACACTAATCAAGACAGAATAGTTGAGAAGAGTCCATTAACAGAAGAAAAAACTTTGAAATGAACAAACAAAACGATGCATTTACTTTGATTTAATATTGATTAAATGATAGAATAAAATTGAAATAAATATTTAAATATATATAATCTATTTTAAACATTATTAAACTTTATAATATTATGACAATAATCATATTGGAATTGTCAATTAATCTATAACAAAAATTAGCATATGAAAATAACAAATATTACTAAATATTTTATTAATTTAAATATCTAATATCAAAATTATTCAAAGTGGAATTTATATTTTTGAATAAATGAAAAATACTTTTTTTCAAGTAATTAAAAAAATAATAAAAGATTGATTATTAAATATATCTGCTTTAAAATAAAATTATCTTATCTTATTATGCTAGCTAAAATTGTATATATGTATTTATCTATATATCATGGTTCTCAAAAACCGCTCTAACGATTTTTTTCAAATTCACACTAGATATAGTATTTATAAAGAAAAATTAAGTTTTATTGATGATATCTCTTGAAACATACAGCTTCATTATTAATTTCTTAATTGAAAATTATATATTATATGGAAAACGTCAAAATTTTTAATACTGCCTGCTAAGACAGTAAAAAAATGACAATTTTTTATCTAAATACATATAGTCCAGCGGTTGGACTGATGTTTTAACGAGTGGATTTCGTCGGTTCGAAACTCGCCGGGTGAATCGTTATTTAAAAATGAAAATAATGATTTTGTTATTTTTTTTTCTTTTTATCTATTGTTTACTTTTTAATAAATTACTATTCTATATTTATTTATTCATTGTTCTTTTATTAATAAAGTTTTAGATAGTTTTATAAGTTTTAATATTTTTTCAATAAAATATTATTCAATATATTTATTAATATTATTTTATTTATTATTATTGAGTACCCGAAGTTCCATTCATTTTAATCAGATTGATGCAATGATGCAACAGTTAATAATTGTAATATTGTAATAAATTTCTATCTTGAAAATTGTTACATATTATTCAGGATATTTTAAAAACTATTTCTTTCTTTAATTAATATTCATTTTTTCTATAAGTCAGATATATTTCCAAATATTAAATAATTTTTGAAGTGAAAACTTCTTTAGCGGCGTTGAGCACTTTTGCGGGATGGGGAAAAAGTATAGAACTCGCGTGATCGTGACCAACACCATGAAACCATCTGCTTTCAAATTTCTTATAACAGAGCGCGAAATTTGAATTGTCATTAGAACTGTTTTATAAATTATCTCTAACATATAAATATATATTTATTATGTAAAGTTCATTTCATATATACATATATAATCAAAATTATACGAAATGAACTTCACATAATAAATATATATTTTATGTTAGAGATAAGAATTATAAAACAGTTCGTATTGCAATATTTTAAACAAAGTTGTGTATTTATATATATATAAATATAAGTTACAAATTTGTTTAAAATATATGTTTAAAATAATATATAAGTTATATATATATACATGCATATGAAATTCATCTTTCTCGTGAAATAGCGCGAATTTCGTCTGTTTTAAAATTTCTTACGCAGAAGTCACTTCACTTTCACTTCTGTCGGCCAGTCCCACGACTGCCAATTTTGCTTTTTTAATTCCGAAAAGCTGCAAAGCACGTTTTTTTGTCTTTAGTTTGTTTTATAACCACTTGGGGCGCTAAACAGTTTTTCAAAAAAACACTATAGAAAAAAAATATATGTACCTATATATTATATATTTATGTATTATTGAGGAGCACAAGTTCATTAATTTTAATCAGATTGATGCAAATGTGTAACATTTAATAATTGTAATAAATAATTAAAGAATTGTGTATCAATATTTTTTAAAGGGTAGAGCGAGAGCTCGGTGTCCCAGGTATTAATATTACCAGCCAAATCCAATAATAATGAATCATTTTTTTTAACTTAAGTACCGAGCCGAGGCTCGGGGTCCCGGTATTCGTATATTATAATATTTTCATTAAAAAAATAAATATTTTTTTTTTAATTGATATATTATTATTTATTTTAATTTTGTTTATTTTATTTTTTTTTTTTTATTTTATGTATTAATGGAAAGTGCGAGTTGGTCAGAAGATAAATTGGAATAAAAGCTAATCTATCACCACGTTTGAGTCTAGGATAGGCAAGTTGACATTTATCACTCCTTGCTTGTTATATTTTTGTTGGAATTTTGGTCGAAAAGGGGATGAGAAAGGACAGGAGAATAGAACACCGAGAGACCTGTCTGCCCATAGTCATGCCAATATGCGAACATCTCTCCTTTTTCTATGGTCTTATTCCATTCCGTCCATCTTTTATTTTATATATATATATATATATATATATATTTTTATTTTATTTTTTTTTTCTGCTTTTGCGAAACATCTGACAGAACTCATATCCGCTTGCGTTGCGAATTTCCACGCGTTATCATTTCTCTCCCATTCTCCCATCAACTGGAAACCATTTCTACTTCTTCATCCTTATTTCACTTCATCATTCTACATTACTTATCACCATACATATACATATTTAGATTAAAAAAAAACAATTGTAATACTTGTAGCTGCCTCATTCATTTGTAACTACAAATATTAATTATTTATTTATTTATTTATTCTTTTAAATAAAGGGAATGTGTGAAATATTTGGTATTAATCAAAAAATTTTTTAATTGATTATTATTAACAATAAACAGATTTGTATTCAAGCAAATTAACAATTTGCTTTATTTGTTTACTTTACAATCTGATCTCTCTTCAACTTGAATATATGTATCTTCATCCTTTTACTACAAAATGAATTAAGGGGGACAGTTTACCTTAGAATCCAGCAATTTTTTATGTCTTTCAATGAAAAATAAATTAAAAATATTTTATTATATATTTTAATTATTTATTCGTTTCGTAAATTTCATATTAATTTTATCGATTTTGGAATTCAATCCTCTCATTTGAAATATAAGAATTTCAAATAGACATTCGATTCGTTTTATTATATATCTTAATAATAGATATATAATATATTTATTTATTTTTTTTAATTTGTAAGATATTCTTTTGATCTTGTGTACACATGTTACATATGTAATAATAATTGAATGAATTTGAAATTCCTTTATTGCAAATATGAGGAATGAATACCAACGTTTAATGAATTTGTGTGAATTGCCTAGGTAGATTAATTTATCTATCTTAATGACATCTATTGAAGATTATTTAAAAGCCAACAAACATTGCGAAATGAAACAATATATGTATAAAATTAGATGATTGATTAATCAAAACATGCTTTTATCTATTCAAAAGACGAAACATTAGAATAATTGAACAATAAATTTTACTATAATTTGTTTCTTAATTTTAACAAACAAATTATTATTTTTTTTTTAATTTTCCTTTATTATTTATTAAAGAATGTCTTCAGGTTATAACCATTTAGCCAGCACAAATATAATACTTATCCATAACATTAACAAAAAAAAAAAAATAAACATAAAAGATTGTTTATTGTGTTGTTTGTTTTGTTTTTTTTTTTTCTATTAAATACATTCTAAGTAGTTTAATTAATTAAAATATTTAATATTTTATTAAATTTTATAATTAGAAAAAAATATATTTACGCAAAAAGCCTATTAATCCATTCTAAATGTTTAGGTATAATAACGAAGAATAATAATTTATAATATATTTAAAATAAAATAATATATAATAATTGCCTGTAATAAGTAGTCTCAATCAAAAACTACTAATAATAGCATATTATTAATACTTAAAGAAAAATCATTAAAATAGTTTATTATATATATATATATATATATATATATATAATAAGATATATTCAAAGAATCTTAATGAATCGAAATCTTGTTGGGGAAATTTATATTTGTCCTTCAAGAATATGAAATAAAAATATCAGGGTCGATGTGAAGGATATATGTAATACTTTCGTCTTTAACACATCCTAATTAGCACTCTGGGAACATGAAATGTGCATATAAGCTCATGAGGCTGGTTGGTTGTTATTCTTACACCTCCCTCCTATAAGTTTTATACTGAAAGTTTAAACAACTTAATGAACCAATTTGCTATTCTTTTTAAATTTTTAAAAAAAGATAATAATAAATTATTTCTTTTTTGTCTCATCTTCTATTAATTTCATTTTTTATTTGTTTTATAATCATTTTTCTGATTATTTTTTCAAATAATTTCACCGAATTCACTCGACTCAAATACCAGATGATATCTTTTTATTTTTTAAAAAATGGAAAATTTTGCTTTTTAAACTTTTTAATATAAACATATTTCAAATTTCTCTTTATCTTTTAAATAAATATTTAACCATTGATATTAATTATAATATTTGTAGTAGAATTTATGCCAATTTTAGACAGAAAATGCACTTATCAAAATAAAAGTATTAAATTTGAAACCTTGGTGAAGTTTTTTTAACTCTCAAACTAAGTTCGACTAAAGAGAAAATAAAAATATATAAATATTTATAAGTACATTAAATTATCTTATATTTCTTTATTCTAGTTAATTTTCATGGATAGTTATTTTAAAATAAATAAATAAATAATAAATACCAATTGCTTTGAGACTATTTCCTTAAATATTAACTTGGATTTCTGCTGTTCAGGGGAGAACTCCTACACTCACACATTTATTTTTCATTTTATCCCAAATCTTAACATTTTTAGGAACTAAAAACATTATTCAATGTTAAAACATTAATAGAAATCATACAAAATCATTGACAGAAACAGATGATTGTGAAATAAATTTTTTTTCCACAGAAATCATATTCAACATTAATTTTATTAATAGTAAATTAAAAATAAGTCCTAACTTATTTAATGAATATTTATATAATAGTGAGGAGATATAATAATTGCAATTCTTTTTATTATACTACACATACATATATATTACATTTTACAATCTCATTTAATACTATTATTGAAAATGAAAATAAAATACATTTTCAAAATTAATTTTTAATTTTTCTAGTTATTATTTTTTTATAGTATTATCAATTAATCAGTATCTATTAATTTGTAATTTCTTGTTTAATAGTCAATTTACTTACATAAGTTTTTTAACATAAGTGTAAATATATTTCAATCAAGTGCCCTAATTGTTGTATCAAGCACAAAAAGATGTGCAAATCACCCAATAAAAATTGATGATCTTAAAAAAATATTTTTATCTTTTGTAATAAACTTATTATAATTTTTCTAGTGTCCTTTCTCTTCTCTTCTGCTCTGGTGAGTAAAATTAAAAAAAACTAATTTTACTTTTATTCATATCCTATATATAAAACTGAACTGGTTATTAATTTCACTGATAACAATTAAATTGTTTAAGTTTGTTAAAAATATATAAATTAAATGGTATAAAACTTTACAAGATTCATGTAGGTAAAAAAGATATAAAATTTTATTTATATATTCATTGAGTAATTATTTCCCATTATTATAACTAGTATATATATATATATATTATATAGAATGAAAATTTGCATGGTTGGCAGTATAAAAATAAATTTCTTTTGCCCTTTTTCTTGTCTATCTACAGATATATTTCATATTGATAAATGACACTTGAAAGAGAGATTTTCTCGTTCGTTATTTTTCAAAGCACACAATTGAATTGCAATCACTTTCTCTCTATATCTCTCACTTTCTCATTCTCTTTTTCTTTTCATATTTCTGTCCTCTTATTAATGATAATAGCGCTTTCACCAGACACTGATTATTGTTTATCTGTCATTTATATTTTTTTATCAGTGTTGTTTTTGGTGTCAGCCTTTCTTTTGTTCCATCTGTCTAGCATTATTTTTATTTGGATTTTTCTTATCATTATTATTATTATTATTACAATTATTTTTTTTATTATTATTATTATTATTAATGGCATATGATACATATATTATCATAAATTTAAGTATTAAACAAAAATGTATTTTATCGCTATTGATAATCTAAAACTAAAATATTTTAGCAATAATATAAATTTTTATTAATTTTTATGTTTAATCATTGAACTTGTACTTGATCTCTTAAGTATGGCGAAAAAAAGAATTTTAAGAAATTTAGAACTCATTAGCATTTTCATTTTTGAATTTCATTTGTTTAATTTATTTAAATTCATTTGATTGCTACCATAAGATAAGATGACAATTCTTTCTAAAGTACTAATTCTTTCATTGTTTTTAGTGGCGGTTGGTTTGCAACAATTCTTCGATCGTCAGCCCGTTTACACTGAAGTGAACGCACGCGATGATGTCCTCCTACAATGTCACGTCATCAATAAAAGAGGACAGTGCGTTTGGCAAAAAGATCGACGGGTGAGTAGAATTCGTTACATCCTATTCTTAGCAATTAACGTGCTATTAAATAAAATATATTTGGTTAATATTTGAATTATTTATATTTAAAGAAATTGTTAAGTTTAAAAAAAAAAATAAAAATAAAACTATTAAAATTATTATATATAAGACTACTTACTATTTTTTCTTTTATATTTGATATGTTAAATTTAATAGATTTTGGAAAAACTAAAGCGTGATAATAATTATTATTAAAAATAAAAATATTATTACCCCTACTCTGTTATTTTCATTGATGTACTTAAATTAAAAGAAATTATGGTTTGACTCAAAGAAGCTTAAAAAATAATTACGTAAATATTGATTTAATTAAGTATCGATTAACTGTGAACTCTCTAATAAAAATTATATATTAATGACATTTTAATTCTTAATTTTAAATCTAAAAGATCTATCTTAATTGATTTTTTAATGACGTTTGACAAAGAGTCCGGAAATTGGATATTTGATAGAAAATTCGATTTAATTATTTCTTGTTTAAAATCATTAGTCGAGGTTATAATCAAAAAGAGAGATGCTTGCTTCCTCCTCTTGTAGAGAATCGAAAGATCATCCGATAAAAGTTTAATTCTCTCTTTCTATCTGTCCCTTTCCTGCTCTATCTCACTCTTTCATTCGTTTAATCCAATTGGCAAAAAAAAAAAAAAAAAAAAAAAAAATTATCCTGTCATGGGGTTGAAGTAAAAAAGAGGAGAAAAAAAAATAAATAAATAATGAAAATAAATCTTCATTTTGTCTTTAATTCCCTTTTCTTTCGAAAATTTACTTTTTTTCATCATTTTATCGTTATTTTGTTTTATTTTTTTTTATTGTTTTTGTTGTGTGTTGAGGCTTTTTTACGAAACAAGTTACAAACATACATAAATGTTTATATAACGATTTTTTTTTTTTTTTTCTATATTTACTCATGACATTTTAATTGATGTTCAAAATCTTATTTTTTGTTTATACGTTAATGAAAATTTTATTTTTCCAATTGTATTATTATAGTAATATAAGATCGAATAAGAAATATGTTATCATTTATCTATATATATAAAGGAGACTGTTTGTATGTATGTATGTAATTCCTTTACTTTTTTGCTGTCATAGTTTAATATGTTAAAATGTAAGTTATTTACATTTTAACATAAAATAGAAAATATATTATTTAAGGATTAAAGAATAAAAATAGAAAGTAAATTAGTGAATATTTTAAAAATTAGACAATTTGTGGAAATTGAAATAACTAAGAAATGAGAGGTGGAGGGGATGAGGAGAGAGGTGAGAGTGTGTGTGAGCGGGAGAGAGAGAGATTTAAAGTTTATATATAGTTCTCCGTGTTGTTCATTCAAGAGCCAGGCGTGGCCCACTGACTGGCGGACTCATTTTACACAATGTATATAACTAGCAATCAAAGAATTATTATAAATTTTAACTTTTTATTTTAAATTCTAATATTCAAATATCATTTCAATTAAATAATTTATTCTAAAAGTTCTCATTTTAATTAATATAATAAAATATTTAAATCATATTTAACTTAAATTATTTTGTATTTATTCTTTCCATATTTGAATAGGTACTTCTTTTATTTTAAGGGAGGGAATTAACTATGATCTAAAAAAATTAATAAATGAACTTAATAATAAAAAATCAAATAAATCCATTAATTTAAATTAATACTATTAATGAATGTATATATTGTTAATTTATCTTTAGTTTTATCAATACTTTTATACCGTTAATTTTTATAAATTATCTCAAGTCTCTAACTTTGCATTTTCTCTAATTTTATTATAATTAAAAATATTCAATAAAAATCAAACAATGAAATTAAAATATCGAAATGAAATGATCAAGAAATATTATACTCTATTATAACATATACAATACTTATAAACTATAGGCGGAGGAAATATTAGACGATATCATTGCGGGTTCATGCCAAATCGATCAACATTAATTAAGATATTTTCATTATGACAGATATTAAAAAAACCGCGAATTCAATATCTCTGTTCACTAATTATTTGTAGACTTTAGTAAAACCTACGCATGACTCAATAGATCCGGATAAACTTTTTCAAATTTTGATCTTAAAATTTATCTTGAAGGTAGTAAAGAAAGAGTAAGATGTGGAAATCAATTGTAAAATATTAGGTGACCCAGACGACTTAAATATAATAGGAGATTCGGCAATTGCAATTACAGATAGCGAGGAAAAATTAATCGAGGTAGGAAAAGAGATGAGGTTTGAAATTAATAATGATAAATAAATATATTTAGAAACAAACAGGAGCAGTATTAACATACAAAATGTAGAATTTGAATATGTAGAAAAATTGAATGTAATCACGAAGGATAATAATATTTGAGAAGAATTGAAATCGAAGTTGCAATCGGAAAACGCCTGTTATCATGCAGTAAAGAGGCTTATCTCATCAAAATTATTATAAAAGGGAATGAAAATTAAAATATATAAAACAATTATTTTGTCTGTTGTATTATATGAGTGTTAGACATGGTCTATGATCTTTGGAGATGAGAGTGGATTCAGAGAATAGGATTCTCCCCAGCATTTATGGGCCAAAGAAAGATGAGGTCACCGGGGACACTTGGAGAAATGTGGTTGTAGCTGCCAAGAACTTTCGAGTAGATAGATATAACATATTCAATAATAATATATATAATTAATTTACTAAATAAATTAAAATATATTTTAAATAATCACACAATAAGAAATGAATGTTTTATGTTATACATTGTTTGAAACAAAATGGATGAAAACCTTTTACTACTTTCAACCAAATACTATGTACCACTCGGGGGTACAGGGGGCGGAGCCCCCGTCTAGATGTGAAGAGCGACGAAGGAGCTCTGAGCAGCTAGTATTATTATATTATTAAGAAAAATTTCATTTTATCGCGATTTATTAAATTTACCTAAAAATCATCATTTAGAGTTAAACTAAACTTGAATGAATACTTCAATGTACTTACATATATAGTTTAATATTTAAATGGATAACCCTTTTTTGTACAGGATATTTACAAGATAATCGATTGTACTGTATATAAAATGCTTAAGGTGTGCAGGCAGCCTCTTTTTTAGGTTCCAAGAGCGCTGAAATATATATATATATATTCGTATAAGATAATAAAAGTCTTTTATATGGATAGTCATTTTAGATATTAATCGGTTGATAATATTAAATTGATTACGTTGTTATTATATAAATTCGTTCTTTTATGCGACTGACTATAATGTACTGGTAAGTACAGGATGTATGGGGGGTTGTGAGAGCTTATCAAACGTTTAAAAGGGGTAAAAAGCTGAGTGAATATCTATGATATCCCCACTCATTTTCTTTTATTATTTTATGTTTATTACTCTGTTATAACATAATTCGTCGTTTCCTTTTTCTCACTCAACACTTCTGCTTACCAGCTCACATATCTACCGTTTATTGAATTACTTATTATACTTAGTAGGATGTGAATGGCAACCATTATTATGAACAGAATAATAAATCCAATTTATGAGAAATTAAATGTCTTTTGATTTTTATCATAATCATTTTTTTATTTGAAATAGCCGTGAAAAGGGGAGTGGAGGGGGGGGAGCTAGCGTGTAAAAAATACTAAACTTCCCTTCCACTTGTAATACATGACTTTATCGAGTGAGTATATAAAATAAAATACAAGGAAAAAAAACGAACAAGGGCGGAGAAAGCTAAAAAAAAAATCCAAAATCTATTCTACATATATGGATGGATATTAGATTTTGAATAAATGGCACATAAAAAATATCGACTCTTAAAGAACAACGAAATACAAGCAGAAATGAAGTTGAAAGGAAGGAAGGTGAAATAATTTCTATGAAGCTGAAATAGTAATTGCAATATAAAATTATGGCTCTTATTATTTTATAATCTTCTTTCACGTACCTCAAATCTAATTTTCCATTTCATTTTATTGATTATGTTAAATAAATAATTTATTTATTATTATCATTTAAAATTATTTCATTTTATTTAAGTTATTATTTCGTTCATTTTTAATATTAATTGAAAATTTAATTGCGATGAAATGTAACCTTCCTAAATACTTACTGAGTTTTTATTGATCTAAAATATGAGAGTTCTCTACAATTTTCAAAATACTCGACTATTATAAAATTATGAATAAAAAGAATAAGTAATTAAAAAATGATTGTTAGTATATAATAATATATTTTAATTTCTTTTCGAAATTACTTTCTTGGAATAATTATGAATGTTATTAAATAAATTAATGTATTTTTCACTATAAAAACTATAAATTCTTCATTACTCTTATTTTAAAATTTTTTCTAATCCAATTTTATATAAATTTTAGAATTACCTTCCTTTAAAATATTTAATTAAATGAAAACATAAAAAAAAACATTCTATCTTAATTTTTTCATGTTGCTTACTTCATATTTTTAAGCTTTTAATTAAAAAAAAAAAACTAGAAGAATTTTTTCGAAAAAAATATAGGGAAAAGAGAATTTAGGCTTTGAATCCCACCTCCCACACATCTCACCCCCATTCCTCCTTCTCTCCCTGCCTAATTTACCTTGATAATATTTTTTTTACCATTATTTCATAAAATATTTTCTTTTGATTTGTTTTGTGATTTATTCTTTTTTTTTTATTTTATATTATTATTATTTGAACACATTTATCCAAATAAAAAAGAAGTGAATTGTTTTTGTTTGGATGTATCTATTAATTAATTTCTGATTTAATTTGATTGAGATTGATCTGCTGTCATTTACGGATCGCCACATTAATTGAAAAACACTTTAGATTTTCACCAATAACGATAAGAACCGAGACAGATTGATGGCGAGAAAGGGCGGTAAAAGATTGCCAGGTGGTATGGTAACACGCAGACACGACAGTCACCTGAAGGGTGAAAGGTAAGGGAGATAGAAAGAGAGAGAGAGAGAGAGAGAGAGAGAGAGAGAAGAGTGAAATTCACGTTTCCTTCTCTAAGCACGCAATCGTTAATAAAAATAAAAAATAGAATAAAAACTAACCCTTAAAATTTAGAATAGACAACAACCAAGCCAAATATAGGCTAAGACATCCCAATCAATTAATTCTCCATGGAATGAGTTTAGAGAGGAAATGGATATATTAACATTCTTTAAAAGTCTATTGATTAATTCATTATTTGTGTATTTTTAGCAACCCTAAATTGTATAATTATTAACTAATTGAATCTATTAAGGTGGGGGGGGGGGGGTGGTGGCGAATGAAGGAAATAATAACCAAGGACTAGAATATATTATTTTATTATTAAAATATCTAATATCCTTTCCAAACTGATTCTATAAGATGTCTATGTTTTCAAATTTTCATATTATTATTTAATTAATTTATTAATTCAATTTAATAAAAAAATTAAATAATCAAAAACTAATGGTCAATTTCTCGATTGTACATGTATCTATCTATCTATCTATCTATCTATATATATAAAAGGCAATGTCTGTGTGTCTGTGTGTCTGTCTGTCTGTGTGTCTGTCTCTTATAGACTCAAAAACTACCCGTCCGATTACGGTGAAACTTTCAGGGATTGTTGTGGGCATCCCAGGGAAGGTTTTAGTGTAGTTAAATCCAAAATTAATTTATCCAAAATTAATTTAATTATTAATATTTTGCTAAAAGTCTGTAGTTACACAAAACTATCGACAGATGGCGCTACATATAATTTTCCAAATTCAAATATTTTTAATTTTTTTTAAACTTAATATTTCTAACTTTGTATTACAATACAATAATGAGACGGAATTGTTGTGTGTTAAATTAGATTTTATAAATTGAAAACCATTAGTTATACTCTTAAGTTATTTAGTTATTAACAAGATAAGAATTGTTGACTATAAAAACCAATTTGTTTTTAGGTAAGAATATATTATTCTATTTATTGTAATTATTTAAAATTTTTCTAATGTAATAAGATGTTTTTAGCAAACAAATCTGTCTATAGTCAATTTGATTAAACCTACCATCTTATATATAGATTGTCGTGTATAAGATATTAGGGGTGAGGTATTTTATAAGAAAAATTGGGTTAAAAATAAGTTTAATTAATTGGTAGCACTCTGGATTGAATTTAGAATAATTAAAAGGGTTATTGAAACCGCGTATGTTGATTAGGGAATGACAAGATTGAATAGGTTCAATTAAAAAATGCTTATATAAAATTATAACTAAAAATGATTTATTTAATAAAACTATAAGAATTTAAATTACAATTTAATTAATTTTTTGTGAATAAATAAACATATATAAAAAATATATAAAATTTGAATTTTCATTTATTCATTCATTTAAAATTATTTTTCGATTGTTCCTTTAAAATAACCCCTCTTAGGGGGTCGGAAGGGGAGGCAACATAAGGGAATTTTCTTTCACTTTGTTATTGGGAAAAACCAGGGGGGGGACAGTTTTACCAGGAAAAACCCAAATTGTCAGCGTCCACTCTGGGGTTTTAAACAGTTTTAAAGGAAATGTTAATTATAAGTTCATTTCTCAACGAGTTGTAACTTTAAATTATTTTTATTAATGTTAATTATAAGTTCATTTCTCAACGAGTTGTATCTTTAAATTATTTTTATTAATTTAATTAATTATAATTAATTTATAGCTAATAATAGTTTATTATAGCTAATAATTTTTTTAATTTTTAGTGTAATTTGCACGATCATTATTTATATAAAAAAATAAACACATTTTGCAATTTCCCAGAAAGGCTGTTTTTGAGATGTAAGTATAAGTTAGTTTTATGAATACAAAATATTTATTTTAATAATATTTTAGAATCAAATTACGAAATTAATAATATTTTAGAATCAAATTACGAAATTAATAATATTTTAGAATCAAATTACGAAATATATTTATTATATAAATTAATATTCATTTAAAATGATATTAAATTTATTATTATTCAGTTATCATATACGTAGATATGCAAATATTGGGAAACATCCGGTGGAAGACCAAAGATCAAGGTGGGTGGACAATGAAGGATGGGACAGGATTTGGTGGTAGCTCAGGATAGGGACTCTTGGAGAAAAGTGGATGCTGCAGCTAAGAACTTTCGAAAACTGTATAGACACAGAGTTAGATAAATATAACATATTCAATAATAATATATAATTAATTTACTGATTAAATTAAAATATATATTTTCTAAGAAAACAAATATATGTCTTATCTACTTATACTGATTGAAACAAAATGGATGAAAACCTTTTACATACAGACTTTCAACCAAATACTATGTATCACTCGGGGGTACAGGGGGCGGAGCCCCCGTCTAGGTGTGAAGAGCGCCTGGAAGGCGCTCTGATCAGCTAGTTATTATATTAAAAAGAAAAAAATCATTTTTTATATAATCTTATCCATCATCTCAATTCAAAAATAACTCAACTATGTTTGTTAAAAATAAAATAAAAAAAAAAAAAAAAACAATTATTTTGCCGGTAGTATTCTATGAGTGTGAGGAGGTGTGGGGTCTATGATTTGGGGGACGAGAGTGGATTTAGAGTATTTGGAAATAAGATTCTTCACAGAATTTATGTCCCAAAAAAAAAGAAGATGTCACCGGGGAATTTTAGAGACTACATAACGAGGAATTGCATGACATCTCAGCATCTCCAGACATACATAGTTAGGTTGCGATGGTTGGCAAGAATGGGAGATGAAACACTGCTGAAAAAGATATTTGTGAGAAGACCGATTGGAAAACGTTTAGTTGGAAGATCAAAGTCGCGATGGGCAGACTATGATAGACAATGATAGAGAAATAAGAAGGATGGAAGAAAATATGAGTCGCGGATGGGTGTGTAACTCAGGTTAGAGAAATGTGATGCCAACAACTTTCGAGTTCCGTAAAACAAGAGATATTGTAGATCAGTACAAGTTTGTAAATGCATAAAAGTCATTCTTTTTTATGTAATCTCCTCCATTTTTCAATCTTTTTCGGTTCATAAATGCTGACCTGAATCTATTCTCGATCCTTACTCGATCATACCTCACATCCATTTAAGCAGGCAAAATAATAGTTTGTTTTTTTTTTTAATTTAAATTTGATACCATTCGATTATAAACGATTAAATGATTTTATTTATTGAAAAATAAAAGATCCCATGTAGCCTTAATTTAAATTCTACTCGAATACTTAACGATTAATAATAATTAAATTGTATATTATATTTTCAATATATTTATATACATATATTATTTATATTATATATATCATATAATAAAATAAATATTAATATATAAAATAATAAAATGTAATCTTGATTTTTTTGAAAATAAATATTGAATGTTAAAGTAACTATTAAATAGAATTTGGAATATAATTTTTTGTTTATTTATTTATCTGATAATTTAATATTCTATACGAAATTGAAACAAAACAGAATAGAACGGCATTATATTTGAAAAAGATTTACTGTTTCATTAATTTTTCCAATGTATTGAACCGAGCTATAAGTTAAATTTACACACACACACACACCCCTCCCCCACTAACAAACCACTCTACTCGTCCTCATCCTCTGACCCCATCGCCAAATCCTGTTTAGTTGGATAATTCTTGTATTTTTTTTTTTTTTTTTGGTATGTTTTATTATAGATTGACTGTGTAGTCGAATTGACCTGGTTTAATCGCCTCTACCAGGCGACATTCGATCTCGTTTTCATTTCCCATTCATAGATGAATAACTTCACTCATTCATCTTTATTTCCAACGCCATCCCTTCCCCTTCCCCTTTACCCCTTCTCATTTCATGTTCTTCTTTCTCTTCTATAACAAGATAATATCATAATCCTCTTAACCCGAAATAAACTATATATATTATTTTAAAATAAATTTATATAAACCTTTCACTAACATATTAAAGTTGATCTTGTTTGCTTTTTCGGTTTATAAACCCAAACCCCAATCTTCAGTTTTAATCCTTCTTTTGTCTCCTTATTTATACTTTAATCTTATAAATAACTATCAATTTCATAATCTTAAAAAAAAATATTAGATAAAGATACACCTATTTTGATATCTAAAACTCAAACAAAATATTAAGAAAAAATACAAATTGAAACAAAAATAAAATTAATAATATTAAAATCAATTCATTTAATTTTTATTTCAAATATTTCTGTAAACAATAAATTTAAGTATATATTTATTTGTGAATATCAATTGAATAAATTTTATTATTTTTTATTATTAAATATCATAAATGCAAGTGATGTGATAATCTCGCATCATTTTATTAATTTATAATTTTATATATACAGATAAGTAAAATTTTATTTTTTTTTTTTTATTTATTTATTGAAACTTTACTGTTTCTTTTTCTATTTAAGCGTAGAGAAAAAAATCAAATTGTACAGTAAAAATAAAAGCCTCTCTGTTCTGGAATCTAATTAAAAAAAAGGTTAAGCGAAACAGTAGACAAGGGATATGTATATTCACTCACTCACTCTCTCTCTCTCTCTCCTACCCCTAATTATTCAATATAGTTATTTAACTTTGATAATATATAATATACATATACTTATATATGTATATTGGACTAGGACTAGATTGACAGCCACAGCAAGATAAAAAAATAGAAGATTTAGATATAAAATTCTTTAATTTCTTTATCAACCAATGTCGACTTTTCGGTCAAGTATTTAGATCCTCTAAAGGTCTTTGGTTATGTTGTGTTTTACGCATATTATAGACCGATATAGGTACATATCTATGTACACATTATGTATAGGAAAACATTTTAATCTACTTAATATTATTTGATTCAATTGATAAGATAAATATTTTAATTTTAGTATGATTATTTTTTAAATTAGATTATTTGAGTAAAAGTCCATTAATTAAATAAGCAGAATACTTATAGTTTCAGTGTGAAACTAAAGGGTATTTCTTCATTATTATCTCAAATATTTATATACGATGAATAAATTTTGAGAGCAGGGAGTGTATATTCTGAAATAGGTCAAAGGAAAGATATACACGTTATATTAATAATATAATAAAAATTAATATTAATCAAAATTTAATTATTTTATTTAGGTATGAATTAAATAAGTACGGAACTATTTAGCCTCTTTATAAGTATTGTTTTGGTTTTATAATAATTGTAAAATTATAATTTTTTTTTTCATTTATTCATATAATTTCAAATTATTGATAATTGCTAAAAAATCAATTGCAATTAATAAATGAAAACTAATAAAGAAAATGATTTTATGTGTAATTAATCAAACGAAACTTCTTCTCTTCGAACTAACTTTTTTCTAAACTTAAAGATAAATAAAGGTTTCTATGAAAGTATCTGCTCAAAGTGGGAATACAATTCTACGCAATCTTTATAATTATTTTTTGGGGCGTAAGGACTTCCTGTTTCTCTCTCTTCTCTTTAATCAATCTTAAAGAACTGACTAGAATTTTAAGATAGAAGGATAATAGAATTAATCAAAAAAAAAAAAAGAGTAAATTCTGAAACGTTATTTTTTTATTTATGCAAAACAAATTATTTGAATTAATGTGATGTTCAAAAACCCGGATTTTCTTCAATATCTGCAAGAATACAAAAAAATAAAAAATTATTTGACAGGTGTTCCATGCACAGGAACTTTAAGTGCTCTGCCAGAAAAATCAAATGTTTCCTCTCAAAATCTTTCTAATTCTACACTCTTGTATTTTAATCATTTTGGAATTTACTTAAAGTATGTACCAATTATTATGGAGCACTTTGAAAATCAAAATTTCATAACTTCTTTATCCATCTTCTCAAAATATCTACTTTTTTACTTTCCCGCATACTTCGTATAAGGGAAGTACAGTGGTACCTCGACATACGAGCTTAATTCGTTCCAAGACCTTGTCGTATCTCAAATTGTTCGTATCTCAAAGCACTTCGCGCCATTAAAACTAATAGAAAAGCTTTTAATCCGTTCCAGTCCCCAAAAATCACCTTAGTTTTGTTTTTTGTATGCTATTTTGAATCAAACAAATGTCTTTACGAGAAGGAACATTTATTTAAAAACAAC
Source organism: Labia minor (assembly GCA_963082975.1). Taxonomy (NCBI): domain Eukaryota; kingdom Metazoa; phylum Arthropoda; class Insecta; order Dermaptera; family Spongiphoridae; genus Labia; species Labia minor. The sequence continues at coordinate 80,784,721 of OY720347.1, read as the reverse complement.
AAAAATAATGGGAACATTTAAATAAATAAAAATAAGAAGAATTTAAAAAAAAAATTAAATATCATCGCTTGTCTTTGCTTTTTTCGCCTCCCCTTGCTCATCTTGTACTGCAAAGCGTTTTACAAAATTGTCTAAGGAAGTTTGTTTTTTCCTCTCCTTCAGGGTATTGCGAAGATGATTGAGACGGGTTTCGTTAAATAATTCCGAAGCCCGACTAGTTGCAACCTTTTCGGGGTGGTTTTTATCTACAAATTCAACAATTTTCTCCCACATTCCTAGGATCTCTTTAATTTCTTTTGAAGAGATAACATTTTCTGTTTCTGGCGCCTCTTCAGAAACTGTGTTTTCTTGGGTCACAACATCATTCTGTGTTTGTAGGTTTTGTAACTCTTCAGTTGTAAGCTCCTCAAAATGTTGCTCGACGAGTTCGTTTACATCATTTTCATCTACTTCTAGACCCAACGATTTTCCCAAAGAAACAATCTCTTCTATTTCTGACACTTGAGATTCAGATTCTGCAATGATCCTTTCAGTTACAGCGTCAGGCCATAGCTTTTTCCATGCAGAAATTAATGTTCTTTTTGTGACACCCAGCCAGGCCTGATCAATAATTCTTAGACATGTCACTATGTTAAAATGGTCTTTCCAAAACTCTCGAAGGGTCAGGTTTGTACTATCCGTCACTTCAAAGCATTTGCGGAACATGTGCTTTGTGTACAGCTTCTTAAAATTAGAAATGTGGGGGCAAATTGGTGTCGTGTGCATCGTCACGGGGTGCTCGTATCTCAAATCTTGCTCGTATCTCAAAGCAAATATCGGTCGATTGGCGGCTCGTATCTCAAAACACTCGTATGTTGGGGCACTCGTATGTCGAGGTACCACTGTATTGGAATCGTCAAAAATTTCGACTTCGAGATTTCGATAGATCTTGACGTTTTAGACCTCCCTGAGTCGGAAAATACTATTTTTCGAATTATGTCTGTGTGTATGTATGTATGTATGTATGTATGTATGTATGTATGTATGTATGTATGTAATGTCTGTAAGCAAATTTACTCAAAAACTAATCAAGCTAGGACTTCGAAATTTGGTACACCGATATTATTCACAGTTTGTAGATTTCTATCAAAATTTCGTCAAAATCGGTTAACCGGAAGTGGTACTTTACCTACACTGTTTGCGTTTACCTTTCAAGTAAAGTACCAGTTTGCTTCGAGATATTTGCTTCCTATTTTGTATATAGATTTAAAAATATGAAAAAAATTGAGATACCAAATTTCATTATGATCTGACTACCGGAAGTGACATTTTACCTATACAAGTAGCGTTTCTTTTTTACCGACCGACGATAGTAAGGGAGGTATTGTTTTCACACCAAATTTCACCTATGGATATTTTTAGGTACCAAGTTTACACATTCTAAATATTCATTCACAACTCTTTATACCTATTTATATGCGGGAAAGTCTAGGGGAGGACACTCCCGCTTATTATTATATGCACTGACTTTTTGTAAGATATGTGTTTATTCTAATATATTTTATTAAATGACTAACTACCTCTCGAGTTATTTTTGCCTTTAAGTTATTATCCAAGTAGAAAAAGTAAAAAAACTAGTTTCTCTCTCCTATAGTAGTAGAGAGTCATGCAGAATGAATTATAGTCTACGTGCATGATCTCTTTGGTAAACTTACAACAGCCAACAACTCCTCATCTTACTTTGACCCAACAATACCTATCAATACCACCAAAAATATATATTTAAGGAAATAGAAAATAAAATGACTCTGTTTAAAGGGTCTTTAAAGTTTTGAATCTTAAATGATGTTCAATAAGATTGATATAGTATGATAATAATTGAATATAATATTTTTATCAAATTATATTATTTAATCTACTTAAGGTAGATAATAGATAATAATTTATATTTAAAATTATGAAAATTATTAAATAGAATAACATTTTTTCAATGTTAGAAGGTAACAAATGATCTTAAGAGGAAGGACTATAGAAAAAGTAAAAAAAAAGTTAATTTTAGTAGAATGTTTGAACTCTAATAATGATGATGGAAATATCCAACCACCACTTTGAAAAAACTTGTAATAGTATTGCAATAATCTTGCACAGTATAAACGAGTCTTAAGTATAAAAAAAAAGAATATTACATATCTTTGACAGCTATTTATATTCTTAGTGATAATTTCAGAGAATATTTATTTCATTCTTGCCTTCTCATTAAGGAATTTATGCTACATTTCAGTGTATTTATTATATTTTTAAGATTTTCAGTATACACTTATAATAATTTTTTTCTTTTTTTTTACATTTTTAAATATAGATTAATAAAATGTGGATTTTTCTTATGTTTGAAGATATTTTTTTGACATTCATAAATAAATCAATTCAAATCATTTTGTTGACATGAACAAATCCGTCTCTATCTTTGTGCAACTGTTAGAGTGGTGTTGTTTCCCATCCATTCACCCTTGTGAACCTTTCTGTTACCTTGTTAGCTAGTAACATAATCGGATTGACCTCTAATGGAAAAGCAGTCCATTCTCTAAATCACAAATCGCATTTTAAACTTATTATCTCTCTTAGTCCAATATAATTTTTTTCTCAATACATTAAAAATTATTTCTTTCTTTTTATTGATTAATAAAAACAAAAAAAGAAGAAATTTTATTTGTATATAATAAAAAAATGTTTGTTTTCTACTAACTTGTAAGTCTTTTTGAATTATTCTCTCTTTATTTGTTAAATTTAAATCTCTATTCCTTAATAATTTGATTAGATTTAAATTTTTCTCTTTGTTTATTTTGCATTGTTTGTTATTAAAATAGGTCAGTCGAAATTTTTAATGGAATTATCGTTACAACCTTGCAATTATTTTTATTAGAGAGAGGATGATGAGCAGTTTTCTGACTGAATAATTTTCAAATCTTTCATTTAATTTTAAGTCAAGAAAATTAGATTCTTCCTGAATCAATTTCTATATGTTGTGATAATTATTCATAAAAGTCAGAATTTTTAAAAGAATTTAAATATTTTGTTTTCCAAAAATTATCAATAAAATTAAGTAAAAAAAAAAAGTTTAAGTAAAAAACAACAGTAAATCTCAACTGAATAAAAGATAATTTAACTACTTTAAGATTATACGAGTGAGTATATATATTGAGCACAATTGAAATTTGTCTTTTCCAATTTAATTCATTTTTATTGCGCACAGTTTATACTAACAATCTATGTTTTATTGCCCAATTCATGTGCCGAATTTTCAGACTTTTACCTCTTTTTCGTTAGATTTCAAAAGGGCTTAAATTCATAGAGATGCCCAAAAAGACATTGGATTTTATTTAAGCCCATTTCGTTTATTTTTCGATTCTTCAAGCATTCATTCTTATGTATATTATGAATTTATAAGAAACATTTCGTTGATCTAATTTCCATTAATAAAATATAATAATAAAAAAAAAAAAACTTTCATTGTGACATCCACAAATTTAATAATCCTTTCTCTTTTTTTGAATTTTTTTTTTTTTTTTTTTTGATCCTTTAATACAAAAGAGAAGTCAAAACGAAGTTAAATTTCTCATGGGAGACTTTATTGAGTTATCTATTGTTGTTCTGTTATTCTGTTACTATCTACATAAAATAAACCATTTTTCTGTTGTTCTTTTTTAAATTTTAATTTTATATTATCTTATAGTCTAAATTGAAATGAATATTAAAAAGATTTTAATCATCACACTAGAAAGTACACGAATGAAAGATTAATATTGGTAATATTAATGAATATTAAAATAAAAGACGCGCTATGTATATTTTTATTATTTTCTATTATTATATATTACAATTTGGTTAAATATCTAAATAATTATAGAACAAATACGAAACTCAGAACTAATAAGTCATTGGTAAAAAATAACTAACATATTATTTTATGAACTTTATGAACTTATTGAAATAATATTTGAATTTTTTACAACCCCTAACATAAGTTACACAATATATAAAATAAATACAAGAACTACATATGTGTATATTCCTGGAAGTAGAGATTATTTTAATTTTAAAAAAGTTTAATCACTTCTTCTTGGAATCTTATAGTATGCTTTTTGTTTAATAAGTCACTAACCTTTTAATGACTGTGAATTCCTCTTAATGCAAAATCGTTATTTTAAAGAGAATCCAATACATTTTGAATTGAGATTTTCAAACGCGCATTCCATTTGTTTTTAAAATAAACGATTAATTAAAATTAAATGTTAATAAAAAGAATTAAATTTTTAATTTTATTAATAATAATTTTCTTTAAAAATCTTGTAATATTTTTTTTTATTTTATTAATCAAATTATAAATTTTAAAAAATTTTGAGAGTTTAAAATTATAATTTTTTATCCTTATCAATCATTTTTTTTTTTTTTCCATTAATATTTATATATTAGAAATTGTCCAATTTTTATACATAATCTTCACCAATTCATAAATTATTAAAAAAAAGACTTAAAATATACTCTATTTTTTGCCAAAAATTACATATAACACTTGGGATTTAATCCCCTTTGGTATAAGCTTTTAGTCATTTTGTTCAGTCTATTTTCATACCTAAAAAGCTTTGGGCTCTTACCTTAATTATTCTATTATTTCCTTGAATATAAAATATTTAATTTGATATATATATATATATATATATATATATATATATATTATTATTGATTAAAAATGCAATAGATATATTAGCCAGCTTTCAAAGAATATAAATAAAACAATTTTATATAAAATTAAATTAATTTATTATTCATTATTTAAAGAAACAATGTTTGTTTGTTTTTTTGTATAAAAATAATTACATATTTATCTTTGTTCTTACATCTAATTAAAACATTGAGGAAAATATCCTGAGGATATTATCATATTCAGGTTCTTCGGCTATTTTTTCTTGTTTTCTCTTTTCATCATACATTTATCACTTTTTTTTTATTTACTTACCCTCTCTTTACATTTTGAATTCAATATGAGTTATTTACCAAATTGTACCAGGGGCAGGAGACAAGTTAAGTTGTTTTGAGCCAACAAGATGTCCGGGAAGAGGGGCAACGTGCACTGATCCTCGGTTAGCGGAGACGTATCTACAATAAAATAAAATTTAGCTTCAATGAATCTTTTAGTGATATTAATAATTTTTCAAATTATTTTGAAAAATTATATTTTTCAAACTTACCCAGCGCTGGGAACAGCAGCTGCTACGGCAACTGGAGCAGCAATAGCAGCCCTAGCAATAGGAAGAGGAGCAGCATTTACTTGAACAGTGGAAAGACCAAGAGCTGGGGCAGCAATGGGAGCGGCAATGGGGGCAGCAATGGCAGCTCTGGCAAGGGGAGCAGCATTAACTTGGACAGTAGAAAGGCCAAGAGCTGGAGCAGCAACGGCAGCAGGAGCAACTAAAGATCGGGCTGCAATAATTGGGGATGGAGCTGCAATTGCTGCAGGAACAGCAATGGGGGCGGCATTAACTTGGACAGTGGAAAGACCAACGGCAGGAGCGGCAATGGCAGCAGGAGCAACTAAAGATCGGGCTGCAATAATTGGGGATGGAGCTGCAATCGCGGCAGGAACAGCAATGGGGGCGGCATTAACTTGGACAGTGGAAAGACCAACGGCAGGAGCGGCAATGGCAGCTGCTCTAGCGATGGGTGCAGCATTAACTTGGACAGTGGAAAGACCAATTGAAGGGACTCCAATGGCAGCAGGAGCTGCAAGAGTTCGTGCAGCAATGATACCACTGGATAAAGGACCAGCTACTATGGTAGGATCGGCATTGACCTGGAGGGTGGAAAGACCAATTCCAGAGGCCTGGCACACAGACACCAAAGCAAGGAGAACAGCGACGGCCTGAAAATGATAAAAAAAAAAAAGAAATAAATAAATGTTAAGTATTTATGGATTCAAATATTACGAAATTAAATTATATAGGAAAGTTCTGGTTAAGATACTTAGAACCACAAATTTCAAAATTTACATGTATTATTAAGAAGTTTATTGAAAAGGAACAATAAATAAATAATTGATGATTTTTTTTTTATATATGCTAGAACTATTTTTTATATAAAATTCAATTTTTCAAATTATTTTTTATCATTGCATAAATTGTATAATTGTAGGCATTGAAAAATAAATGAAGAAAAAAAAAACATAATTTTTAAATTTACTATAAAAATTTAATAGAAGAGATGAGAATTATTATTTTTGATTTTAAATAATTAAGAAACCAATTGAAGAATAATTTGTAAATGGTTTAAATATCTACCTTCATATTGTGCGACGAGTGTTGGTTGCAAGGAAACAACTGAGTCTGATTTCAGTGATCCATACTCGCTTATTTATACTCCAAAATCGTTTGAGGGTGGTATTACGAGTATAGTGGGGGTTTTGTAATGATTTTGTTTCGATTTAACCTTGTGAGATGGGTGGCTGTCCGTCCTGGGCGTGCCAGACGCGGCAAAAGGCATGAGGTTTGCGGAAGCCAGCGATGGAGGCCGACAACCTTGGCCGTGGTCCCCAAAGAACCGGTTCAGGGAAAGAGAGCAATTGATTGAACAAAATGATCACCTGTCACCTACACCTTTTAGAGCATTGTCACTAACTTTGATAATTATGAATTGGCAAATTCATTTCTTCAATTTCTTCTCGAAAATTAAATAAAATCAATATAACAAAATAATATCAATAATATTATTATTATAATATGGTGCCAGAGCCAGATATATATCTCACTTAAAATATTGGAACAAAATCTTATCTTATAGAAAAAAAATATAGCTTAGAAATAATTGTTTTAAATTTTATTTATGATATAAAAAATACAAATTTATTGTAAACAAAGGGAGGACTAAGTATATGAACTCTAAAAGATGTAAAGACAAATATTCTGTAAATTCATCCGAACTATAAAGAAAACCAAAAATAATTCATAATAAATAAATTGTAAATATGTTTAATAAAAATTGTTTATAAATAGAAAGATAGAACTTCGGAAATTGAAAAAGTTTAAGGAAAATAAAAATGAAATTATATATGAATAAAAAATAATCCTTAAATAAATAAAGTTATTTATAAATACCAATATTGAAGATATATTCAAACATATTTGGATGAGAGCGTAACAAATAAGAGGGAAGGATGGAGAGATATGACATATATAGATTATTTAATTTTTGGTCATTTTAAGTATGGGCAAGTCGGTTACCGCCTAAGTGGGGTAGAAGTTTTATGTTATCAGCCCAACGAATCCTTTATTTTGATTTTCTTGATCTGAATTATTACTTATAATTAAATATGTAATAATATTTCCGATTTTGGGATGTATCTAGAGTATTTAAGTATTTTATGTAAAACTTGTAATATACACCTTGGTGTAAAAAAATAAAAACTTTTAGTTATTCTATTTTACCTTATTTCATTCAATTGAACAGCTTTAATTTAATTGTTAAAAATATACATCATTCCCCATAAAAATATTTTATATTTTTAGGGGGGGGGGGATGACACACATAAATAATAAATAATAAAATAACCTTTCAAGATCTTCAATATTCTCAAGAGACCTATAAAATATTTGATTTCTAAACAGATTTTTATCTGATTGAATTTTATTTTATTTAATTTTGTTTTTTATCGATAGAAATACAATATAATTTAATTAATTTAATTAACTATCAAGCTTTATCATCAATTGTGCTTTATTCAAGATCTTCAATGTCCTTGGAAATCGCAATGTTTAAAAATTGCATCTATTAATAGGTGTTCGGTATGCTAATACTTGTTTTTATTATTCACTATCTAATAAAAAATAAACGGCTGATGAAAGCCCATGCAACTGTATTAAGTGTAAAATGTTTCGGACATTGCATCATCGTGGAAAGGATATAAGGGGTTAGAAAGAGAGAGGAGAGAATATCTTTCACTCATTCTGTAAAATACATCATTTTACATCTGAAACTACATAGTTGTGGCGCCTACCTATTTAAAAAAAAAACAAACTACCCACATCTCTCTCAATGGAATATAAATTATTTTTTATATACTAAATTGTTTTTATTTATTTATTGTACTCCCAACAAATTAAAAATAAAATAAAAATGAAAAATATAGCTTTAATTTATGCTCTTTAACAGCTATTTTTTTAATACAATTTTAATTTTTCATCCATATTTTTAAATAATACTTTAAATTTGATGATGCAATAGTGTTAAAAATTTTATAAGAAATATTTGTAAAAAATCAAAGAAAAACTCAACTAAATGATTAATCAACACAGGCAACAGTTTAATGAGATAAATTATATATTGTATTTAAAATATTAATATTTTAAAAGTACAAATTTTAAATTTAATTATATTAATATTAATTATTAGATTATTAAAATAACTATTTGAGTTAATCATTAAATTTTCAATAAATTCGAACATAATGCCAAAAATGTTAAATAAATTTTCAAATTTTATAAAAATTTTGGAAATTGAAAGAAAATAATCTGGCGTGTCTCCACTCGTATATCTCGCAATTTGAATTGGATTAAATAAAAAAACAAAACAAAAAACCTCTGACTTTTGTACGTCCTACGCAAGGACAACGCCTATCAAGTCGGTTCTATCAATGAGGTGTCCTATGATCAGTAGAACGGTTCCTCTCCACCTTTACCTTGATTTTCTTGATCGGAGGCGCTATCAAGTAGCTTTTTCCCAATGTTGTTCCCGGAGGCTGGATTGACTCCGTCCCATAGACCCCAGCTAGGGAAATTCCCTTGCCAGGCCCGGGACTTGAACCCGGGACCATGTGAATGTGAGGCAGTTTCGCTACCCACACACCCAATGGCGCCTTCATTGGATTAAATAACATAATATATTAAATTTAATTAATTATATAATAAATTATAAATTAAAATTAATAAATAATATTTATTAAACCAGCGCATGTTTGGCTCTTTGTTGATGGCACCACGTCACTTGTTGGCGCGTGAGATTTGCAGTGTTAAAAAATAAATTCTGGTACTTTCAACGATTCAATCAAGCTTAAAATTCTATATATAGAAGTTTTATACAATTTTTAATCATGTGAACATATATTATCTTTATTTTGACGGTCACTTTAGAGGAAAAAAAGTCAATACGTTATAGGTAATGACCCTCTTTCGGTTGAGCTACAATTCTCAAAAGTTGATAGAAAACTACAAATTTTGAATAATGCCCGTTTACCAAATTTGATGATTCTAGGTCAAACCGTTTTTGCGTAATCTTATCTACATACACACACACACACAGTGAAAATGATTCAGGAAACTTCTAAACGTATAAAACAACATCGAAAATTTTCGTAATCGCAATACTATTTCTGGCGAGATAGTAAAAGAAAGAAGCCTTAAATGTTTAATCACATCTTTTTCTTTATTCTGGAGTTACAGGAGTTACATATGAAACAAATAAATTGTGATGAAATAAAACATAATAATAATCGACCTTAAAATCTGCAATTAATCTTAATAATTTAATTCTAAATAAATATGCCATTCATTTAAAAGTCAAATCAATTCTACTTGTTAACATCATTTTCAGACATGATATTTGAAATTTTCTATAATTCTATGCTTCTCTCTCTCTAACTGCCTCAGGAATATATGAATATTTAGATCAAAAGTATAAATAAATGTAACACTTTTTATAGATTTTTGATAATTACCATGCCACTCTTCAAAACTTTTTTGACCCTGAAGATATGGATATTATCTATTTCTTAGACCTAAAGATATCAAAAATACAGCTTTATCATTTTTCTTTTATTTGATTGTTTAATAATTTTCCTGACGTTTTCTTATTTCTTTTTTAAATCTTTTAATGAAGACATGTAAAAACTGAATAATTTTAACACTACCTCTATTAAAATTATTAAAGGTAGGTAAACATATCTATTTTCTCTTCTTTTACTTATCTTGCTCAAATTATATCGTTTCTATACTTTTTAAATTTTCTTAAATTATTAATATTAATTTCTTATTTTTTTTTTTTTTTTTATTTACATCTTTCTTACTTTTTTTTTGTTTTATATTTTAATTTCTATTTTTTTTTCCTTTCTTTCACTTAATTATTCTCTCTTCTCTTTTACATCTCTCTTTATTAAATATATACAACACTTATCAACTAAACTATATATTTCCGAGAATAAATATATATATAGGATGTATATATACATTTTTTTATTTTAGTACATAACTATATATTCTTTTTTTCCAGAAATGAAAAGATAAAGAGAGAAAACCTTCACAATTTTTTTTTTCTCTGAATATTTTAATTAATGAATAAATGAATGAAATAAATTAAAAAGTTTTTTTATTATAAGATTTGCAGATCTTTCGTGAAATTGGAGCCCCTCCCTTTTCCTATCTAAGCTGTTTTTCTCTCCTCTTTTTTTCGCAAATTGCAATCTTGTTGACCGCCAAATTTGCTCTAAATCATATAATCTAAAACGTTTCCTAAAATGTCTAGTTTAATATACTATAGCTAATTTCTTACCAATATTGCATCAGTAAAAAATATATAATATTATGTATAACTTTTGTAAGTAACCTTTCATATATTCATGAAGAATGGGAAAGGTCTTTTTTCGAATTTTAAATTAATAAGATCTTTATTAGTATTAGTTACTTACTATTTAATTATTTTTGAAATTTATTATTTATACAAAATCGTAAAATATATTGTTTATTTACACAATTTTGTAATTTATTTACAACGATATATTTACAATATTTAAGCCCATCTTTAGCCCGAGGTCGATGCCACATTTACCTCTGTAACTATATTTCTCCCATGGAATTTTCAATAAAATATCATTTTATCAAAAACCTTCAACGACCAAAAATTGGCAGAGCATTTTTAATGACAAATATAAAAATACGAATCAACTTTTTGTAATTTGTAAAAATGTTGAAAGCTTTATTCCAACTACTCTAAAACATAACATAAGAAATAGGATTACTTTAATTAATATATTATTTATTTGTTATTTATATTTATTTATTTTTTTTGTTGCTCTGGCTTGAAACATAGATACTGAGATGGATCTATAGAATTTATAACCCTAATTATATAAATAAGATATATGTAAAAGATTTTAAAATATTACCAAGTATTTTATTCAAGAAGAATTGTATAATTTTTTAAAATAAATTTATTTTTTGAGTAGGACTTAATGTTGAAATACATTTCCCAGTGGTCTATGCGAAAGTGCATAAAGTTGCAAATAAATAATCCAATAAGTAAAAATATTTTTTTAAATTATTCTTTCTTAAAGACTCGGCCATAAACTGGGCAAGTGCCCCCCCCCCCCTTCCCTTACTGATATTTAGTAAAGATTGATTCTCTTGATTATTTTTAATTTCTTATTAAATTATTATTTAAAAAAATTTAAGTAAATAGTAAGCATTATATTAAATTATTTTTATCTCTATATCTTAAAATAAAATAATATAGTATAATCAAATTTTTAAGCAATTTTCTTTATATATGAATAATGTAATTTCTATTTTCTATATCTTAACTTAAATCATTGTATATTTTTAGCGACCGACGATAGTAAGGGCAGGTATTGTTAAACAATATTATCGTTTTTTCAATTATTCGAAAACTAATTTATTTATAGGTATATAAGTATCACATTTGATTTATTTATATATATTTATATTTATCAATAAACCTAATTTATGATAAAACACATCTTCGCTCCCTGTAAAAGAGTGAGGCTATGTATAGATGGAACGAGAAAAAGGAAAAGCGAAAGGGAGAGTGAAGGAGAGAGATAGCGATAAAGATAACAAATGCATATTTACATGAAATAAATCAAACGACGAGATGAAAAAGAACAAAAAGCCCTTTTAAATGGTTTAACCGTCCTTTGGCAAATCATTTTACATTATTTATTATAATAATAAATAAATAGTATAAAGAAAAATAATATCAAACACGAGATGCTTGTGATGATCGTAGGATATATTTATTTATTAACAGAAATGTTTGTTTTATAATAATATAATAAGGCATGCATAAATCATTGTTTTAAATTTAACCCATTCTCTCTATTTCCCAGCCCCCTTCTCCGCATTCTTATGCCCTTTTTTCGTTTGTTGCTCACTTCAACGTTCATTCCTTTTAAGAGTCGTTAAAGTGGAAAAAAAGATAAATTTGAATTATATTATAATATCATCTGCCTTTTTAATATCCCCTCTTTTTTTCTGTTCCTCTATTTGCTTTTCTCTTCTCCATTTGTTTTTATTTATTTTATTGTTTTACTAGAGTGGAAGATAAAGAATTATGAGAAATTTATGTGTTTCATTGTGTTCAACCCCCGCAAAATCTTATATTAATAATAATTAGTAATATTATTTATATATTTATGATATATGATCGATTTTGAAACAAAAATTTGAATAAAAACTCGATAAGAATAATATTTGTAATTTGAGGAATAAAAAACAAAAATAATATTAATATTTCAATATTTAAATTTATAATTTATATAATTTATAATCGACTTCGACTGAACGGATAATAAAAAAAAAAAAAAAATTATATATAAGAATATGGGAGTATATTTGGATATTCGAAATTATTTTTTTATTTGGAAATTTTGACTATTAAGTATTATATTTTATTGAAAGAGTAATTATTATTATAAAATTTGATAAAATTGAATTAATAATTCTATTATTTGTTCGTATATTAGTCTCTTTATCTCTCTCCCCTGTTTTGGGTCCAGGTGTCGATTGGAAAGCTAAGATATTGATTTTATTCTCCAAGTTAAAATCGCCAACGACGACAGAAAAACCCACCACTCCAATGAGCTTTACTCTCGCCCCAAATCATCTCACCTCTACCTTCTCTCCATTCTCTTTAACCGGGAGCAAAACAACTCAGCCTGAAACGTGTTCAGCATTTCCAACCTGCCACTAATTAATAATTTTCAATAAAGGTGAGTGTGGGGTTTGTAAGAAAAAAAACACGTTAATTCCCTAAAGAACCATCCGGGAAGTTAAAAGTGTTTATCGATTTTACTATAAAACCAAAAAAAAAAAAAAAATAAATATGTATTAGGTCGCCTGAAGAATGAAGTTAGATAGTGAGAAAAATTAATTAAATCAAAATGGTAGCATACATATAATAACTAAAAAGGATGTGAGCAATAATATCGAATTTCTTAAATATTAATATTTTAATGCATTTGGCATCATAGAAGAAATATAAATCAAAGTTTTTATAATATATTACTCAAAGTTTGGTATATATATATATATATATATATATACTCATTTAGTTATCATTAAGTCTTAGCATTTTATTTTTGATAACGTTTTTCTTAACTTTAGTTAATGTAAATTAATTCATGAATTAATTAAAAAATTATTAGCTAAGAAATGAATTATATTTAATGAAACAATTAGTTTCAGGAATTCTATATCCCTATTGGTGATTTGATTATTTACCATTTTTGAATATAAAAAAAAAATAAAGATATAAATATATATTTTTACTTTATTATTCAAAATATTTGCATTCTTGTGGTTTTAATTTATAAAAGAATTTCAACCCAATAAATTAATAAAATATATAGAAGTTTTTTAAAAACATATTTGAGATAGTTTACATAATACATATTAAATAAATCGAATATATATAAGCATAGATATTTATTAAATAACACATAAATAATTAAATTATATTGTATACATATATATAGGGTATATCTGCTAAAAGATACAGCTCCATATGATTATATAAAAAATTAAAATTTTAACATCACACTCACTTTTATAAATTTTAATATATAAATAAATTTAGTAAAGATATGCAAAAACTCTGAGCAAACTGTAGACAAAAACCTTTTTTTTTTATAAATATAGAAGATTAAACAGCAAGTGTTTAAGTTTAACAAATAATAATAATAATAATAATAATAATAATAATAATATAAATAATCTAAATATATATAAAAGAAGACAATATACGACTATCATTTATAATTTTTTTGTGAAAAAAATAACAATAATAATTTGAATTTGTGAACAGCGTAAGAACGAGAGAGAAAGAGATCCTAAATAAATAATTCAGTTCAATTGATCAACTATTTCTAGACCCTTCATCAATGCCCTTAACCATTTATTCATTCAATCCTTTTTCATCTATTAATTTCTCTTTAAATCCATTTTCCAAATCGTTCTCATTTATTTTCCTCCTCTGTGTCCACACACCCCAACCTATCATGTTTTTTTTTTTTTTTTTTTTGTTTTTTTTAATATCCTCACTTAACTGTTTCTATTATTATCATTCCTAAAAGATATCGATTAATAACTTTTTAAAATTGAAATAAAAAAAAAACCGAAAAAAAAGAATTTACGAAGAAGATTTATTGGATTTGGCAATCGGTGCGATGGACTTAAAAATTACTAAAAAAAAAATCGAAATCCTGTCAATAGAAACAATTTTTCAATTTATATTTTATATATATATAATATATAAGATTTATCGATATCCAATCCATTGATTTGCTCTATGTTCCTATCCTCGGATGTGTTTGTCTATCTATGTCTCAAATGATAAATAACTTTTAAAGTAGAGTATAAATCAATCGGGATTTACCTTCATAACAAATTCTAATATAGACTAATAACAAATTTATGTAGAATTTTCCGATTTTAGAAACTGTAAGGTTCTGGAATTATAATTGAATGTTATCATTAATCATAGTGGAAGGCTAGTGGTAAATAAATAATGGGTGACTTGACTAATTAAAAAGTTTTAAAAATATTTCATTGAGTCAAATGTATAAGTAAAATGATAATATGTTTATTATGTTCTTGTTGCTTATCTTTTGTTCTGTCTCGAATTTTTTTAATTCACTATTAAATATTCAGTTCATAAATATTTATAATAAATATAAAATAATTCTCAATAAATAATTAAAATTAATAAAAATAAACCTATAACGTTTCTTGATACTATGTTTCTGACAAATTTTATTGTAATTCAATGCTTTTTTTTAAGTTATTTGTTTTTAAGTCAATTTTACCCAAATTAAATTAAGAGATATACTTATTATTTCATTATATTTTAATTAATACCTTATCAATTAAGTTTTAACATTTTTGATTGTTAATAAGAACAAACACAAAATTATCAGATATTATAATATCAAAATAATATATGATGATAAAAATAAGTTAAATTGATTATGAAAATAAAAAATAATTAAATAATACATATTTTTTGTTGCATTTATTCATTTATAGATGAATACAATGTAATATTAATTTTAATTTGTGAGAAGCAGTTTAAATTTTTCTTTTATCTCAATAATAGAAAAAAAAAATAATGAAATTGATACAATCGAAAATGGCGTAGGAGTTATAATATAACAGAAAATTCGTTTCTTAAAATGACAAATAGAAAGGTTATTTTATATTTAAAATACTTTAAAAAATAATATTAGATACTAAGAAAAAAAAATTGAATATTTAAAATAAAAAATAAATGTGAGATAAAAGTAATACAAAAATAAGTTAACCTGTGGCCAGGTCTGAACCGACCGACAGTTTGAAATAAATTAATTTCCAGCTACAGAAACAATTTCAAATAATTTTCATATATCTATTAATGTAATAAAAAACAGATAGGCATACATAAATAATAAATATAAACATTTTTAATTTTGTTTTATTTATAATATAAATGTAAGAACAGGCTGTGACGTCATGAACGGCTGGATGACGTCATATAATTTTAAATTAAGAAAAAAACTAACAAAGATGATTTTTCTCGAAGATAAAACAAATGCAAAGTGAATGATTCGTGATAATATGTAAAAAATCTCCTCATGTGAAATTTGCAGTGAAAATAACCCTTTCCTTCCTATCGTCGATCGCTAATACTACCACTTCCGGTTTCCGGATTTGCACCAAAAGTTGATCAATTCATCCCAATGATGCATTAAGTAAATATACCAAATTTCATCAAAATCGGTTGAGCCGTTCAGGCTGTACACATCTATACGGACGGACGGACGGACAGACATCATGCTAAAAATACTTTTTTCTGTTTAGAAAATGCATGATTCGTGGAGATATATAAAAATCTCCACATGTGAAATTTGGTGTGAAAACAATACCTCCCTTACTATCCTCGGTCGGTAAAAATAAGTTTAATCGTAGTAGTTTAGGTTTAATTAAATTCAACTTTACAAATAAATAAATAAACGTTAATCTTTTTAATGAAACATGCATTATATTAGAAACCTTAAAAGAAAAAATTAAATAAACAAACTTGCTAGAATTAGTGAATGAAAAATATATATAATTACCTAGTAAAATTTTTTCTTATCAGTAGAAAACTTTGCTGCTTTTATATGGTATTTAAGAATATCTAATATTTTTAAAATAAACAGATGAAAGAATAATATTCGATTTTCAGCAGTGGCAAATCTGCTAAAGTTATTTGCAGGATAAAAGTGGCAATTTAATTGTAAATAAAATACAGAGAAGCAACTAAACAAAATTTTTATTTATAAACAAATAATTGTGTTTAAAATAAATGTTTTTCTTTTTAATTATTTTATAGGGAAAATTTTCATAAAGAAAAACGATCAATTTAATAATTAAAGTTTAAATATCATTTTTCATAAAATATAAATTTGAAACTCTTGGCATCTGGACTTGTAATTAAATTATATTAATATCGATTTTGTTGAATTAAAGAGTTGATGTAAAATAACTTTACATTATAAATTAGTTCTCTAATTTACAAGATAGATAGCAAATGAAATAAAGAGAAGAAGAAAAAAATAAAAAATTTGATTCTAACTAATAATGAAATTAAATATATAATTAAATTTTGAAAAAAAAAAAAATGATATTCAAATGATATTTCAAATCTTGTCTTATATAATTGAATTAAAAGAAGATGAGTGGGTGTAAAGGGTAGAGGGTAAGAAATGTTTTAAATCCAAAAGAGAGAGATACTCAACTATTATGGAGCGGACGTGTGGAGGATGATGGTGAAGTAAAAGAGCGAGGGTGAAAGTTTTTTAAATGAATTATTTTAATATCGAAAACGGAAAGAGAGGGAGAAAGGGGAGGGGAGCAACTTTTATCATAAAAACGAGATCATCTCTCTCCCGTTGGCTCTCACTCTTTAAAAAGTTACCAGTGATGGTAACCTTTCCTTAGAATTCAATTAGATTTACATTTCTATTAACAAGTTAGAGAGTTGAGGGAAAAAGAAACGATTACAGAATTCATCAACTAAAAAAAAAAAAAACAGATTTTTTCCCTTATATTTTTTTATAAGAATTTTAACGAAATCGATTAATCTTATTAAATTAATATTCTTTTGTGGAAACATCGTTTCTAACACCAAGAATGTTTATTATCTATCAAATAATAAAATAATGGAAAAAAATGATTCTGACGTTAATGATAACAAAATAAAGTCATTAAAAGAAAATGATAAATGTTCTCTACTAATTTGTTTCGAAATTTTACACAATTTTACTAACATATTTACATTTAATAAAAATAAATTAATTATATAATTTTTTTCTTTATTTATTTATTTGTATAAATTTCCTAGTTTTATTATTTTAATTCATTCTCTTATAAAAAGAAATTTAGATTACAATTGTTTTATTTACCTAAGCTATATATATATGAGAGTTTTACATTTCTGAATTTCATGTCCAATATAAACTTCAATTCTCTTCAAAGAAAAGTTTAAAACTAATTACAGACAAAAGAAAGGAGTGGTTGGTTGATATCTACGTGCGGTGGACCCTTAACACATGGGTAAACTCTTCTAGGGCGGATAATTTCGTGAATGGTAGAACTAAAACAATCTTGTGATATTTAAATAAATAAATTTCTCTCACAAATTAATTAATAACTCCTGAGTAATCACAAAATGTGTTTATTGTATAATTATAAATTCGATCGATTATACGTACAATATACGTAGGTATAACCTAGTTTGTTTATATTATTAATCAAGCACAAAAATCATCCACATTTATTCAAAATTTTATATTATTCTCAAGAAAATTCCAGGAATTGACTAAAATGAACTTTCCTTGTTCTGATTATTTAGATTATAAAACTATGTTTTTCTATTGAACATACCATTAGAATAATAAATATGTAGGAATGTTTGAGTCGATGTGTTTCTGGTCATCTAATAAATCACATTGATCGCAATCTTAATGACCCAAAAGGTTTAGTTTTAGGTTTTATTTTCTGATTTTTTTTTTCAACGTGTTCCCCCGTTCGCAAATCAAGATGTTAATTAAACCACCCCTTCATCCACTTTACTTGTAGTTGTAGTATCTTTTAAATCACTCCCAGGTTTTATCAGTTCAATCAACCCCATCCATCTATCCGTCCACTCCCTATGTAATTAAATCTAATAGATTAACGTTCATATCATAATTAGACGATTATTAATAGCCGTCCCCATTCAGAAGAAGATCAAGATATGCAAAAGTACTTGCCATTCGGATTGGTCATCGACCAAATAACCAAAAAGAAGAAAATTTTAATTTAAATTTAAGTAAATATCTATTTAAGGAGTGTAATGGATCCATTAAGAGAGTAAACATTATTCTATTCTATTCTGATGATTATGGGAAGATAAAAATTGCCTCAAATACGCTTATGATTTTCACTTATTATTACTTCGATGAAGGTTTTCGTCTGAATAATGAGTAATTATATATGTATATTATAATGATATACGTAGATAAGTGAAAGCAATATATAATGTTAAACAATCAATAATAGTCAAGTTAACTACTTAGGGTGTGTGTATCAAATTTTTTGCTAGAAATTCTTATATGTACTACTATAAGAATATTCTGTTATCAAATAATTGATTCCTTAAATCTAATCATATACCTATGTACATATTTTATAATTTCTAAGTACCTATTATGATTAATAATCATAATAAAACAATAATATTTACTAATATCATTTTGTTATAGTATACCATCTTGATGTTTTAAATTTATTTCTTAATTAGTAACCCTTTACACTGTTTTCATCTTTGATATCAAACTACCACAATTTATATAGTATAGCAAATAATTTATATGATTTCAGATGATGAAACGATCGATCATAATGATATGAGCAGGTTAAATATGTGCATAACACTTCGTTTTTTTTTTTGTTTTTTTTTAGATTTCGATTTATTTCAATTATAATATAAGTAGAAAAATTATATATAAAAATGAATAGAAAATAAGGGAAAAAAGTCATAATATAAAAAAAATCTTTGTATTGTTATTAAATAATATAAATAAAACCACTTTGGCTAGAATTAGGATCGTTTTCTACAAAAAAATGGAAGATAGTGGAGTACAAGTTTCGAGTATAAGGATTGGATTTGGAGTCTGACAGGGCACAAGTTGCCACTTCATGGTTTGGAACTCAAATCTCTGTTGCTGGCAGAGAGAAAGTTGTTATGTATTTCAGGAAGCCCTCAATTTTTTTCGGTTACCCTATTGGGATAGCACTTTACAGGAGCCAAGTTCACCAAATTTAATAATAATTTAAAATAAAATTATTCAAATGGGCTTTTTATAATAGGTATTAATAGATGGTAGGCCGCTTAGATCTGAACTCTTACTACCTTCTTAATAGTATTTTTAATAATAAAAACTGTAGTTAAATTTATTTAACAAAAATTTATTTAACAAAATTAAACTTAAAGCCAAAGGTATTTTTGAGAAAACTATGTATGTGTAACCAAAATGTAAAATAATGCATAGATATGCTTGTAATGCAAATTAAGAATATTTTGATATCATTATGTTCACATAGTATGAAGGATTTTTAAATGGAAAATAATTACAGAACCACTTTTTTACCGACCGTCGATAGTAAGGGAGGTATTGTTTTCACACCAAATTTCACATATCTCCACGAATCATGCATTTTCTTAACAGAAAAAAGTATTTTTAGCATGATGTCTGTCCGTCCGTCTGTCCGTCTGTCCGTCCGTCCGTATAGATGTGTACAGCCTGAACGGCTGAACGGATTTTGATGAAATTTGGTATATTTACTTAATGCATCAGTGGGCTGAATTGATCAACTTTTGGTGCAAATCCGGAAACCGGAAGTGGTAATATTAGCGATCGACGATAGGAAGGGAAGGGTTATTTTCACACCAAATTTCACATGAGGAGATTTTTTTATATATCACCACGAATCATGCACTTTGTATTGGTTTTATCCTCGAGAAAAATCATATTTATTAGTTTTTTCTTGATTTAAAATTAAATGACGTCATCCAGCCATTCATGACGTCACAGCCTGGTCTTGCATATATATTATAAATAAAATAAAATTAAAAATGTTATATTTATTATTTATGTATCCATATCTGTTTTTTTTTTCTTATTAAAGTCGAAAAGACAAACCTACTCATAGGTTGCATATATCATTTTGTGCAGCTTTAATTGCCCATTCTAACTCGAGGGTGTTTTGTCTGATCCCAAAGGATATACTTCACTAAAAAGGGAAAAATTATGTGTAAAATTCATTGAATTTATCACAAATTTACTTAGCTGAACCCATTCAGCATAATTTAAAATCCATTATAATTAAAACTAATATTTTTTAAATCACTAACATTAAAAATCTACTTCATCATCTACTCATTACCATTTCTAAATATTTTATTAAATTATTTTATTTTATTAAATTAATTTTATTAAATTAAATTTTAATATTAAATTTTATTTTATATTAAATTTTAATATTAAATTTTATTTTATATTAAATTTTAATATTAAATTTTATTTTATTAAATTTATTTTATTAAATTTTATTTTATTAAATTTATTTTATTAAATTTTATTTTATTAAATTTATTTTATTAAATTTTATTTTATTAAATTTTAATATTAAATTTTAATATTAAATTTTATTTTATTAAATTAATAATTGTGTCAATTGATGTTTTGTGCATAAATAAACATATATAAAAAACTATATATAAAATTTGAATTTTCATCCATTCATTCATTTAAAATGATATTTAAAGTATATCTTATTCAAAATAAATTGTTGAATAAATCTGATCTAAATATTTTTTCGATCTGTTCATTTAAAATGTAATAAATAATTAAATTAATCCCTACTAGGAGCTCAGAGGGGAGGACTTGTAGGGTGCTTTGTTGAGATGATAATTTTTTATTAATAAATATGTAGTAAGTAATAACTTTTAGTAATTATCATTCAATATTTTTCAAAATAGTAATACAACGAGAAACTAAAGTTATTTTATAAATACATATAAAAATTGTGTAACTAACTTAAAATAGAAAATCCTAAATTGGGGAAAATTGGTTCATAAAATTGATTCTTTCATATCCGATTTTAACTTTTTACCATGGTTACAAAAATCTTCTTATTATGATTTTGAATGTTTTTCACCTAATATACATATAGGACAGTAGTATACCATAATGTATATGAATTATGCATCAGTGTAACAAACGCCCGAAGGCTGTGTCGAAGGTGACTGGATGTTTGGTCATCACGCTTTTTATTTGCCTATTAAATCCTAATGGATCATACAAATACAAATAAAAATGAGGTTAAAATCTTTTTAAGGATCCTATTACTAGATTATAAGCTCACTAAAGATATATATTTTTATTTGAATCATAAAAAATTTGTTATGATTGTAACAAAAGAAGAAATTAAAATGAAATTTTATAAGTACTGCGAATAGTAAATGCGTACTTGAGGGAGATGAGCGAGGTCTAAGAGCGACACTTAGTTCGATTTATATTACTATTATTAAATCACATTTGGGTTATAAAGATGTTGAAGATCGATAAATTTATATTCATTTCTACGAGATTCGTGATAATAGATTAAAATAAGAATTAATTATGTAGTATATTTGCTTTTTTTTTCAAGTATTATGCATGCATTAATGAACTTAGTTCCGGGTATTCAAAAACATTATTGTAAAAGAGTAAAGGATTTATATTCATTAACCTCGATAATTCATTAGAAAAAATGTTCAAAATAACATAGCCTGAGAGCAATAACTTTTTATTGATGATTGAAAAACACCGTAGTTTTTAATATTGTACTTTTATATTATTTAGAACTCATTCGCTTAATTGTCAATCTAATTTATTATTTCAAGATTGTATCCAAGATATCTTTTCTTTTCATGGGGTTCATTAATTTAAATTATTAAAAAAATTATAATAAATTATTAAACTTGGTGTACGTGGTAAACTATTAGGATCCACTTCGAACTTTAGTATAAACAGAAAAACAATAATAATTTGAAAAATAACGAAGTACTATAAGTTATTGACTCCTGCTTTTAATACAAGAAGTTTTAGTATATCTTTTTTAATTAAATAAATTATAAAATAAATGGAAATAAATAGTTTCAAGAAAAGGAAGTAATTACTAACAAATATATCAAATTTTAATAACATCCAATAAAATGATGATAATGAAAACATTATCTAAAATCTAATTATTCTGTTTAAGTAAAAGTAATTATTATAATATTATAATATTAATTTATTTAATACATTTTCAAGCGCATCAAAGAAAAAATAATTATTAATTTATTCACATAAATAACTTAGATGGTATAGTAATTTTTTTTTTTTATCCAAAATTTTGTATGTATTATATTTTTCATTTTGTATATATAAAGGAAATTGTTTATAATTATATTTTAAAGATAAATGTGTGAAGAAACCAAGTTTTAGAATCTATATCTATATATCTATATAAAATTGGCCTCCTTTCTGACTTGACTGACTCCATGAGGTCGGTTTAATTAATTCATCCCAACCTAATGCTAGTCTTTGCAGTTCCTCCCTCCCTCCCTCTTTTGTTCCCGCCTTATCATGGTTTTCTCTCTCCTTCTGGTTTCTTACCCTAAACCATAGGTTCTTAAACTTATGTACTCCACGGACCCCCACTTGAAAAAATTTTTTTTGACGGACCCCCATCACAACTTTAGGTACTTTACGTCATTTTATTAATTAATTTCTGGCTTACGATCTCATAAGGACAAGGATATATGATGAATATTTCTAACAGTGATTGGTGAATAACGATTTTTTTGCATATTGTAGAACACATTTTATTAGAAATTATAATATTGAAGAAAGAAAATACAAACATTGTCATAGCAACAAATCTCACAAATTATAATGGGTACTTACATTAAATTCATATAAATATTTTATAATTTTTTTCAGAAAATATTAAATAAGAAATATTTTAAAAAATAACTGCATCTATCTCATTAAATATAACTTACATATTTAATGAGATGTATGCAGTTGTTTTCTTGAAACAAGAATCTCAATATCTGGCTTAATATTGGAAACTTTTAATCTAAGATCCGGCTCTACATTTAATTTGTTTCTATATTTAGACTTAATATAAAATAGTACCGAAAAAGCTTGTTCGCATAAATATGTTGTGCAGAATGGAATCAAGTGTTGAAGTGCTTTATTTGCAAGCGCAGGATAATCTGACCTGAGAAGTAACCAAAAGTTGCTCAATTCAGTTTTGTTAAATTTTAGTTTATAAGTTGTATCACATGATAATTCCACGAGAATATCTTGTTCAGGTGCAGATAAATGTTTAGCATTTGTAATTTCCATATTAAATGGATCTCTGATCCAGTTATTGCAAGGATCAGGAGTAGAAAAATACTTCCTGAAGTTGCTTTTCAAAGTAATTAAATGTTCAACAAATAATTGACGCGTTTGATTAAGCAATTTTTCACTGGAGCTTTCTATGAAATCATTGAGAGTTGGAAAAGACTCATATACACCGTTCTGGATGCGTTTCGACCACAAGTCGATTTTTTTAATCATTGCTTCTATTTTATCTTCAACTTTAAATATATTTACAACAGTACCTTGCAGGCTCAAATTAAGTTCGTTCAATTTTGTAAAAATATCAGTCAAGTAAGCCACCTTAGCTAACCAGATAAAATCATTGAAACATTCGGTCAGTTCAAAATGCGCATCTATTAAAAACAATCGTATTTCATCTCGAAGCTCAAAAAGGCGAATGAGTACTTTCCCGCGGGACAACCAACGTACATCTGTATGTAATAATAAATGTGTATGTTGACTACCCATTTCCTCACACAAAATTTTAAAAACTCTGGAATTAAGTGGACGAGCCTTAATGAAATTGACAATTTTAACTACTTCGTCTAATGTTCTTTTCAAATCTGGTGACATATTTTTGGCTGCTAATGATTCTCTGTGAATGCAGCAATGATTCCAAACAACCTGAGGCGCAACATTTTTAATAAGAGCAATCAATCCAGTTCTTGTACCTGACATTGCACGAGCACCATCAGTGCAAATTCCAACACATTTTGGCCACTCTATTTCATTTTCGGTTATAAAATTATTCAAACTGTTAAATATGTCATTAGCTGTCGTTCGTGAAGGTAGTGAATCACAAAACAATACATCTTCTTGTATTTGATTTTCAAACTCATATCTAATGAAAGCTAACAAATTGGCATTATTAGTGACATCAGTACTTTCATCCAATTGTAATGAGTAATAGTGACTTTTGCGCACTCTCGATATTAATTCTTCTTTTATATTACATGACATGTCTTCAATCCTATTCTTAACCGTATCATTTGATAATGAAATCAAATTTATATCGTTTGCTGCTTTAGTTCCTAACATTATATTTGTAATTACTTTTGTAGCAGGAAGAATTAATTGCTCTGCTATATTATGCGGCTTTCCTGCTTTAGCAATAAGTAGAGCTACTTCATATGATGCCATTACTGCTTTCTTACTCATACCACCAGATCCCGTCTTTACCATCAATTTCTGACTTGAATTAAGTTCTTCTTTTTTCATTTTAAAAAATTCGATAGACTTACTAACATGCTCGCTGTGCTTTGTTTGTAAATGACGTCTGAGATTAGCAGGTTTCATACTTTCATTGGATAAACTTTCCTGACATAGAACGCAGACTGGTCTTTCCACATCATTGTTGCAAATATAAGTAAATCCAAATGATAAATAATCATCCGAATATTTTCTAGTTTTGCGTTTCTTGGTAGAGTTTGCTGTTGATGCCTCATCATCTGATTCTTTCCGTTTCTGTGTTGAACCAGTTTGTAGCCAACGATCCATTTTATGGAGTAATTTATTAACATTGAACTACAATAATATAAATATAATATAAATATAATATAAATATAACGAATTATTATTTACTAGCTATGTTTTAATATGATTTTAAATGAATGTTTTAATATGATTTTAAATGAATGTTTTAATATCATTTTAAATGAATGTTTTAAATCATTTTAATAAATGTTTTAAATCATTTTAAATAAATGATTTAATATCATTTTAAATGAATATTAATTTATATAATAAATATATTTCGTAATTTGATTCTAAAATATTATTAATTTCGTAATTTGATTCTAAAATATTATTAATTTCGTAATTTGATTCTAAAATATTATTAAAATAAATATTTTTTATTCATAAAACTAACTTATACTTACTCTCAAAAACAGCCTTTCTGGGAAATTGCAAAATGTGTTTAGTGTTTTTATAAAATAATGATCATGCAAATTACACTAAAAATTAAAAAAAATTATTAGCTATAATAAACTATTATTAGCTATAATTTAATTATAATTAATTAAATTAATAAAAATAATTTAAAGATACAACTCGTTGAGAAATGAACTTATAATTAACATTAATAAAAATAATTTAAAGATACAACTCGTTGAGAAATGAACTTATAATTAACATTTGCTTTAAAACTGTTTAAAACCCCAGAGTGGACGCTGACAATTTGGGTTTTTCCGGGTAAGACTGTCCCCTCCCCTGGTTTTCCCCAATAACAAAGTGAAAGAAAATTCCCTTATATGCCTCCCCTTCCGAGCCCCTAAGAGGGGTTATTTTAAAGGAACAATCGAAAAATGATTTTAAATGAATGAATGGATGAAAATTCAAATTTTATATATAGTTTTTTATATATGTTTATTTATTCACAAAAAATTAATTGACATAATTATCAATTTAATAAAATAAAATAGTATTATTAATAGTATTAAATTATAGCCGTAATTCTCTAGGAGGATATAGTTAAACAATGAACTTTAAATATTTATATATGTATATATTTTTACGATGATTTTTTTCCGAGGACCGCGGACCCCCAGTAAAGGCTTCGCGGACCCCCAGGGGTCCGCGGACCACAGTTTAAGAACCACTGCCCTAAACTACTTTTGTCTCTGTCGGGCCTGAAGGTTCTTTATCTCATCTCTTCTTACAGAAGTGAGTTCATTTCCTTGGTTGTTAGGGTAGGGATGGAAGCTAGGACACACCAAATTACTTTTCACTTAGTTACTTGGGAACTAAATGGGTTTACTTTGCCAATTAAACCGAGTCCGTTTGTTTTGAAAACGTATGCAAAATTTGTCATCTCAACAATTGTAGAGACAAATGCAGAAAAACAAACATCAAAATCAAAATATAAGTAAACAAATAAATAATATATTAGGAGTGAAACGTGATTTTTATTTATAAACTAGCTGCTCAGAGCGCCTTCGGCGCTCTTCACACCTAGACGGGGGCTCCGCCCCCTGTACCCCCGAGTTGTACATAGTATTTGGTGGTTGAAAGTATTAAAAGGTTTTCATCCATTTTGTTTCAATCAGTATATTACATAAAACATTCATTTCTTTTTGTGTTCTTATTTAAAAAATATATTTTAATTTAATCACTATATTAATTATATATATTATTATTGTATATGTTATATCTATCTACCTATGTGGCTCAAAGATACTCTAAAGTTCTTAGCCGCAACAACCACATTTCTCCAAGTGTCCCTATCCTGAGCCCTTATTCCATCTCTCTTACGTCCCTTCCTACGCGTCATTGGTTTTCCAAGCGGACGTTTTCCAATCGGTCTTCCCACCAATATCTTTTTCCTCTCCCATTCTTGCCACGTGCCCTACCTATCGCAACTTTTTCCCTTTTATAACCCTAACTATTTCTGAAGATGCAGAGAGGCCATGCAATTTCTTGTTATACAGTCTCCCTCATACCCGGTGACCTCATCTTTCTTTGGCCAATAAATGCAGGGAAGAATCCTATTCTCAAATACTCTGAATCTACTCTCATCTCCAAGGGTCATAGACCATGCCTCCCACCCATATAATGCAACAGGCAAAATAATCTTTTTATATATTCCCTTTGATAATAATTTTGAAGAGATAAGCCTCTTTATTGCAGATAACAGGCGTTTCCCGATTGCAACCCCGATTTAAATTCTTCTCAAATATTATTATCCTTCGTGATTACATTCAATTTTTCTACATATTCAAATTCTACATTTTGTATCTTAAGATTTTGTATGTTAATACTCTTCCTCTTTGTTACTAAATATTTTTTCTTATCACTATTAATTTCAAACCTCCATTAAATTTTCCTCGCTATCTGTAATTGCAATTGCCGAATCTCCTATTATATTTAAGTCGTCTGAGTAACCTAATATTTTACAATTGATTTCCGCATCTTATTCTTTCTTTACTACCTTCAAGAGAAATTTGAAGATTGAAAATTTGAAAAAGTTTATCCGGATCTATTGAGTTATGCGTATGTTTTACTAAAGTCTACAAATAATTAGTGAACAGAAATATTGAATTCGCGGTTTTGTTCCTAATATCTGTCATAATGAAAATATCTTAATTAATGTTGGTCGATTTGGCCTGAACCCGCAATGATATCTCCTAATATTTCCTCCGCCTATAGTTTATAAGTATTGTATATGTTATAATAGAGTATAATATTTCTTGATCATTACATTTTGGTATTTTATTTTCATTGCTAGATTATTATTGAATATTTTTAATTATAATGAAACTTGAGAAAATGCAAAAATAGAGACTTGAGACAATTTATAAAAATTAACGGTATAAAACTATAGATAAATGACCAATATATACATTCATTAATAGTATTAATATAAATTAATTGATTTATTTGTTTTTTTTATTATTAAGTTCATTTATTAATTTTTTTAGATCATAGTTATTTTCCTTAAAAGAAACTTAAATTCTGTGGTGCTAGGGGATTTGAAAATTATTCGTCGCAATATGAAGATTTCGCTTACAGTTTCTGTCATGTCCGACCTCCATCCAACAGTTATTTTCTGTTAAGTTTTTTGCTTCTCTTAATCATGTGATCTATATATTTAATTTTTTTTGATTCATTATAATAAAATTTAAACAAATAAAAAATTTCACTTTGTTAATTTATATAAATTTCAATATAAACTGATTGTGAGTGATACGCTTAGCCAATACTCTGAATATTTTGTGTACAAAAATATTGAATGTTCTTAGCGAGATTTGATATAATGTTGTACGATTTGTCCTAAATCTGAATTAGAAGAAAATTATAAATTGCCTCCTCTTCCAGCCCAATTCATTTACCCACCCATGTTGCATATGGCATCTAAATTTCTTAAAACTCCGTTTTTTTAATTTAAATTAGAAGGAGAGAAAGAGTTTTAAATTATATTCGAATAGTCTATATATTCTATATATCAGTATTTTTTTTCTGAATTTAATAGCAAGTTGATTTTAAAAATTTTCCATTCTTAATGCATATGATTGATTACATGTGTTAAAATTTAAAAAAATTCAAATATTCTAATTTTTATATTTATATATACAATTTAATATTATTTTTTATTAATATCATATCAAAAAAAGAGAATTTATTAAAAATTAAAAATAAAAAAAGAAGCCTATTAATAAAAAATTGAATGGTGATTTAAATATTTTATTAAATTAATTAAAATGAGACCTTTTGGAATAAATTATTTAATTGAAATGATATTTAAATATAAGAATTTAAAAAAATATTATATTCTTTGTTTGGCAATTGTTATTTAATTATGTGCAACATGATTCGACTTGCACAGAGCATCGTTATTTTTTATTAATATCACATAATAAAAATGAATCTTTTAAACATAATAAATAAAAAAGACATTTTAATAAATTTAAAAAATATACCCAATTTAAAAATGTCAAAAATTTAAAACAACTTTATATCATCATATTTTAATTTTTATATAATCTATATATATATATAGTTAATTAATAATAGAGTAATTAAATTAAAATAAAAAACAAAGATAATATAATTCAGTCATTTTAATTCAGGTTAAATAATATTTTTTTTTATTATTCAATGATAAAATTTATATATTATTATATATATATTATAGAAAAGAAGAAATATTCAATTAAATAAAAAATAATTTAAGATAAAAATATGATCTAATAAATATTTTAATTAAATTGAGAACTTTTAGAATAAATTATTTAATTGAATTGATATTTGTATATTAGAATTTAAAATAAAAAGGGAAATATTATAATAATTCTTCGATTGGGAATCTCTATGATAATTCATTGTTTGAAATGATTCCGCTAGGCCGACAGTGAGCCGCGAGCTGCTCTTGAATGAACAACACGGAGAATTATATAAACTTTAAAAAATTAATTTCTGCGGTTATTGATAAGATATTAATAAAATTTATAGCCTATGTTACTCTAGAGGTATATAAGAATATTGTGATGTAATTTCAAAGAAATCGGTTCAGCCAATTCTGAGTCTATAAAATAGTAATTTTCCGGACAGACAGACAGACAGACAGACAGACAGACAGACAGACAGACAGACAGACAGACGTGAAAAATTCTAAAGTCACTTTTGGATTCTAGAGGTCATGAAACGCGAAGATATGCAAAAATTTTTAAATTCTGAGCAATGTGCAGACAAAAACCTTTTTTTATATATATAGATATGTTGATGTAATGTTAAAATAAACGCATTAAACATTCAATATTTATAAAGAAGAACTAATAGATAATTTTTAATGTATTATGGAAGGTGAATTTTAATTCTGTAACAATGAGTTCTTAAGAACTTGAAACTTCACCTTACATTCAATAGCTCCATTTATTAATATAACAAGGCAAGGATTGTGTTTAAACTGTAAACGACTTGAGTTGATGGTTCAAGATACTAATGGAGAGCATGTACGCTAATAATACTTAGTATAAAATTTATTATGAAAACTTTAAATTACCTTTAAGCAGTTCCTTTCATTTATGTAAAAAATAAACGTTTATTATGAACATAAAACATAAATTAATAGTTTGTTTTTTATAAAAATGTTATAAATAAATAAATTATAGTGTTCGTATATAATATATACGTATACGTATATATTATATACGAATGGATTTCTAGAATTTAATAAACTAAACCAAATATGTATACTTAGTAATTAAATAATTCTGTTAAGGAGAATGTGTTTTAATAAAACTTTATGAATTACTCTAAAAATATAAATAAAAATGTTGTTTTTCTTTTAATGATAATTTATATTTATTTATTTATTTATTTATTTATGACATGAAAATACTGAAGTTTATTATATTTTTAGCTGAGTAAGTGAATAGAATGTTTCTTTCGTAGGGGTATGTTTGCTTCGTGGAGGGTGGAGTTAAGTTGTACGTATGTAATTTGAATGCAGATGTCATCTTGTCAGGTACAATATACGTGCGTCATGTGTTTCTTAATAGCAACGAGTGGGGGTGAGTGAGAGAGTTAGTTGGGTTTCTACTCACTTGGCTGCCAACTGAAATTGACGCATTTCGAGGGTAACTTGTTTACTAGCGGACACACTATCACCACACGGAATTTAAACAAAAGAAAACGACAGACAACGGAGAATCTCTAACTGACTTGATTGGATTTAAGTTAATGACAAAAAATCAAAAAAAAAAAACAATTCGTTGTAATTAACACAGCTTTAATCATTTGCTAGAAGTGTAACTCAAACGTATATATAAAATGCGGAATTTTAAGAACAGGAATTCAAACGCCCGACATGTTACACAAAATTTGTAAATTAATATTTAATTTCTTTTAATAGATTATAAAAATAAATGTATCAACTTGATAAAATCATGAGGGGCTAAAACTAGATTAAATAAGTAATTCTCTTAATCTATATATATAAAAATGAATGTGTGTCTGTCTGTCCATTATGTATTCAAAAACCATACATCCAATCACACCGTGAAAATTTGGGAAATTATTAGGTATATCCTCGGAAAGGTTTTTGAAAATTTTTATTAAAATCAGAGTTTGGGTTCTACGTGTATTTAATTTAATATTCATTTACATTTTTTAAAGATTTAAATGACATGTTAGTTTTAGTTCGTGAAATCGCCACACTAACAGCGCTTTCATATTATCAGTTGTTATATTTAAAATTATTTGTTTTGCAAACATTTTAAGAATAATTTAATAATGTTTTTAATTAATATTCATTTAAAATGATAATTAAAAATATTTTATTAAAAATAAATTCTTGAATAAATCTGATCTAATAATATTAAATAATTTATAGATCTAGAAAAGTATAATTAAAAGGTAAAATGTCAGTTTTATCTTCAAATAAATAATTTTTCACTTATAAATAATTTTTTGAATTCTTATTAGATGCTAATCACTAATTATTATTTATTTATATAGTTATATTCGTGCTAATAAAATTTAATTATTTTTATAATTAAATTTCTGTTAATTAAAACTAATATTCAATTTCTCCCCTCTGTTCTATAAGTATAAATTTATACTAAATTATATTCAAGACAGATTTTTTTTTCCATCATAACTAAATTCTTCAATGATCCATCGGCCCAAATATTTTCCGAACAATTACTAGATATTGGGAACGGTAAAATAGAACTGCAACCAAATACCAGACAATTTATGCCCTGTTGTTCAGGAAAAAAATGAATTGATACAGAATAATTTCTTGAATTATAACTGGCTCAGTCATCGGGCGATTTTGACAGCAAAAAATGTTGATGTTGACGAAATTAACTTCCAGATACAACCGTTGTTACCAGGCGATCTCATGTCTTTTAAATCAATCGATACTGTTGATGATGAAAATGAAAGTGTAAATTTTCCAATTGAATTTTTTAAATTCGCTAGACTTACCTGGAATGCCACCACATAATCTTCGATTAAAGATTGGTTCCCCTATTATTCTCCTACGTAATTTGAATCCACCTCAATTATACAACGGTACGTGTTAGGTCATCAAAAAGATCACCGGAAATATTCTTGAAGCAACCATTTTAACGGGGAAGATTAAAGAAAAAGTGGTCTCAAGGTCAAACAATGTCAATTTCTGGTTTAGATTTGGAAAATTCATGTTTTTCTCATGGGCAACTACGTATATGTTGCATGTTCATGTTTCATGAAACCGTCGAATCTTGTGATATTTGTGTTAGCTAAAGGCAGGTTAACCAAAAATATTGTGAACCGATTAGTGCTTAATTAAATCGAAATTAAAAGTATTTATTATTCAAAATAATAAATATTATTGTTAAAGATTTAAGACTATCTGTCCTACCTACCTACCTCATTCATAAGTTTAAGTGTCACATGTTATTTACTAACAACTTTGTAATATACTCATTTGTTACAAACTTGAATAAAAATAATAATTTTCTTTCCTGTTTTCTTCAAAATCGAATATTTTGAAAGAAAATAAGAAATTTGTTTGTTCAATTATCTTGGATACATTTTATTAAATTTTGGAGTTATTTGAAGGTATTACAATTCAATTCGTGGGATTTTACCCAAAGAACTTGGGACAGGTTAAGAGCGTATAAATATAGGGTGCGCGAGGTATCTTTTGTGATGTCTGATGGGACCTGATTGTGTGCGTTTGAGTTTTGCGAGTGATGTCGTAAACAGGCTCCTTGATCTATGTTTCTTGACTCTTAATGCGCCATTTGAAATTCAATAGAGTAATTGAATGAAAGTGAATGAATGAGTGAGTGGGTGAATGAATGGAGATAAAAAAGAGGAACCCTTTTCTTTCTTGTTTTCTTCAAAATCAAATTGAAAATGACAGCGCAAAGAGAGTCCCAATGCAATCGAGGGCACAGAAGAACTTTATTGCCTTTTTTTCTTGCCAATTTTAAAATTTAAATTTTATACTTTCTCAAACGCTACTTGTTTTTTTTTACTTCTTTTGTCCATGAAATCGCTCAGGGGCTTAGAAGGCATTATTTATATAAATATATATATATATATATATATATATACGTAGAGAACCTTTGATCTAAATATAAATTGATTATATTCTCAATCTATTTGTATTTAATTTTACTTCGAAAAATTAGTAATCAATATTATTGAAATAAATTAAAAATTCACTTACACATAAACTAAAATAATTGCAAATATTTTTCAATTAACATTTAATATAAATGAATATAAATCATTATTTTTCACTTGTATATAAATGATATTATATATATATATATCCTATAAATAATAATTAAATATACATTTTGATCTAGAGAAAGATTATTTAACTTAAAAACAAAAAACTAAATCATTTAGCGTTTAAACATCAAAATTTAACTTGTAGAAAAGAATTCTATGGATATAAAGGTAAAAGGTTTTTCCATCCATTTTGTTACATGTGTATATTACATAAAACATTTATTTGTTTTTGTATTCTTACTTTTAATATATTTTAATTTAATCAATAAATTAATTATATATTATTATTGTAAATATTATATCTATCTATCTCTGTGCTCTACGTTAGTCGAAAGTTCTTGGCCGCAACATCCACATTTCTCGAAGTGTCCCTTCACACATTGTGAATTCACCCATAATAATATCTCACTAGAAAATGAAAATCCAATTATGAGATCAAAATTAAAATTATTTATTCATATAATGTTAAAAATTAAAAGAGGTGATAATATTCGCAATGTGAATGTTTTCAGTGTTTTA
Source organism: Labia minor (assembly GCA_963082975.1). Taxonomy (NCBI): domain Eukaryota; kingdom Metazoa; phylum Arthropoda; class Insecta; order Dermaptera; family Spongiphoridae; genus Labia; species Labia minor. The sequence continues at coordinate 80,750,697 of OY720347.1, read as the reverse complement.
TAAATAATTTAAAAAGGCCAATATTAGAGAAATAAAATTAAAAATATAATAAAATATTAATATAAATATAACATAAAAAATAAAAACATAAACATTCTTTGGATGACAACATGTAGATATCAAATTTTAAAAAATTAATTTCTGAGATATGCAAGAATATTGTGATGTAATTTCATCAAAATCGTTTAAGACAATTTTGAGTCTATAACGTCAAAATTTAGACAAACATACAGACATGAAAAATTCTAAAGTTCCTCTTGGATTCTAGAAGTGATGAAACGTGAAGATATGCAAAAAATTTTAAATTCACAGCAAAGCATAATAGCAGCTGAAATGTCATTTTAATCTCTAAATAAATAATTTTTTAAGACCATCCTTTTCTGTCATCCAGTGCTTTAATACGTATGTTTAAGGCTGTATGTTTTATGACTATTTTTTTTTTAATTTATGTTCTTTTAAATTATTTTAATGGCGATTCGGTTAATCCGTATTAATATTACCAGCCAAACTCAATAATAAGGATAAGGAATCATTTTTGTTAATGACCGTCCCGGTACTATTAAGTTAGTCTATATTATTTCAATTATTAAACAATTCATTTAAAAGTGATTTAATAAATAAATAAATAGCATCCACATACCTAGATTGAATGAGCTGTGAATCAAATCTTAGATTCGAATCGTATTCCAAAAAATGATACCTCCTAGAAACCACAAGGTACATAAATTAGATTGAAAATTTAAAAATATTAATATACGTATATAAAAGTAAAGAGCACAATAAAAAAGATACTGTCTTGTCTTCGGTGTTTAGAAGAAGTTGCCTTCTTACAGTCAGACGATGGATGATCTCGAAAATCTCTTTTTGTAGATGCTATATATTTCGAAGCACTAAAAGATATTAAAATATTTAAATTATTGGAATAGAAATAGAAATAAATTTTTATTAATGTAGAAACAGAAATGTCTAGAAATGTGCAGTGTGACTTAGTGCAATATACACAAATAAATTATTATTTAAATAAGAATAAATGCAATATATTTTAAAAAATTATATTCAATCTATTAAAAATAAATTAGAGAAATGTTCTAAAAATTATTTAATAATCTAGTAGTCCCGTTAATAAAAAAAAAAAAAAAAAAAATACACAAAAAGGAATTATAATATTACATTGGAAATAAGTTGACCTGTGGCCAGGTCCGAACCGACCGACTGTTTGAAATAAATTAATTTCCAGCTACAGAAACAATTTCAAATAATTTTAATATATCTATTAATGTAATAAAAACCAGATAGACATACATAAATAATAAATATAAACATTTTTAATTTTATTTTATTTATAATATATATGCAAGACCAGGCTGTGACGTCATGAATGGCTGGATGACGTCATATAATTTTAAATCAAGAAAAAACTAATAAATATGATTTTTCTCGAGGATAAAACCAATACAAAGTGCATGATTCGTGGTGATATATAAAAAAATCTCCTTTGGTGTGAAAATAACCCTTTCCTTCCTATCGTCGATCGCTAATACTACCACTTCCGGTTTCCGGAATTGCACCAAAAGTTGATCAATTCATCCCACTGATGCATTAAGTAAATAAACCAAATTTCATCAAAATCCGTTGAACCGTTCAGGCTGTACACATCTATACGGACGGACAGACATCATGCTAAAAATACTTTTTTCTGTTTAGAAAATGCATGATTCGTGGAGATATGTAAATATCTCCACATGTGAAATTTGGTGTGGAAACAATACCTCCCTTACTATCGTCGGTCGGTAAAAATCTGGAGTGTCTCCATTCGACTATCTTGCAAATTTGAATTGGATTAATTAACATATATTATATTTAAATTGAATTAAATTAATTATATGTATAAATTATAAATAATATTTATTAAACTAGCGCGGGTTTGGCTCTTTATTAATGGCACCACGTCGCTTGCTGACGGATGATTGGCAGTCAACGTATTAAAAAACTTACTTTCAGCGATTCAATCAAGCTGAAATTCTATATATAGCAGTTTTATACAATTTATAATCATGTGAATAACTATCAAACATATATCTTTATTTTTACGGTCAGTTTAGAAGAAAAAAAATGAAAACATGCTAGGTAATGACCCTCTTCTGGATGAGCTATATACTTCACAAAAATTACGAATTTTGAATAATGCCCGTGTACCAAATTTAATTATCTAGCTCAAACCTTTTTTGGATAATCTTGTCTACTCACACAAATACGACACAGACACAGACATTTTTCTCAACCTTACTGAAAATGACTCAGAGACCTTCAAAACGTATAAAAACATCAAAATCGTGATCGCAATACTATCTCTGTCGTGATTTTTCTGACTCACATAAGTAAATACATATAAATAAGTAAATTTAAGATTTATCAGTACTCAAGCAGTCTAATGTTTTGTATATCAATTCTCCTTAGCTGCTTTCTGTTTTCAGTCAACCGATCTGGTATTCAATCCAAAACTAATTTATTCATTAATAATTTCTCAGGCAAAATTTTTTGAATTGATAACCTTTAAATCCTCAATGATGCCCCTTAATCTCTCTTTTAATTTATTTTAAATTTTTCAAACTAATTTTAACAAAATATAAATATTATTTACATTGTAAAATTAGAAACTAATTGTATACTTTAAAAGTCAATTAAATTTCGATATACATACCCGTGACTCGACTATCTTCACAAACAACCTGGAATCTAATCCAGAGCTTATTGAAAAAAAATTCAGAATTCGTGCTTCCAATTTATTTGTCCAATGTGTGAAGTTTCGTCCGGTTCATTTTTTTTCTTTTTCCCAGATTCATAAAAAAACTCCAGGCTATTTATGAGATCCATGTTTCTTCTTTAAACATTCTTCTTCAAACTTTTCATCTATCCAGTTCTACACGACATTTGCAAATTGAGGCGGTGCTCCGTCTTACAGAAGAGAGAAGATAATGTCGTTAGTATTTTCCCAACCAGATACCGTTGATTCGACGTAATCCAGAAAATTAGGAATGTAGCTTTTTCATTGTGTAAGGCAGGAGATGTTATTCCACAACACATGGATACTATGGAAGAGATTGAATATTTTCCAACGTAATTCCAAGTTATTTCATCAGATAAAATAAATTATAAATATATTTTAACAATTTATTAATATTTATAAATGATTAATATATTTTAGAGCTTCATAAATTCCATAAGAGAGTTGGTATAAATTGATATAAATTTATGAAATTGAAAATTTGTTAATGTCGAATATTTTTAAAAGATTAAATAAAATTAGCTGTCAAAGTGTGATGTTATTAATAATTTCCTCTTATTTGTAATTTTATAATTTTATTCAAACTTATTGATTTTAATGTCTAAATGAATCCATATTGAAATTTTCAAATCACTTGGTTGATTAATTTTCGATTTCTCTCTCTACATGCATACAAACTCTCAAAACATTCAACGCTCATCATTCGTGAAATTATTCACGCATTCTAAAATACATTTTCATAAGCAAACTGTCCTTCCTATATCTACTAATTTGAGTATAATTTATTATATATTTAAAAAATAATAAACTTTGTTAAAACTAAACTAATTTATTAAAGATATAGTTTTTTCAATAATTAAAACAAGTTAATGAAGATTTTTTTTAAATAATTATACTTTATTAATAAAGAATAGCAAAGTGTTAGCAAAAAAGAGAGGTGAAAATTGAAAAGAAAATATTCAAACGTTAAATGCAAATAAATATATTAAGTGATGAATATGTAAAATTAAAGTGGCATTCACATTAAATTTCAAAAAGAGAAAGAAAATTCACTTGATTTAAATGAAAATCTTTTTAATTGGGTTTTAAATATACATTAATTCACTCTGTACGTGATGATTCATTAATTATCTATCATTAAAACAATCTAATTTTTTTTTTTTTTTTTTTTTTTTTTTTTTGTTTACATATTTTTTTTTAAATGAAAAAAAAATAAAAATTTAAAGGGTAATATAATCGACACCCCTTGGAAGGGTAACTACGATATAAATTAATTAATTTAAATAAACAATAAAATATTAAATAAACACCAACATTTAAATTTATTTAAGTATTTTTCTTTTTTTGAATACATTTTATTGATATTACTAATCGATTATTAATTTATTGCCTAAAAATGCTATCAATTAAATCAATGATCAATAATTTCAATGAAATTTCAACGACCTATATTGAATGGGGAGATAGAAATGTATTTACTATATTTAAAGAGAATTAAAAAAAAAAAAAGAATATAAAATAAATATAAATTATTATTTTAGAAGAGATTTTATTGGCTTCGTATTTACAAACGTGAAATCAATCATCGGACATTTCCATACAAATGAGAAGTGACCGACGTCCACTCAGCTGTCCATAAATCGTTCTAAATCCCTAATAACTAAACCCCCACCCCAATAATCCTTAACAATTTAAAAATTTTAAAAATCATTGTATTAGAAATATATAAACAAATGTTATTAATTAAATTAAATATATTTATATAAAAAAAAAATTTAAAAAATTGGAAAGTTACAACAAATTCAAATTTTATTTCTCTCTTTAACACGGATTTTTTAACAAATTTATTCTTTATTTTTTTTTTTTTTTTATTTGAATCTATATGTATGCATATATGTGTATATATATATGTAGTTATAATAATAATTTGTTCATCGTTTTTTATATTCATTTTTTCAAACTATATAATAATTTTATGTCCAAAGTTTTTCTTCTTCATCATTTGTTAGATTGTATGTTTATATATACATATATACATATATATATTTATGAATATAAGCGGAATGAAAAATATTCACTTGGAGAATATAAAGGGAGGAAATAAAAAATATATTCAGTAAAAAAAAAAATAAAAAAAAAAACAAAACAGTATATATGATTAAATATAAAGAAGAAAATAGGATCTCTATTTTAGGTTCTTGAATGATTCTTATGTGACGTTATCTATAAATAACTTTTTCAAGTATTTTTTTTTCAGTCTATTGTTTATTTTTTATTTTTTAAATATTTTCATTTTATTTTTATTAATAATATTTTTTATAAAATTGATATATATATATATATATATATATATTTAGGTGTAGGTGTACTAGTTATGTGAAATGATTAATGTTGTTTCATTTTTTTCAGCCTGTTGGTATCTATGAACAAAAATATGAATGGGCCGGCAACCAAGAGGCGGGAGATTGTAGTTTATGGGTGCGAAAAGCGATGATTGAATTCGATGATGGTGAATGGGAATGTCAGGTGACCGCATCGGATTTTACAGCACAAGATGCACTTACTTCCAGACCCGCCAGGCTTGTTGTTAGAGGTAAGTAAAACAAAAAAAAAAAACAAAATTACATAGAATTACAGTTTAATGTATTTTGGCAAAAATATTGTGTTATATGTTAAAAAGTGTTTGTCAAGTTTTATATAAAGTTTAATCTTTTTTAAATGAAAGCACCATAATCGATTATATCATGAATTCAGTCATTTTTGCTTCCTAATCTACTCAATTCAATCCAAACCCTAAATAACTTAGTGAATAATAAATTGACAAAGAATGATAATAGAAAGTCTATTTATTATATTGTATTATAATTCTTTTTCAGAATTGTAAATTGATTAATGATATACGTAGGGTTAGTAGTATTTAGATTTTAAAAAAAATAAAAGTTGGTGGTGACAAGGATAGAAGGGATGAAAGGAGTATTAAGATATGACTATAAAAGGGATTGACATAGATGCTTGATGTATTAGTAATCCCTTGGCTTATTTCGCTATCTATTAGTAATCCCTATCCCGGTTCAATAAATATTTAATGGAATTAATGGAATCTTCTGGTTCCATTTATTATCTGAGCCAAGAGTGAGAGCCAGAGAGTGAGAGAGAGAGACAGCGATTGGATCATTTACTTACTGATGTTCGTGTGGTTAATTCGCATTTCAATTCAACCTCCGTTTCACAATTAACCAAAATACATTGAGAAATAAAGTAAATAGCTTGGGAATATATTTAAAAATCCATTTGTTAACAAACGAAACAAAAACAACATTAAAAATCGATTTTTTTATCTCCCTTTCTATTCTTAACTTTTGTTTTAAGATAGACTTCAAGAAATTCAATAAAAGAAAAAATATATAATAATTTATAATAGAAATAATTTATTTTTAATATAGAATAAGAAATTCCATCAAATTGTATTTATATTTAAATCAATCATTCTAAAAGACTTTTATATTAGTATATTAGTATACCTAAAATTTGAAATTAATATATTCTAAAAGTGAATATTTCATAAATTAATTATCTTCGTTATTGAGTGATTAAATTATTAATTACTTTTTAATATTCAACATTTACTGATACTTACTAACTAGTACATTTTATAGAGAACCAAGAGCGATACAATATTAATAAACGAATTTGTCTATAAAATGTCTAAAAAATAATTTATCAATAATTCATTTATATTTTTAAAATCTTCATAATTGCTCCTAATTTATTAAAAGAACATCCTATTTATATGATCTTCATAAATAAATTTATATTGTTTCCTTAATGAGAATGTACACTTCAATTAACAATATAGAACTGTCATTTTAATCAAAAAGTCGATTGCATTTTTTTATTTTTATATTTCATCATTTACAATTATTATTTAAATAGATATGAAAATTTCGGGTACTGAAGTTTCCCAAAATGATTATTTTTTATATATGTATAGCACATTTCATAAAATTATAGACACGACTTGTTTTAAATCCAAATCTTATCCAAGAATTTATTAATAATATTTGTTCAGCATATTTAAATAATATTAATTTTTTTCAAAACGTATTTTTATTTTGAATCAGATTCTTATATATTAACACTTGATCCATTTGAAGAATTTAAAAAAAAAAACACACCTGTATGATTTTTCTATAATGAAACGATGAATGTTGGAGAAGACTCAGAGATGGTAATCAACAAGAGAGAGAGAGATGGTGCTTGTGCTTTCAAGAATAGGATCGAAAAGATCGTATAGGGGCGGTTGATCTCTTTAAGGCGGCCTTTTGTTGAAAGAAAAGATCCAATTCAGAATAGAGGAAGCACAATAGCGTGTGAAATTTATTTGTTCGTACATTTTGAAAATACTAAGAAAGAAAGCGGCTTTGATTGATATATTGTATATAGGAAGCTTAAAATTTATTTATCTTAAAAACACAACTTTTTATCTTATTTTTAAGAATAAAAAGTATATAAATTTAGATTTAAATCGAACTTTTTAAATTATTTTAAATTCTTTTTATATATAAACAACTTTTCTAAAAAAAAGAGAGGCTCAAGCTAATGATTTTAATGTAAAAAAATTGGATTTATATTTATAATTACTTCTATTGATTTTTTTTATATATAAGAAAGTATATATATATAAATATTTAGTGATGCGGGAGGGGGTTGGATGGTTGTCTAGGGGTATATTATCTTGATAGAGCAACAACATTTCTAGTTTGGGTTTTTCTATAAAATGATTTATTTACAATAAATATACATAGGCAAATACACACCCTCTCTCATCATCATAGCCAAGCAACCGAACAATCAATCATCTAACTAGCATCCAAAACGAATAGAGAGTCCCTTGCGGGGTTCTCGTTCCAATTTATTTATTAATCCCGCCCCCTACTGAAGCACCGGTTGTGGGAGGAGAAGGGGGTGGGAGACTTTCCTGGCCGCCACCAAGGCCTGATCAGTTGTTCGGCATCTGGTAATATTCCTCTGCTACTCTCGGTTACATTTTACAACCAGGGACAAGGAAGTGGAGTGAGGAGGTTGAAACACCCTTGTCGCCAACATCCCTTGACCTCAATTTCAACTCCCACATATATAAATTGCAAAAGATTATTTATTATTATATTAAAAAAAACATTTATTTAAAGAATTGGAGTTCAAAAATAAATTAAAAATTAATTAAAAATACATAGAATAGTCAAATTAATTTAACCAAAACGCATAAAAATATTGATTTATTCCAAGCATATATCATACCTATAATAAATCAAATAAAACATTTTTAATGGTGAACGATCTACAATGACGAATAATTAGAAATTGAGCCTTTAATTGTTACTAGTATAGTGTTCAGGGCAAGTTCTCTGGGATTCTTTTCAGGCATTTAATGATACATCTTCTCAGGGTAGCAACTTCTAAGTTTGACCTTGATGTATGATCCTGGCACTGTCATATCACTTAAAAATTATATCTCTCTGTCCTCTCCATCTTGAAGAATGATCTTACATTCTTCTTTCCAAACAGTAGAATAACTCTTACACCCTTCCTAGCAACCCTTGGCTACTTTTCCAATAACTCAATTAATTTATGAGCCATGAAAAGGTTGAATTCATTACAATATGTTCCATTCACAAGCGTTCCTATTTCATTTACAATGTCCGCATTTTAGGTAAAATAGATTTACGTGAAGTTTTGAATATTTGTCTCAAATGTTTATTTATGGTGTCTTAATGACATTCCTTTATTAAAGGCACTTTTATGCTTATATATTATATACATGTATTCATTTACTATAAAACATAGTTTGCTGATTGATAATACAAAACACGGTATCTATAATTCTGATTTATTTTCAATAATTTCTTTTCATCATTACTAAACGAAATCTGGCAACGAATGTTTCTCAAAAAAAAAAGAAAAACTTTTTTTATTTCTGTAACGTATTCAAAGCAATCTTTTATTATTTTTTTTTTTAACTTTCTTCCCTTCTTTCTTTTCTTTCTCTTTTGCAAAAAAGGCATTTTGTTCGCTAGTTTATTATTCTCTAAGCCAATCGTCTGGAATTGATCTATACCCTCTCACCCACACCCTCCTCTTCCTATTTCCACTACTTCTACCACCACTAGTACAGATATTAGGAGTTTGAAGGAGAGAGAGACTAAAAGAACACAGTTGGGATAAGGGGTGGACTTCGGGGTGGATACAAACTCTCGCCCTCCTTTCATTCATTCCCTCCTCTCCTTTCTTGGTCTGAAGCCGAGAATAAATTTATATACCTGTGTGTTAAATTCATTTAAAGTTAAATTGACGACGAGAAGGAGGACAAAGACGAAACGAAAAGGGCTGCACTGCAGAGTTTGTAAACCTTAACACCACCCCACCCGTCACAGACTTAGCAATACCATCCCCTGCTCTCCCACCGAAACACTTCGCTATACACGAAGATATTCGTTTTCTATATTTCACTTTCACATGTAATAAATATTAGTTACGAAAGAACCAAAAAAACAACAACACATCCTCTAAAAACAATAAGATAATAAAATGAAAAATGCCGCCTTTTACTATATTACTTGACTTAAATGAAATTTGTTCTCTTTTATTTTTGGAGTTTTAATTTTAAATGATATGCAGTAGCATTCTTCTCTTTTATTTATAAAATGAAGAATTTAAATTTGACTTTTGAAAAAAAAAAAATAGAAAAGTATGTAATAATGACAATTCACCTTTTTAATAAAAAAACATTCTAAATAAGTATATATAAAAAATCTGGAGTGTCTCCACTCGTCTATCTCGCAAATTTGAATTGGAATAAATAACATAATATATTATATTTAAATTAAATTTAATTAATTATAAATTATAAATTAAAATGAATAAATAATATTTATTAAACCAGCGCGTCTTTGGCTCTTTGTTGATGGTACCACGTCACGAGCTGGCGCGTGATTGGCAATCAACGTGTTAAAAAATTAATTCCGTTAGTAAGCTAAATATGAAGACGGAATAAAATAAATCCTGTTCGTCAATAAAAAAATATTTTATAAATACATGTACGTTATCAACTTATAAATTTTATAAAACTATTAATTAAAAACAAATTTGTTACAAAATAGAAGTTTAAAATTAAATTTAATCAATTATTAAAATTATATTTACTAGAAATTTTTGCATATATTTGAGAAAACTTTGTTTAATATTTAGAAACTCTTATTTAATGGTATTGATACTGAATGAATATTAAACAACCCATTTTTAGATATGAATGCATTTTTATTTGTTAGGACTAATTTTAATTAAAACAAAACAAAACAAATAAATACATATTAAATATAATAAAAATGAAATAAATGGAATTATTGGGGAGGAAATAACGAGACCGAGATGAATAGAAAACCAGTTAAATAAAATTATACTTTTAGATGGAATGTTATATTTAACAAAAATATATAAAAATGATAAATTAAAATTGGTTTTGAGTTTAAATGAAATAATTAAAGTATGTTTTATTTTTTATTTATGTTTTTTATTGTATCATCTATATATATATAAAAATGAATGTGTGTCTGTCTGTACATTATGTGTATTCAAAAACCATACATCCAATCACACCGTGAAAATTTGGGAAATTATTAGGTATATCCTCGGAAAGGTTTTTGAAAATTTTTATTAAAATCAGAGTTTGGGTTCTACGTGTATTTAATTTAATATTCATTTACATTTTTTATATATAAAGATTTAAATGACATGTTAGTTTTAGTTCGTGAAAATATCTATATCATGAAAAATCCTTATAGAACAGTCATTCGTTTCTAAAAAAAATAAGCGGGAGTGTCCTCCCCTAGACTTTCCCGCATATAAATAGGTATAAAGAGTTGTGAATGAATATTTAGAATGTAATAAAGTGCTACTTCCGTTTAACTGATATTTTAAATGTAAAAAAAACAGATATGGATATAATATAAATATTTTTAATTTTATTTTATTTATAATATATAAGGGCTGGCTGTGACGTCATGAAGTGCGGGGTGACGTCATATAATTTTAAATTAAGAAAAAACTAATGAAGATGATTTTTCTCGAGGATAAAACCAATACAAAGTGCATAACACGTGGAGATATGCCTTCACGTGAAATTTGATATGAAAATAACCCTTCACTTCCTCTCTTCGATCGGCAATACTAGCACTTCCGGTTTCCGGATTTGCACCAAGAGTTGATCCATTCATCATACTGATGCATTAAGTAAATATACCAAATTTCATCAAAATCCGTTGAGCCGTTCAAGCTGTACACATCTCTACGGACACACAGCGGACGGACGGACAGACATCATGCTAAAAATACTTTTTTCTGTTAAGAAAATGCATGATTCGTGGAGATATGTAACTAAAAATATCCATAGGTGAAATTTGGTGTGAAAACAATACCTCCCTTACTATCGTCGGTCGGTAAAAAGGAAACGCTACTTGTATAGGTAAAATGTCACTTCCGGTAGTCAGATCATGATGAAATTTGGTATCTGAATTTTTTTCATATTTTTAAATCTATATACAAAATATGAAGCATATATCTCGAAGCAAACTGGTACTTTACTTGAAAGGTAAACGCAACCATTGTAGGTAAAGTACCACTTCCGGTTAACCCATTTTGACGAAATTTTGATAGAAATCTACAAACTGTGAATAATATCGGTGTACAAAATTTCGAAGTCCTAGCTTGATTAGTTTTTGAGTAAATTTGCTTACAGACATTACATACATACATACATACATACATACATACATACATACATACATACATACACACACACAGACATAATTCCAAAAATGGTATTTTCCGACTCAGGGAGGTCTAAAACGTCAAGATCTATCAAAATCTCGAAGTCGAAATTTTTGACGATTCCAATACTTCCCTTATACGAAGTATGCGGGAAAGTAAAAAGGAGGTACCTGGAAATTTTTCTCGGAAATTTTGAAAATTGATAATTTCATAGATTTTGACGTGTTCTTTTCGAATTTCAACTTTGCCACCTCCTATTTTTGCTGTTTGCGCCGTCATTTTGGGAAAAGGATGTCAAAGCAGTATCCGAACAATATTTTCTTTCCGACTGATGATAAAAACATTTTTTATATACAAAATTGCCAACAATTTTTGTATTACCCTTTTTTTGTAAAATCAAAACTTTTTGTGTAATAAAATACAGCAAAGTGTACTACATGCGTTCTCCCAAAAAACTCATTTCCTCACCACCTTGAGGTAGGGTGGTGACCATATTTCGAAAACACCAAACCTGGATATTTGTAAAGAAAAAAAAATTTTCCTTTTTTTTAGAAAATATGAACACACTAACATTTGTTTCCTTACACATAAAATGGTATTTGTACTCTGTTTTCTAAAAGTCGTCAATTTACTGCTAGACAACATCGATTTTCTCTCGTAAGACATTTTTTACACTGATTGTAAGAAAACGACCTAAATATTTAAAATCGGGACAATTGACTATCCCGAAGACATTTTTAGGCACGCCGGGACAGAGCACCTAAAATCGGGACAATCCCGGAAAACCGGGACGTTTGGTTTTCTGACTCATTTTTTTCAATATGGCAGCGCAAGCGGGAAAAATAGAAGCTGGCAAAGTTGAAATTTGAAAAGAGCACGTCGAAATCTATAAAATTAGCACAATTTCCCAAAATCCATAACTACCAAATGTGACTGGACTAATATGTTAAAAACTAATGAATATTTCCTTTTAGGGAATGTGACAAGGAATAAATGCTCTCTTGGACTAATTAAATTTTAAAACTCAAATAGAAATGTATCAATTTAAATATTGACTCTATTTAGTATGTGTATATACGCGCGTATATTTATAAAATATATTTAATAAACAAAGGCAGAGATTTTTGGTGGAAAACTTTAAAAAGTAAATCAGAATTGGTGAAGGGCCACTAGCCACAAAACAAGAAAAGCTTCTCTCTCTTTTTTTTTAACCTAATTTATTAGAAAGAGCCGCAAAAATATATGGATGTAATGGTTTCGTTTTCTACACATATTTAAGTTTCCAAGTTCATTTTTTTACGATCCGTTGAGTAAATAAGTCCGTTTGAACGTTAAAGAAGGCAGAAAGCGAGCCAAAACGGAAACAATCCCTCCCACTCCTTTCTTTCTACTCCCACCAATCCACAAGAACCCCTTTTGCTTTTTGGAATCACATATTTATCCTCTCTCTCTCTCTCCTCGTATCAGCGAAGATAAATATATTTATATAGGAAAGTGAAAAAACCTTTTTTACATCATTTGACGGTTACAATTCTATCCATTCATCCCCAACTAAATCTCCCCTGTAGCTTCTCATATTTTATACATACATACGACTATATATATATATATATATACATGGCTATAATAAACTTCATTGGAAAGCAAAAATAACAGAAAGGGAGAAGAAAAATAAAATGTATTAAATGTTTTGATTCTATTAGAAATTTTTCCTCTCGTATAATTGGACAATAAATATTTTTAATTGTTTTTGCACTCTAATATAATATAATCATAATCTAATTTTATAAATTTATAATATACATAAATAAATATTTAGAAATTCTATAAGTACTTAAACTTCAAAATAAACACAATAAAATAATATTTGTAAATAATAACCATTAAAAAGTATACATTAAGACAAATGTCTAAAAAATTTTTTAACCTCTAGTCATCCACCCCTCCCCTCCAAAATACCCATCCCCTCGACAAAATGTGAAATATTTTATAAGTTTTTCATTTCAATTCTTGTAACAGATGTAATAGACGAAGGAAATAAACTGCTGACTAGTCATCACTTTGATATGTATATGATATTTGATAAAAATATGATAATTTTATTATTTTAAAATACTAATGAAATGAAATTTAATTATTTTAAGAGTAACTAATTCTATGATGATTCATTGATTTAATTTATAGATGGATTAAAAATACATTTAATAAATTATATTGTATTTTAAAATATAAAAACAAAAAGTAATAGTTGTAATTTCTATTATTTCATTTTAAATATTTTGTATATTTTACTAATTAATTCATACATCCATTATATGTATTATTTTATCAACATAAAGATTAAAAGGATATGTTTTTCATATTTATAAAAAATTGATATTTAATAATTTTAATTTTTTTTTTTTTTTAATATTTTAACGGTGATTAAATATTAAAATGATATATATATATATTTAAGAGAGAGTGTAGGATTTTGAGTGGATCGTGGGATGTTGTTTTATGTTGGTTTGTTGCTGGTGGCAAACACATTACTAGTCCAACTGACCATAATGTAATCATGTTTTTAGAATACAACTCGGTATGGATAAAAAGAGCGATGGATGCAATGAGGGCGTTGACGGAGTAGAGGAGAGGAGGAATGAAGGGTGTCTGGAGGGGTAGTGTGGATGGGTGCCACGAATAACGATACAAAAAGCGGATTACATGTTAGTTAAACATGACAAATGGTCCGTTGACGCGAAAGCGAGCCAAAGAGAGGGAGAATAATTAGGAGCTGGTTTGGATTATACAACTCTCTCTCTACTAGGAGCACAGTAATATAGGCATTTCAAATATACGAGTAAAGCTTTGAATGAGAAGAAATAAATAGTCCGGCAATCAAAAGCGGTTCATTGACGAAAATTGGATAGGCTAAGCGGATTAATAAACTAAACAGAATATTTTATTTTAGAAAAAAAGAAACACAGTTTTTTTTGTTTTTTTTTTATAAAATATAAATGAATAGAAATAATTTTGAAAAAAGATTTATTATTACAGTTGCCCAATATTATCATTATTTATTTATTATTATTATTATTATTATTATCATGTTTGAAGAAGAATATGGTAAATGAAGAATTAATGAGCTTAAGGAGGTTTCACCCGGAGAAAATATTTATAATTGTAAATATGTAAAAGAACTACGATATCTTAAAGCTTGACATTTTAGTCGAAATGTATTGTATATTTTATTTAAAATTTATTGTAGGTAAAGATTTGAATAACTCAAGTGGCTTTAAATGTAGTCATCCTCTGCTCAAGTTCAATAGCTTGTCTAGTAAAATCAATTCAAAGTCCTCTTTAAAAAAGATTGCTTAACATGTCTAACGACCATCAAACTCTTTTACTTGATTTTTGCGTATAAAGGAGATATTGTGTAGAGGTTTATTTAACTACCCACACGGGAGTAGGTTATATTTTTATAAATCTAATCTTATTATACTAGCAATAAAAATGCATATCTATATGGATAATCTATGACTTTCTGATCTTGAAAATATATATTATGTAAAATTTTTTTTGAAATTCACATAGTAGAAGGTTTTTAATGTACAAAATCGATTACAAAAAAATCATTTTAGGTTGTTTTTTTCTTAATTAATATAATTAATAAAAGAGATGTCAATAAAAGTTCAAATCTTTGTGGAGAACTTTATTTTTATCCAAACTTTCATATTATTATTATTATTATTATTATTATCATCCGATTTTATTATACACTTTCACTAAGAGATTAAATAAATATGTCTCATAAAGTTTAATATCAATATCTAATTGTGTTTTGGGAAAATCACTATAAAACTTTAAAATTAAAAAAATAACCAAAATTTAATTTGAGCCTTTCTATACTATCGGTAAATTCAAATCTAGCGTTCTATATAGGATATGGATAAAATATATATGAAAGTAAAAAAAAACATTAACTTATTTTTAATGAGATATTATAAAATATGAATTTGTTATAATAAAATCGATTTCTCATTTTCAAATTTTTTTTTTTTTTTGTCTCGTTAAAAATGATTTAATGATTTTTTAGTAATGTATTCAGAATCAATAATTAAATGATTACAATAATAATATTAGAATGAATAAATTATCAAAAGCATTTCATTAAAATTAACTGTGAATTTTATTATTGTTTCCCCATACAATTTTGAATATTTTAACAAAGATGGATGCTCTTTCGATCTTAATGGAATAATTATTATATATACGAGTTCTTATTGTTTGTATTTATTCCATAAATTTAATATTATAAATGAATAAATATTTACTTTTGTACCTCCAAATGAAAGGGCCTTTCAAGACGGTTACACCTAAGCGGGGCAAAGGTGTGGTGTGATCGGTACAACGGATCCGCTCACAACCTTTATATTAATTTTCTTGATCATAGACCGCTTGATTTTATTTCAAGTAGGTTCCCAATTTTGATCATGTAGTTTGGGTGGGCCTCAATCTCATCTATCTCAACTAGAGAGAAATTCTCTTTTCATTGAACCCGGAGCCACGAGGTTGAGAGACAAGCGTGTTATTCCCCAGGCTGCTTGGTGCCGCATAAATTAATATATAACATATTAATATTCTATTATTTAACTATAAAGAATAATATTTTCTTTTAACAATCTTTTAGAGAATCGATATCTCAATTATTTTCGTGGATTTCATAGAAAAAACGACATTTTTCACTAAGATATTAACGAAAATGCTACTTTTTTAAAATACAAAATATAAATTTATGAATTATATATCATTTTCATTTATTTCAGATTGTAAACACGAATAAATTAAAATTTTATCGATATCTCCATTTTTTTATATATATATTTATAGATTAATAGTATCACTGATACTGGTCCTGATTCAAATTTATGTTCCTCAGATTTTTGTTTTCTTATGATTTATTTTATGGGGCGTCGTTTTTTTTTCTTCTCACAATCTTCAGAAATCTTTAAAATATCTCAATAAATAAATATTATGGGTTTAAGTTTTCTTATATACCAATACATATTCCAATGTATTATTATGGCTTTGTTTTAAGCATAATTTTATATATCATATTAATAGCATCACTGATATTATATTTATTTAAAAATTGATCTTTTGCTTGTCGAATATAAATAATATATATATTTTATTAATATTAAATAAATAAAAAGAGAAAATATAATTATTAAATTGAAAATATTATTCATTTTTATTTATATTCATTTAAGAAATTTATTTATTTTCTCCAGCCATATTATAAATGGTCTAATGAGACAATGATTTTTATATGAATCAAGGAAAATCCTAAGCATGGTCACTCTATCCTTCTAGTTCTTCATTTATTAAATTAAAATTCGATGAATGGTTTTAGTGTGGTCTATTCAGTCAAATGTAATAATGAAAAGAACTCTATGGGGCCTACAAATCGTTCTAGTTGTGCCCAAAAGAATAAAATGTAATGCCAAATAACATTTAGTCTTGGGATTTCTATTTTATATAATGAATTTTGACATTACTATTGAGAAATTATTGCTGATGTGAGTTCAGTTTAGGCGTATATTTCTATATTTTTTTAAATTAGATATTGTGTTACAAATGTCCAACTATAAATACATTTTGAAAAATTAATGATGGTCACCGCCCTACCGGCATTATTTTATGTGCTCTTAAGAGGAAAAAATTTGGAAACCTCTGTCATATACTCTCTAAAAGAGCTTAAATTCAAACATATTTTGTAATGAACGGCCATTTTAAAACATTTCTGAGCGCCCTCTTACAGAACAGAAACTATCATCCCCTCTCCATCCCCTTCCATATGTGAATTTTGGGCCTCAAGGGTCTCATTACTATCATTCTCTAAATTTCCAATTCACCTTATTAGCCAACCACTGGTTTATTTAGTGCTTTCTCACAAGTTATAATAGTTATTGTATAAATTGTAAATAAATAATATTTCTATAGTTATTTTATAAGTGCCACCAAGTGTGGATCCTTTTTCTAATATTATTAGTAAATTTTACGAGTTGTTATTGTGCCTCCTGGTTCTCAAAGAACAACTCGTTGGCGCCCAAACTACAAACAAGTAGTGGTAGCGGTATATTGGACTCTCCACGGCAGTATTCGTCGAATCGCGAACTTTGCCAGGGGTTGCAAGAAGATTATCTGCGTCCCCACGACGATATCTGCCCAAGGTTAACGGACAAGCGACCACGCGGCGGCCATTACCATCCACTTCAATTTATAATTTTACTGTTTTTTTTTTTTTGTTTTTGTGTAACTAAAGAATTTTATTGAAATTTCACTTTTTTAATAAAAAAAAAAAATGTTTAATTGATAGGAAATAATAATAATAATAATAATAATAGTAATATTATAAAAAATATAATAATGGAGAGATTGTAGATCTACGAATAAAACAGTATACTCGTATATATAATATAATATTGTAAAAATACATTTATTTCTATTCATTAAATTTTTCTATTGGTTCAACTCTTTAAAAATAATATTCAAATGAATAAAATGAATAATACTCGACAGATTATCCACTTCAGAGGCAATCAATTAAACTAATTGAAATGCTTTATTTTATAATTGATATGGAATATACATATATAATATGTATATATACAGCTATAAATCCTCAATTATATTTTTTAGCTGGTTTATGAAGAAATACAAGTACTTGAAACTTTTTAAGAATAAATTGAGAAAAATAAATATTTGTAATATTTTTTTTTTTTAATTCCAGAATTTAAGAATAAATCTGCATAAAATCTGTATTAGGTAGATGAAAAGAAATTAGAGAACTTTTAACGAGAATGTAAAAGACATATGTAGGTATATCTAGACAGAAAAAATTAATATAATTTTTTATTGATGTTAATTGAAAGAATTTCTTTAGAAACCGTGTATTTACAATATTTATTCATTAATTTAAACAATTATAAATAATTTAAAAATAAACATTTTGTTTAGAAATTTTTCACCTAAATAGAATAAATGTATAAAATAAAGCACAAAGGAATGAATAATGACACATTCAATCAAACAAAATGTGTGTCTTTATTGTTTTCTTGAAACAGCTGCAAAACATTTTACAGAGAAGCGCTTTTTGCTATAATGATAATGGATTGTGGCGCTTGTCACCGAAAATAACTACTACATAAATATAATTTGATAATTTTAAAAAATTATCTAATAGATAATTAATATATTTGAATTGAATTGGATTATAAATAAAGTGTATTAAATAGAAGTGAATCCATAAGAAAGGCTATAAATAAATATATAGTTAAATAGAAGAACTAGAGATACATGTTTCAAACTTCTTTCTCAAAGATTTTATTTAATTAATTAAAACACATAGGAAACAGACAAGTGGCGCAACGATTAACTAAAGATTACTTATATGACGAGTTAGGTTGAGAATTTTAATATTATATATCATAGACACACATAGACCATATACAGACCATATTAGATACCTATATATTTCATTTTTATATCTTTAATTGGATTTTCAATTCACGTAATTTGAATTGGTTGCGTTTAATTTGCAATTTGGACTTTGAGCTGGAAGGATCTTTGATTTAGTCTTTTGGAAACCACTTTGAAGAAATAAATAATATAAATTTAAAAAAATTTTATAAAATAACGTTTTTCCAATGGGCTAAAAAAAATAAAATAATTTTTCTATAAGCCTGGCAAACTTTATGGATGAATTGCTTCATATTCAACGAAAAACGTTGGGCGTATTTCGTTTAATTTATTTATATGAACAATTAAGTCAAATTTTTGTAATAATAAAAATTTTATTAAACACATAAACTGACAAATTTTTTTATCATACGATAAAATTGACAGGTTAAGAGCTAAGAAATTAATCTTTTATTATTTTTCACTGTAATATACTTATATCAAAGTATGTATCAAATTTTAAAAGAATTTTTATTAAATTTACATATTATCAATCAAATCCAAAATGGTTGATTATATTTGAATAAATAGTGTTACTTGTTAATTAAGTGTTTTAGTGTGGTATGTATCTTAGTATATATCTATATATATATGAATTATAGCTCTATAAAGGAAGTTATTTGCATAGAAATCAAATTATTTTATTCTTTTTAGTCTATTGGAAAAACGTTATTTTATAAAAAAATTTTATATTTATATTGTTTTATTCTTTTTAGTGCAATTTTAATTTGATAAATTTATTTAATATAACAAAAGAAATAGACACGAATACGAAAATTTACAAATTGAATAAAACAAAAAAATATATTGTCTTCATAAAAAAGGTCAATCCTTTGGTTTTTTTAAATGAATTAATCGCTAATTAATTACAATTAATTAATTATAATTCAATTATATTTCTTCTATACCAGAGGTTCTTAAACTGTGGTCCGCGGACCCCTGGGGGTCCGCGAAGCCTTTACTGGGGGTCCGCAAAGCCATCGTACAGGTGCACGAGAAAATGATGAGTCAGTTAAAACTTTTTTTAATATAAAAGGAGCGATGGCATGGCTTTGTGAGGAAACTGAGATCAAATACCCAAATTCAACGAAATGTGCAAGAAAACTATTGCTACCGTTTCCATCTTCATATTTAGCTGAATTTTCTCTCTTCAATATTATAATTTCTAATAAAATGTGTATTCTACAATATGCAAAAAAATCGTTATTCACCAATCACTGTTAGAAATATTCATCATATATCCTTGTTCTTATGAGATCGTAAGCCAGAAATTAACTAATAAAATGACCTAAAGTACCTAAAGTTGGGGTGGGGTCCGTCAAAAAAAATTTTTTCAAGTGGGGGTTCGTGGAGTACATAAGTTTAAGAACCTCTGTTCTATACCTTTTAAGGGGGGGGGGATCCATTGAAATATCTATAAAAAAATTTTCAAAAGTCTATCTCAATAAAAACTCGATGAAAAATCGATTTCAATTTGTCAAAAGAGCGAACAGACAGACAGAGAGACAAAGAGACAGAGAGACAGACGCCAAGTGAAGTTAAGAAAAACGTTATAATAATAATAATAATAATAATAATAATAAAACTATTGTTTAAGATTATAATAAACCTGAATTGAATATCTCCTAATCAGAATATTTACGGAGTAATTCTAATCCTTTGATAATCACTTTTTTATTTCATTAATTTTATTATTTCTAATTTAAAAATGGATATTTATTTTCCTTTTTTCTCTCTCTCTTTGTCAATATTAAACCTTCTACCCAATCTATATGTCACTTTATTATATTCATAAGATCAAAGACTGACCCTTCCAAACACACTCACCACAATAATATTGTAATAATTTTAATCTTAGACTGAATAATACAAAGAGATTTAATTTACCTAGAAAGAGAAACCACAAAGGGTGACAAATACACTTTACATATGTTGTGGTTCATATGAAAGTACTGCTACTTATAATCTAAGGTTTTCTCTTTGAGGTAATCTCTTTGATTCATTCCCTTTACAAAATGGTAGTTTATTTTTGCTTTAATCGGATTATGAGATTTAAGTATAAACGAATTAAATGGGCAATCTATCTATCATTCCATAGATGTATAGATCAAATATATTTTAGACAAAAAGAAAATATAGATATAATTTTAACAAAGGCTAAATTTTAAATGAACTCGTAGCTAAACCTTAGATAAACAGACTATTCTAAAGATCTTTTGAATTATCAATTCTTATAAAATATTTTTGAGAATTTTCATAGGATCAGATATGTTCATATTATTCATATTGAGCGTTGGAGCGTACATCGTCTGTTCGTTGTCGAGCAGTTTTTTAGAAACAATGAATCTGTAGTCACAGTGCAACGTCTTTTCCGTCACTATTTTAGAGTTGAACGTCGAGGTGCAGTGCTTGACTCCGATGGGTTGTAGCGTTTAGAAGTACTGGTTCTGTGATGAAAAAGAAACCACCTGGTCTTCCCCATTCAGTTCGTACTCCGGAAAATGTAGACCGAGTCAGAACGGCTGTTATTGCTAGTCCTAGACGATGGACTAGACGACATGTTGTAGCGCTGGGTATATCATGTCGTTCGCTTCATCGCATCTTAGATGATGACCTCAATTTCCATCCGTACAAAATAATGATCGTCCAGCAGCTTAATGAAGGGGATTTTGTACAGCGCAGAGAGTTTTGTCGCATAATGGATGAAATGTTTACGGAAGATCCCGATGCTACAGTCTTCATGAGTGATGAAGTACATTTTCATCTTGACGGTTACGTCAATGTTCAAAACTGTCGGTAGTGGGCATCGGGGAACCCACAAGAATTACACCAAAGACCTCTGTACAGTTTAAAGGTAACAGTGTGGTGCTGCATTTCAAAGTTGGGGATTGTTGGACTCTATTTTTTAAAGAGGAAGGAATTGGTTTTTTCTTAATTTAAAATTATATGACGTCACCCAGCCCTTCATGACGTCACAGCCAGCGCCTCCATATATATTATAAATAAAATAAAATTAAAAATATTTATCTTATATCCATATCTGTTTTTATTGCATTAATAGAGAGGTTCTTAAACTGTGGTCTGCAGAAATACCCAAATTCAACGAAATGTGCAAGAAAACTATTGCTACCGTTTCCATCTTCATATTTAGCTGAATTTTCTTTCTTCAATATTATAATTTCTAATAAAATCGTTATTCACCAATCACTGTTAGAAATATTCATCATATATCCTTGTTCTTATGAGATCGTAAGCCAGAAATTAACTAATAAAATGACGTAAAATACCTAAAGTTGGGATGGGGTCCGTCAAAAAAAATTTTTTCAAGTGGGGGTTCGCGGAGTACATAAGTTTAAGAACCTCTGCATTAATAGATATATTAAAATTATTTGAAATTGTTTCTGTAGCTGAAAATAAATTTATTTCAAACCGTCGGTCGGTTTTTTTCGGATACACTTTGTTATGTAAATATATATATAAGAGTATAACGAGCAATAGAAAAGAACAATAAATTTCTCAATTACAAGTCTTGTATTTTTAAATTTCCCATGAGAGATAAAACGGCCAAGATGTGATGGCCATGTAATTGACTTAAACAAGGGTTGCCACCCTCAAAAGAAGAACAAATAAAAATAAAATAAAATACAAAATGACAATAAAAAAAAATAAAAAAATAATTTTTTTTGTTGTTTTTCACAACAGATAAAATTCTTTGTGAGTCAGAAATTATTTATTTAATAAAATTAATACGTTAAATTTATACTTTGATCATGGTTAGATCGATGTATTATATTTATGTATTATCTCCATTAAGTTAAAATAGTTCCCTAGTAAACTTATAAAAAACTAAAATAGAAATGTATTTATAAACATACTACAAAATTTTCTATTCTATTAGTAACTAAAGATGAATAAAATTATTTTATGTTATGACTATAATTATTTAATTATTATTAAAAGTTTACCATAAAATTCGTTAGAACGCCCATATCTAGAAAGAAAGATAGAAATTGGAAGTCGTTCAAAAATAGTAATGGCAGTTATATTTTAGTTTATTTTATGTTGTTACTACTCCTTGCTTAAACAATATTTAATATTTACCTTATATATGTATATATGTTATTTTCTAAATTTAAAAAATTGTGCAATAATGTTATTAGTGATTAAAGAAAATATTAAAAATTCTTAAAAAAAAATATTTTTTCAACTATATTTGAAACATGTACGAATTCTGGCAAGCATACATAAAAATACTTAGTACATAATAAAGTTTTTATATATTATTTACAAATGACAGAATATTTTATATCTTCTTTTTGGTTTTTTATAAATAGCTTCTATTTTTTCTTCTAAATTTTCTACCTATTTTTATTTTATTTTTAATTTACCACGTTTTTCTTATTTTAAAAGTTATTTTCAAAGATATTTTTTATTAAATGAAATCAATATTCTTTCTATTTATATTAATATTTTAACAAATGAAGTTCTTATAATAATAATAACGATAATATTGCAAAAGTATATATTAATATTAAATTTTCCAAAATATATTTATTAATGCTATTTATTTATAATTAATAGTTAAGAGTCAATAGTATTTTATACTATATTATTTTGGCAAACAAAAAATATTTAAAAAAAAGGACATTTTTTAAATAAATATATTTTATATCTTACTAAATTATACTATATATACATATACAATATTATAATATATGCATGTTACATCTGTCCTTATAATTTAACTCAAACTCTTAACTCCAGACATGACATTTATTCCCTTGCATATTTCTACATTATTTGACTGACGAGTGCTTCCATAAATCTGAGTTTTAAAGCTTGTATACATGTTTGCATACTCTTAAGGAAAGATCAGTCGATACTGCGTTTTTTTAATTCAAATTTAAATTTTTATGTTGATATTATTATAATTAGAATGATTTTTTGTTGCTTATCTTCTCTTGCAAATGTATATATTATTTTAAATGTATTTTTTGTGTAAACGAATTTTTAAAAATTTTATTTAAATTGTTCTGTAGAGAAAATTTTGATGAATCAAATTGCAATTGTAAAAATCGGAAAAAGGTTTAGAAATATAAAAGCATTTCTGAAGGTTTGAGAATTGTTTTTTTATTAAAAAAAAAACAACAACATAAGTAATTATTTGTTAATGGAAACGATATAAAAACATTCATAGAAAAAATCAAATGAATTTTTTATATTTTATTATTTTCATAAATTTTTATTTCTATTTGTATTCATACATAAGAATTCGTACATATATGTATATTTTATATTGATCTCTAACTATGTATCCTTCAAAGTATGTAATAATTATTAAAAAAAAAGGAAACGAGAAAATATCGTGAAAAATAAAGAGCTTTTAAAATATCATCAATTGTCTTTCGCTGATGTTGTTAATTCATTTACTATTCACGTTCTCTGTATTGTTCTCAAATCCACACTTATGTTGTTGGTGCTGTTTTTCCCCCTTTTATTTCCTTACTGTGACGTCGTTATATATATTTTTCTTTCGTAATATTAGCTCTGATAACAAAACTTTCTCTCGCAATACAACAATACAATTAACTCTCTTGTGAAATTGTTTCAGGCAGAATGCGGAGACAATTTCTTGTGGTCGATTTGAGTGACTCCGTCTAAATGTTTCCAATGAAAACCCTGTTTTAGAGTGGAGGAAACTACAAAATCGCTACAACTCACACTTTTACGTCGCCCCCCCCCCCCCCCGCCGCAACTCCCTCTTCCTATCGTCTTTCCCCCCCCCCCTCATCGAAACTTGTGTATAAACGGGACCTCCATATGGTGCGAGTTGGGCCGGGGGGGGGGGGGGAGATATGGAACTTTGACTCTTGTCTTGTCGAGACTCACTTTGCTCTATCATTTCAAACAGTCTCTTTTGCATTAGACAAACTTAATTTCATCCCAGCCTATTTCGATCTTTCCAATTTAACAATTCTTAATTATCTCAATGGACATGTTTAGATTTACTAACGAATAGAAATATTTTATATCAATTTAAAATATAATATATAATCAATTAATACTATTTACACATATCAAATAAAATTAAAATAATATAATCCTCTTTTACAAATACTCTAATTAAAATAAATATATTTTATTATTCTGATTATTAATTTATAATTAGAATGGAATTATCAAATTTATAATAAAAAAAATATGATGCTATCTCACTCTTTGTTTCGGATAAGCTGATTATCATCTTTTATTTCTGCTATCATATAATCAATTTCTACGATAATTAAATAAAAAATATTTAAAATAAGATAGATAATCAAGTATAGATCAACGAAATAACTATAATCATTCATCATATTCATTCTGGGATGCGTTCTGGTACTTTTCATCATTTAATTAATTAATTTTCCCACTCTTTAAGAATGGTAATAGAACAAACTGCAATAACTATAGTTATAGGGGAATTTCTCTTTTGACGACATCGTATAAGATTCTCTCGAATATTATCTCAATGAAATTACGACCATATGCAGAGGAAATATTAGGAGAATATCAGTGCGGGTTCTGACCAAATCGATCAACTGTATTCTCATTAAGACAGATATTAGAAAAAAAAACGCCAATTCAATTCAATATCTCTAATCACCAAATTTTTGTAGACTTTACAAAAGCATATGAGTCAATAGACCGGGAAAAACTAAAAATAATAAGTTGACCTGTGGCCAGGTCCGAACCGACCGACGGTTTGAAATAAATTAATTTCCAGCTACAGAAACAATTTCAAATAATTTTAATATATCTATTAATGTAATAAAAAACAGGCATATAACATAAATATTTTTAATTTTATTTTATTTATAATATATAGCTGAAGTAGCCGGCGTTACCCGAGGTTGTGATGTCATGAAGGGCTGGGTGACGTCATATAATTTTAAATTAAGAAAAACATAATGAAGATGATTTTTCCCGAGGATAAAACCAATACATTCGTGGTGATATGTAAAAAAATCCCCTTATGTGAAATTTGGTGCGAAAATAACCCTTCCCTTCTTATCGTCGATCGCGGTTTCCGGATTTGCACCAAAAGTTGATCAATTCATCCCACTGATGCATTAAGTAAATATACCAAATTTCATCAAAATCCGTTAAGCCGTTCAGGCTGTACACATCTATACGAACGGACAGACATCATGCTAAAAATACTTTTTTCTGTTAAGAAAATGCATGATTCGTGGAGATATGTAAAAATCTCCACATGTGAAATTTGGTGTGAAAACAATACCTCCCTTACTATCGTCGGTCGGTAAACATATATAAAACAATTATTTTACCGGTGTATTATATGGGTACGAGGCATGGTCTATGACCTTATGTGACGAGAGTAGATTTAGAGTATTTGAGAATAGGATTCTGCGAAGCATTTGTGGGCCAAAGAAAGATGAGGTCACCGGAGAATAGCGGAGACTGCATAACGAGGAATTGCATGACCTCTATGCATCTCCAGATATAGTTAGAATAATAAAATCGAGAAGGACATGTGGCTAGAATGGGGGAGGAAAGAATGGCGAAAAATATATTGGGGGGACAGTGGGACAGTGGGAAACGCCCGCTTGGAAGACCAAGGATGGATAATGTAGGAAGGGATGTGAGAGAGATGGAAGAATAGGGACACTTGGAGAAATGTGGTTGCTGCGGCCAAGAACTTTCGAGTTCCGTAGAGCCACAGAGATAGATAATTAATTAATTTATTATGAATTAATAATATTTGTTAATAAATAATCCAAATTTAACCTGTTACTTGCACTATTAATGGATTTTGTGTTAATTTATATTTTTTATCATCTAATTTATCATCCAAAACGACATTTCACAAATAATCTATTGCAAAATAAGAACAAATATATTATCTAATATAATCATTTCTAAAACGTAGTGATACAAATAAACGAACATTAAATATAACATCAGATAATATTCACTTTGGACAGTCAATCGACTTATGCGATACCAAATAAATCAGATTTTATAATATAAATACCATCGCTTTACTAGAATTTTATTTAATTTTGTTTTACTAAGAGAATTATTAATCGTTATCTGGTTAATTTGTTCTATGATTGCTTGATGAAACAAAGATAATTTAAAGTTATTTTAATTTGTGTTGTTGTTTTCGAGGCTTAATTAGCGGTTTACGGATGAGGGGAGGGGATAAAGCGGCAGGCCTTAATTTATTTATAAGACTTGAGGGTTGGTTAATTGACGTTACTATTACTTAACAAGAGAGAGAAGCAAAGGGTTGTTGTAATAATGGGAGAAGGTCAGGGTGGGTTCCGTAGTGTGGGTTATCCCACTATCATGGATAATAAAAAGGAGCCCATGGCAACGTAAATGAATACTTAAGTAAATAAATAAATAAATAAATAAATAAAATTAAATAGTATTGTGCTATATGTAATAGAGAACTAGTGTGGTCTTTTAACAAGATAAGAACATGTATATACATTTATACATACATACTATATAATATATATTATATTATTATTGTTTTAATATTATTTCAAGTTTTGATAATAGGAATTATTAATGCCTACAACAATACGCAGACAACAACATGATAATTAACAACAAATTATGTTTATTTACTGAGTTTTAGTCCTTTAAATATTATCTCAAGGAATATCCTACTAAGAAAGTATAAGGTCAAATAGACAGACGTTAAATGAAAAACATAAGATAATAATAAGTAAAGTAGATAGTGAGTGAAATACACGTGATGGAAAGTAAAATCACACATGTTTGGATTTAGTTGTAAGGATACTGGGAGTAAATTAAATTAAATCCAATTATAAATTAATAAGTCGATTAAATGAAAGAGGACATCAGTCAGTTTGAGAGAAATAATATTATTATAAATTACTATAGAAAAGACAGAATTAAATAACGTATGTAGTTACTATCAAACAAAAGGATAACGCCGGGTAACAGCATGCCGCATACAGCATGATCTTGATATTCTATCTATCTCAGATCCTTCAAAATATGGCTCAGACGAGGCAGCAGTCGTGGGCCACGGACGTTAACCTGATTTACGTTCGATAATGAGATCTAAGCTGCTTTTGTAAATTGATTCCAAAGTAAACCCCGGAGCTTCTTCACCCCACCCAGAGTATCGTCTTATTGACCCTGGGACATTATTTCAATCTACAAGGTGACTTTTGTCTAGCTTATCTTTTACATCTTTTCCTTGAGATTTAATTTAATTTATATTCATATTGTAACGAAGTGCAGATAGAAGGCCATATGCCTGAGAGGGTCTTTTTTCCAGATACATGTTAATACAATAACATATTCGCGTTAAGAATAACATTCAACTGTATAGAAAGAAATTACAAGGGAAAATGAAATTACAATGAAATCATAACATTAAAAACATTAAGTAAGTCTCAGTAGTCAAGCTGAAATTTAAAAAAAGAACAATTACTTTGATGCATTTGTAGCAAAGTGCAGGTAGAATGCAATATGTCTGCAAGGGTTTCTTTCAAGGGGGTTAGAGAAGAATAAAGAACACTGCAGGGGAGTTGCGATCTGTTACATAATTATTTAACCATTTTTCTCAAACTGACTGTATATCTTTCATTAGAATAAACCATCACATAGATTATAGATTATTAAATATTTTTAATAATTAAAACCAAATATGCAATTTTTTATTGATTTCATTAAAATAAAAATAAAAAAAAAAAGAACTCTTTATAGAAGGTAGAGAGAATCAGAGTGTCAGCAAGCTTAGTAAACGATCTTGTTCAAAGAGGAGTGGGCTAAATGTTTAAAAGAAGGGTTAATGATGAAAATGTTGTTGATGAATTAAAGGTATTCAAAAAATTCAAGGTTTGAATAACATAAAAGAAAAAACTCTCGAAAAAAGTATTTTAAAAATCTTAATTAAGAATGAAATAATTCTAAAACAAAATTCACAAATAATAATAATAATAATAATAATAAGATAAAAGAAAAGCTTGAAAAAAAATATGCAAAAAAGTGAAAAGAGGACGACTAATAGGGCGGAAATTTCCCTCAGGCGCAGGCGGTGAGATTTTTTTTTTTTATTTTCTCTACAATTTTTTTTCTGTTTGGTCTGCATAGCTGAAAAGCTATGAATCATTCATCTGGCGACAGCTGCAAAGATATTTTATTGTAATTCCTTAAGGGGATAATTCCTTTCTCTATCTCTCTATCTCCAACCACAAATTGGAATATTTCTTTGAAGACCGTATTATACACAAATATATCATGAAATGGAATTTATAAATCAACGCATCTCTATGCAAAGAAAATATATTGTCCTCTTAATTTAGGTCCGTTCATTATGATTTAAAAGGATTTTTTTTAGATTGGATGACAAATGAACCTCGTGATAAAGGATATAAATAAATCAAAAGCCAATCAGAGGTTAATTTATCCATTAAGAATTTCCATTTTTTTTTTTTTATTTATTTATTATTTATGAAGAGAGGTAAAAGCCCTTTAATATAAACTTATGGATAAATTTTTTATAATTATATTTTATATTGAGATAATATTATATCATTTATTTAATGTAATAAGTATTAATATTTATTATATGCAATACTTTAAATTTTTCAAAATTTTAATACAACTTCTAAGTCCTATGGCTAAATTATAATTTATTTATAAAAAAAAAATAAATTGTATTAATCGATTAAATAATAATAATAATATAGATATTTTACTAATATGATTGTGATCATTTCATTAAATAATTTAAAAAGTAACTAACTAATTTAGATATCTTAGCTTATGTATGAATATTATATTTATTTGTAATTTTGAAATTGAGAGCTTTGCCTTAAAAGTTTGAGATGATAATCTTTCTATCCAGGAAGAAATCATTAACTTACGAGAGGGAAGACGCTAAACCAGTGATGACACTGACCCACCCAAACTTTTTAACTGATCCACACTTTGATTTTTATATATTTTAACATTTTTTTCAATGTGGTTCTAAAAAAAGGTAAGATGATTTTGTAACCAAACTTTTGAACATTTTCAATTTTTTTTTTTTTAATTTTTTTCAATATGGTTCTAAACAAAAAAAAAAAGGGTTAGATGATTTGGCGATGCTCTGAAAGGTTGAGAAACACTGCTATACCTATTAATCATTTATAAATATTTATACAAAATAAGTAAGTATATATTGTATGTGATGTATATTTTCTTTATTCCTTTTTCAATTAAATACCCACTTAGTGACCCACGAGCTAGATCTAAAAAAATAATGATGAAAATACGAGCCACTTCTCAAAAAGGTTCGCCATCACTGTTCTAAACCATAAATCTACGAGTATAATACCTTCTCAATAAAACGGAAGAAATAAATTAATATTTAAGAAATATATTTCAAGGAAATTTAAAGAAATATACCAAACTATTTGTCAAAATATGTTCCGAATTGTTAACTTATATAATTAATTAAACTATAATATATATATTTATTATATAAAAGCACTTGTTTCTCTATTAATCATCTCGCGGTTAGGAGAGACTAAAAGAGAGAGGAGGTGTGACATAATTGAATTATTATACTTATTAAACCACCTTCAACCTCTCTCCACTTCACTACTTCGTCATCGTCTCCATATCGCATCTGTTTTGCATATTATATGATAAATTGCGGGTGTGTCGAGGGTAAAGTGAAAACTTTAAATCATTTCAGAACCCTTTATAGTCATATAAAATATCATAAAAACATCTTTATTACAAGAATATCATCCATTTTTTATTATTACTATCTGTGAAATGATAAAAAAACGAATGAATAAGATAAAATTGATTTTTTTTTTCTATATTACTACCTAAGATAAATTTTTCTTTTATTTCCTTTTCTTTTTTATCAGTAATTGTTTTAGTAAATAAAAGTGTTTTCTAAGAATGGTACTATTTATTTTAATCAATAATAGAATAGCGGTCATAACAATGAAAAAAATTGGTTGATGATGATAGAGTTAATAAATATTTATTTATTTATTTATCAATAATATAAATTATATGCGTTATATGTATTAGTATTGCATTAAATGGGTAAAGTAATTTCTTTTAAGAGATATTAAAATATTTAGGTAAATAATAAAATTTGAAGCACTTTATAATAGGTATTTATATTTATATTTTTTAAAAATTTGTTTACTCTATCATCATTATATTTTATGTAATTATTTTTACCATGTGAACAATGCTCTCATATGTTATGTTAGATTTCATTTTAAACAATGTATTTTTGCAAAAAAAAAAAAATTATTTAATTCCATGTTACAATATGAAGGGATTTTTTAACGGATTTCTTCCGAATTGCTGCTAATGTCTGACCGCGCCAGGATCCCGCACCTATAATTATTTTAAAAATGTTTTTATAATTAAATTAATTTTTATTTCAATTTCAAACTTCAAATATATATTATTATTGTAAGCTGGGAGCTCGATGAAAATCATGAGTGAAAACTGGACCACAAGATTGTAAGGTTTTGATCAAATTAAATTGTTTTACAATAATTCACATTTAAATTTAAAGAAAAATGATAATAAAAAAATTTCGCCACTTCAGGTTCCCGCTAAAGCTTGAGATAACTTCCATAAATATATACATTTCTGAAATATCAACTAAAATTGGTAAAACAATCATCAACAGTTTATCTTTATTTATTACATATTATATATATATATATATATATCTTTTGGTTAATTTATATAAATGTTATATTTTATTATTATATAAAATTTTAATGAAATAAGAATATTTGTTTTCTTTCTTTTTTGGATTTCCTTTTAGATATTAAATTTTCTCTTTAATACAAGAGAAAGATATGGAATTAAGGTTAAAACCCGCATTTATCAACCCCATTGGAACAATTCTATAGTTGTGATATAAGTGAGAGAAAGAGAAGTAGGATGGAGAGGGGAGAGGCTTGATGATTAGTATTATTTTACAGGAGAGAGCGTGGTGTTGATTAATTCATACAAATATTATTCCAAACTTCTCGCTTTCCTATCTACAAACAAAACTTCATTTCCAATATTCCATTCAATCCCCAAACCCCGTTTCTATCTTTTACCACTTCTCACCCTCTTTCACCGTCATATCCACCCACACCACAGTCCTCTTTACTTTCTCGCTCTCTTTCATAACTCTCCACTGCCCCTTTCCCCTCTCTCACCTTTTATGTTAAATATTCATTACTTATTACATTGAAATTCCGTTGATTACAAATAAATTTTGACATGAAATCAATTCCCATTCAAATCACACCTTCGTTTCAATCAAGTTTATCATCATCATCTTTAAGTATTTGAAAAAATATTTATTTCGATATGAATTCTTTGAATTTTATTTATGAAATATATTTATTTCATAAATTTAATCCAATTATATTTTATAATATATTATAAGTATATAATATGAATGGAAAAAAATTTAATTTAGAATTTAATATCTTAAAGTTATCTTTTTCATTAATTTGTAGAAATATTGAATATCTATCAATCTCTCTGTGGCTCTACGGAACTCGAAAGTTCTTGGCCGCAGCAAGCCCACTCCTCCAAGTGTCCCTATTCTGAGCAACAACCCTCCAGTCCCTAACCTCCCATCCCATCTCTCTCATGTCCTTTCCCACATTATCCACCCACCGTGTCCTTGGTCTTCCAAGTGGAGGTTTCCCACTACATTTTAACTTAGAAGAATCATGGCCTTATCAAACAACCTTGCTTTATAATAAATTAAGGGTAGATTTTAATAATGATATTAATATTAAAGTCTATAGACAAGAATCGAAATGATATATTATCTAGTCTTGGTGGTTTTTCAATGAAGGAAATATCGAAATCCCTTATGGTTTGCAATTCACTACGACAGGAGTAAGCAACATTTTTATCAAAGGCTTAAACGAAAGTTCCACATGTCTTAGGAGGCCGCAGACAACAAAACAACTTAATAAATTGTTAAAGCTTAAATATTTAATGAACAATTCAGATAATACCAACATGTCTCTTTTAAGGTCTGAAAAAATAGTTTCATTGTTGAAGCGATTATTATAATAACTACATATTTAACTTATTTAACTCACAAAAAGCTCTAAGGATACCAATAAAATGATATTGTACTATTATGCTTGGTTAAGTAATTTGTTAAGCGAGCCGCGGGTAAGAAGTGTTTTCAATTTTATATAAAATATTTTTTTGGGCACCAAACGTTAAAACAGCTACTAACTTTGAAGAGAAACTAGGAGTAGATACCCTATTATTGAAAAAGAAAATAACTACTTCCCACATAGTAGTAATAGTTACAGGCTAGAAACAAAAAAACATTATTAATATTTATATTTTCATTATTATGTATTATAATTCTACTATATTTCCACTTTTTCATCAATTCCAAATTTATCATTAGATTTGCCTAATTTACCTAAAGATACAATAATATTTTTTTATGATATGAATCAAGAAAATGTAATAAACTATTTTCTTTTTAATCAAGTTTCAAACTTCTACTAGTTACATATATAATATACGTATAATATAGGGAGAAATAATATAAAGCGAGATTAGCCTTGATGAAAGATGGTTTATATCATCAAAACTTTACCTGTTCCATTCTATCGAGGTAATGGCATTCGTCGTTTATTGTGAATAGTCTAGTAACGATACGTTTTACGATCGGACACGGAGTCATGTCTGTTTGTATTCGAGGAGAGAGATGAATAAACTAACTGCCTCCCTCTATTACTAGTCATCTACCCCAGTAACCCACCCCCATCTCTCTCATTCTCCATCGATTTAATTATTTATATATATATATATATATTTGATTATCAACTTTAATGAATCAATTACGTATCTACTTATGTTGTTGATTTGACAAATTATTAATGATAAAATGAATACAAAATATATATATATATATATATATAAATATTAGCTGTAAATGAATGAACAATAAATTAAAAATATTTAAAATCAAATGAACTTTATTAATTCAATCAAAAAAAAAAAAAATAGATTAAAAGTATTTTTTTTAAATGAAACAATTTCTAAAAAGTTTGAAAAAAAAATTGTTTAATAAAGTTATATCTATATATATATATATATATATATCAGCATCAATATATTTGATTTATTGTTTTTATATTTTTTACTGTATATTAATAAAATTTTAACTTTTTATTTTTTTTTTTTTTCTACAAATTTTATAATCTTTAATTATTGACCCTTGAATAATACACCAATCGTTTTGACATTTCTAATAATAGAATATATTCACTAGCAGTGACGAGACTTTATTTGTGATTTCAATATCACCTGATAGTTAATCTATTATTCTGATTGATACTTAATCCACTTACGTGTAATTCTAATTTAAATTGATTGAATAGCAATCCCTAAACTCTTATTTTAAACTTGATCCCCTCTTTTCAATGCAATTCTCTATTGCATGCCAAGTATTTTTAAAAAAAAAAAGTTTATATACATATTTTCTTTTAAAAATTTAATAAAATATTTTTATACATGTGAATTCTAATATTTATATATATATATATTACATTTAGATTATTGTTTATTACGTTAATATAATGAGATAAGTATATTATTAATTTGTTGATAAAAATTAATAATTAATGTTAATATTAATTATTTATAATAATAAATAATGAATATCAATTTAAATATAATTTTCATTACTATTATCTTTTATCAATATACTAGAATACGTCTTCTAAATGTTCCAAAAATAAGATAATTATTTGTTTATTTTTCTAAGTATGATTACGGTCCTTACAAGAGAAGGAAATGTGTATAGAGCTACTATAATTTCAAAGAACATATGTACCAATACTAAAACTAAAATTTATAATTATTTTTTTTAATTTTAGGTTAAAATAACAATAATTTATTTTTCAGAGTTAAGTTTAATGTTACATTTTTAATTTCATCTTCAAACATTATACTCGTATGTATATTATTTAGAAAAGTTATTCATTTATTTTAATTTATTAATTAAAAATTTGAATCTTGAATCTTTAATAGCCAATTTAAGGACTGGAACTTCACTTATGAAAACTAATGAAAACATCCTATTAATAGTAACGAAATTTTTCTCTTTTAGTTTATCACCTTTTTAGTTTGTCATCTAACCTCGTTCTCTTTAAATTAATACGTATAATATATAAAGATAGACTATATTTGCGCCTTAACCCCTCCTCCCACACATTTCACTTCCTTTATAATGCAGATT
Organism: Labia minor; assembly: GCA_963082975.1. Taxonomy (NCBI): domain Eukaryota; kingdom Metazoa; phylum Arthropoda; class Insecta; order Dermaptera; family Spongiphoridae; genus Labia; species Labia minor. The sequence continues at coordinate 80,715,286 of OY720347.1, read as the reverse complement.
ACATTGACACAATAAGCTTTATTTTTGGTGGTGGTGGTGGTAGGCAGTAATAGTTATTCATATTTTACAACTCTCCTTTATGGCTGCTCTCTCATATAAGCATGCTGATAATAACTTGAAGTAAACTACCTCGATAAAAGATCCCATTCCATACTCATTCTTTCATTCCACCCTTCATTCTTCATTGACATATAAAATGCTAATAAGAAATTCGTTTGATACTCATAATCGAAAATTGAATTGGAATTTCTTATCTATAATTAATCAAGGAAAGAATGCACATCGATTATATTACATAGATACAGTCTATTATTACTAATAAATGAAGAGGAATATTATATTTATTATACAATTCTTAGTACATATATAATAAATTGCCTATTCCTATATAATAGTTGTTGTTGTTTTGCTTTCATTGCTTGGGAATTTATTGGTAGTTCTTGTAATCATCTCTCTATAACGAATAGTAATTTCCTTTAATAGCGTATCGCAATGTCATTAGAGAATGTATTTTCCGGAAATATCGTTAACAACTTCTCCTTAACAATAATATGGAAAGTAAAATAATACTTAAAGTATGTATTTGCCATTAACGGTTAAATAAATACATTTGATCATTGATGAAAGAAGTTCGTTGAACAACCATTATTATTGTTAAGAATTTTAATTACTTACTTAATTAATTAGGGATCTGCATACAAATATTTGGCTTCTTTTATTTTAAGAATTGGATACTAAATATTATTTAGTGGTTTAACTCCATAATCGGGATGAGGATGATGATGCTGATTAACAATAACCTCCACTTCAAAATAAAAAAAGACTATTTTCAAATTTCATTTGATAACTCAACCGAAAAGAGAAAACTTTAATAAAAATTTGAGTTGAGATTTCATTCATCTATTTAAATTAATATTTAAATAATGCACACAAATGGAGAAATATCTATTTTATAAAATAATAACTTAGAACAAAAATAATTCAACATTCTATCTATTTAAGCTCCATCAGATGATAAAGATTTATGTAGTCATCTCTATTCGGCTAGAATTTCATGGATTGAAAACTTTTTAGTCGAAGAGAAAAAGAGAGTTTAGGGAAAGGAGAGAAAACTTCTCAAACTCTTAATGGGAGAGAGACATTAAAGTTCATCATTAAAATTTCATAATATATTGTAACATTGATAAGATTAGAGAATATAAAGTGGAAATGTATTTACTATTACTTTAATTTAGGCTTATAATGTTAATTTGCAATTTTTTACCGACCGACGATAGTAAGGCGGGTATTGTTTTCAAATCCAAATTTCTCATGTGGAGATTTTTACTTATTAGCTCCACGAATCATGCATTTTCTTAACAGAAAAAAGTATTTTTAGTATGATTTCTATCCATCCGTCCGTCCGTATAGATGTGTACAGCCTGAACGACTCAACGGATTTTGATGAAATTTGATATATTTACTTAATGCATCAGTATGATGAATGGATCAACATTTGGTGTATATCCGTAAACCGAAAGTGGTAGTATTACAGATCGACGATAGGAAGGGAAGGGTTATTTTCACACTAAATTTCACATGAGGAGATTTTTTTACACATCTCCACGAATCATGCACTTTGTATTGGTTTTATCCTCGGGAAAATCATCTCCATTAGTTTTTTCTTAATTTAAAATTATATGACGTCACCCAGCTCTTCACGACGTCATAGCCAGCTCCTACTTATATATTATAAATAAAATAAAATTAATAATATTTATGTTATACCCGTTATATCTATTTTTTATTGCATTAATAGATAAGTATATTAAAATTATTTGAAATTGTTGATGTAGATGGAAATTAATTTATTTCAAACCGTCGGTCGGTTCTGAGCCTGGCCACAGGTCAACTTTTATTTTAAGTTCCTTTAAATTATTACTTCAGGAAAAATATGATGAAACGACATTCTGCAGTGTTTGAAATCCTGATTAAAAAAATAATAAATAATTCATCAGAGGAAATATAATCTTAGTTGTTCTTTTTAATGAGAATATATAAATGATTTATGAATAATAAATATTGAATTTTTATTGCATATATAGACAAAGCTTCATGATATAATAAAACATTTTATGAGAAATTTAGAGCAAAAGGTGGGATGTGAGTGAAATGGTGGAAGGAGGATGGCAATGGAATGCTTATTCGTATGTAACAACGTTGTTTCTACTGAATTTCCAATTGATATCGATTTCAAATGCAAATATAAAATGGAAAATGGCCAAATACGAATTCAATTTATCTTCTCTCTAACTAATTAATTAGAAATCTAAATCTATAGATATAATAGAAAAAAAATCTCGAATGAATGCAGGTGAATCACTCGATAGATATGGGTGTTCGATTTTGGATTCGTTCGGGCATATACAACACCAGCAGCTGAATTTTTTTTTTTTTTTAATTTTATTTATATGTATTTATGTTTTTCTAATTTTGCAAAAGGTGTTCAAAAATAAATTAAATAAATTAAAAATAAAACATAACATGGCATAGATTGAAACATTTAATGTTATCAATAAGAGATAAAAAAAATCCTATATGAATAATGTATACAAAAAAAGAGAGCAAGCAAGAGATAGGGGCGTAATTTATAGGTAGAGTACTTAACGTTTCAATTGTATGAAAAAATAATAAAAAAAATAAATCTACAATAATAGAGATAAAAAGTTCGAAAAAGATGTTAAGTTTCTAAATAAGACACCATCTGGAACAAGACTAGTAAATTATTATTATTATTATTATTATTATTAATGTAATATAACAAAGAATGAAAATTTAGCACTTAATGTGGCAATATTATATGTACATCTTCTATCTTTTATTAATTATTTATTTATCTATACAAGCATTTTTTTTTTTGATTTTTTAAATTTAAAAAGGTCTCATAAAATTTAAGACCAAATATAAAATAGAATTAAAATTCAAAAAATAAATTAAATATAAAATAAAAATTTAAAATTTAAAAGACTTTTTTTTAAATTAATAAATTTTTCATTCAAATATGATTTTTTATTCATTAATAAATTATTGGTCAGATTAATTTATAAAATGTGATCATGTTACTAAAGAATAATAAAACAATTGATTATATTTAATATATTAGAAATTAAAATGATGAATTCTTAGATAATATTGCAATTTAAAAAATACAATACAATTAAAAAATATCATTCTAAAAGAAAAATGTATAATAGAAATATAAAATTTATATAATAAACACATTTTATATGAATAATTGTTAATGAACGTAAAATTTCATTATATAAATAAGAATAAAAAAAACATTTTAACAAATAAAATTCAAACTATTAAATTTATGAATATATTTCTGAAGAAATTCGACCATTATAATGGATCCTAAATTTTTTTTTCTAAATACATTTTATTGCGAATAACTTTCATCGTAATCCACTGAATGCTAAAATCTGAATAGATAATTGTGAAAAAGAATGTGAAAGATACAATATAATAAATCAAAATATATCAAAAGATACTTCGAATTTAAGTTTGGTGGATCAGAACTATAAATTGTCTACCTATAATAACTCTATATCATATTTATTTATTTATAAAAAATAATCAATTAATCGCTCTATATTATGAGTATATAAATCTGTATCACTTAAACATATGAAAATTATTTAATTATATATATATACGATATATTATACGAATTTATATGATAAAAATAAACTTTCAAAATGCTTTAATTCATAATTTTTGTATTGGTTTTAACATTTTGTTTTATTTGCCATTATGAAGATCATAAAGACAATATGAACTATTTTAGTCGTTCCTCTAAAAGCATCAAAATGAACCTTATTATTTTTTCATGTATCATAATAACAATTATTGTCTTAATATAGAATCTTTATAACCTTTATGATAAATAAAAAATATTTATATAGGCAATTAAAATAAGATAGAATATTTCTCTATGTATTATTATAATAGATTATTATATTTTAAATTAAGAAAGTATAGGCACATCAAAAATCACAGTAAGTTACAATGAAAATAAATATGTTCTTATTAAATAAAAACTACCTTTATATATAAAATTACAAGAAAATAAAATAGTTTACTAACTAGAATGTAATATAATAAAAATCTTAGTCACAGCGACGTGTGGTCGGGTCAGCTAGTCTTATATATAAATTATATATTATTTTTCCATTCCTGGTCTTATCCCATTTGTCATTTTGCATTTAATTTTCCCATTTTAAATTTCTCAATTTAATTATTCTTAATATATATTGTCGTATAATGGAGACTTAGTATGGGTTGGTTTATAAAAAAAAAATGGGTTTTAACATTAATAAATTTAATGTTTAATTTAATTTGGTAGCACTCTGGTTAATTATGAATTGGAAATAGTATGGTGAATCCAGCGACGGTTGATAATGGAAAGGGTAAAGTTTAATTCATTCAGAAGAAAAATTAGATATTAAATTAAAATAAAATTTATCTAAGATATCTTATATATAAAAGGCAATGTCTGTGAGTGTGTCTCCCCTAAACTCAAAAGATACCCGTCCGATTGCGATGAAACTTTCAGGGATTGTTGTGGGCATCCCAGGGAAGATTTTAGTGTAGTTAAATCCAAAATTAATTTAATTAGTAATATTTTGGTAAAAGTCTATTCATGGTTACCATGGTTACATTGGTTACTTATAAGTAGGTAGATACATAAAATTGCAATACAATATTTATATATATATAATATATTATGTGTTTGAATTTTCATTTTAAATTCAATAATTTTACAATTTTAATTCTAATTAATAAATGATTCTACCTAAATAGTAAAATCTTTAAAATGTAAAAATGATTAAATTATATATTGAATATTTCAAAAAAAAATAAAATATTAAAGAAAATAATCACGATATTCAATTATTTTTTTTTTTTAATTAATAATAAAATAAAAAAACAATTGAATATTTAATAGGGCCTCCTCCTATCCCCATAAATTAGCCCTTCCAAGCCTCTCCTTACGGAATTTGGGAAAAAGTAATGAAAAACAAAGTTCGCCTTAAAAAAAAAATATTAAAAAAATAAGGCGTTTGGTCTGTACGCCTTTTTGAATCAGCTGAGAATGCCTTTGATTTTTTGGATTTCGAAATGAAACCGCCACATTCGGGGCAACCTGAAATAAAACCTGCCTACCTAAGAAGATGCATGGTCTCCACTATTAGGAGTGGATCGCCCATGCTAATCGAATCGATCCTACGCTCAAAAGGTATCCAACAATTTGTTCCTATTCAGGCTATTCCCATTTCGGAACTGTGCTGAATTACCTTCCCGAATGCTCGTTCATTCGATCCACCTCAAATACATTCTCAGCAATACAAAAAGGCACAATTCAGACATGGCATGCAATTAATACAACCCTTCTCTTATAATATTGGCATGGCACTTGCTTTATCCACCCACAATTTCCTATTTAATAATTCTAAACTAATCTATGGATTAGTAGGATGAGAACCAGCATCCTTCGATGGAAGTAGGAAGCAACCTCCTGAAAATCTCTAACAACAAAATATAAGTATATTCCAATGATTAGCCCCCCTCCCCCCCCCCCCCAGTATAACGCAATTCTAATTACCTTTCTCTCTTCTGCTTCCTTTATCAATGATACTCATTCTTGAAAGATGTAATCTGAAATCCCCTAATCTCACTAAGTTCTAGAATATATTTCCCTATAATTTTCTAATTAATATTATCAAAATAAAGAAAATCAATCAATCATAAATCAAATATAATTACTGTTATGTATGTTAAATTTTACTTGAAATATTTTATTTAGAAATTGAAATTAATAAAATTTATTCCTATTTGAATTTGTGCCATGCTAAATAAATGAATAACGATGATTACTTACATTTGGTGAGCTGTATGAAGGTCATTTCATCATCATCAGAGATGGAGAAGATAATCAAGAATTGGAATCAACATCCAATAGAAGGAACGAAGATGGAATCATGAAATGGAAGAAAAAAAATAACATATTAGAGATTATAAAATTTTAAAATAGATAATTATAAATTGAATAAAAATCAAATTAATAATAAATACTGACCTCGATGTTAATAAAATTTGATATAACTCGCAGATTAAACTCGAAGACTTGTATTGATATTCCATCTCACTCGACTGGATAAAAAAGAAATTAAATAAGATTAGTTATGTCATTTAAGAAAAAGAAAAATATAATAGATAGAAAAATAAAATAAAAAACATTATAATGATTGAATAGGTGTAAGTATTAAAAAAATAATATTTTATTTTTTCAGTAATATTACATTAAAATACTACAATTCCAGAATTATCCTAGAGCCACTCCATTTTATGAATGGATTAATAAATTCATAAGTGTTTGAGTGTAGATTTTAATAGAAATACTTTCAAGTTATTATACTCAAATTAATAGTCATTAAAAAATTTCCTACACAAAACACCACAAAACTAAAAATCTCTTCTTTTTTAAATATTAAAAAGATTATGGGATGCCACTGTGGAAATAAATTCCATTTATCTTATTAATTTCATGAAGATATTCTTCTGTGTAATTGACATATAATAGAAATACCCTTAATTTACTTTCCAAAAGGGTTATATTATAATAATAATTAATTGACAAAATAATATTCATTTTTCATTTGGATATTTCTATTCTAATTTATTAAATTGCTTTTATTTATTTATTTTAAGAAATTTTATGAGAATTGTTTTTTTTTATTGATGTTATTAATTATGAATAGGTATATAAATGCCCTTTAAAGTAGTATTGGAAATTTTTTTTTGATAATGTTATTCTAATCACCTGTGTCAATCAATGACAATCAATGATAAAGGCTTATTTATACTATTTTCCACCACTTTATTTTTATATGATATTAATTTTATTATTATATTGATTACAAATTGAAGATCATTTTATATTGAAACATTGAAAGCAATGTTGCTCTTTAATATATTCATAAAATTTAAATATTTGAAAATTGCAATGATATTTCAAATGTTAAAATAAATAAATTGATTTAAATATCTATAATAGATTTTAAATGTTTTATTTTCAAATTAAAAAAAACAAATATTTTAATTATTTGAAGCATTTTCATCGAACAAAGTCTGTGATAAAGCCACTGGAATAAATTAAGATTAAATAAAACTGATTTGAGAAATTTTTCATTCAATTTATCCAAAAATTGTTTTGTTTTTTACCGACCGACGATAGTAAGTAAGGGAGGTATTGTTTTCACACCAAATTTCACATGTGGAGATTTTTACATATCTCCACGAATCATGCATTTTCTAAACAGAAAAAAGTATTTTTAGCATGATGTCTGTCCGTCCGTATAGATGAACGGCTCAACCGATTTTGATGAAATTTGGTATATTTACTTAATGCATCAGTGGGATGAATTGATCAACTTTTGGTGCAATTCCGGAAACCGGAAGTGGTAGTATTAGCGATCGAAAATAGAAAAGAAAGGGTTATTTTCACACCAAATTTCACATGAGGAGATTTTTTACATATCACCACGAATCATTCACTTTGCATTGGCTTTATCCTCGAGAAAAATCATCTTTATTAGTTTTTTTTCTTAATTTAGTTGTATCATTTATTTTTTCGTTTTGTGGTATTCCTAAGTACTTGTATGTTTCCTCAGGTTGTAGCTTCTCAATTCCTTTAAATGTGGTACCATCATATACAGCTTGTCCCTTTGAAATGCTCAGGATAGCGCATTTTTGTAACCCAAATTTCATTTTAATATCATCACTGCAGGTCTATTAGTTCTTTTAAATGTTTTTCTTTACTGGCATATAACTTCAAGTCATCCATATAGAAAAGATGTGATAATTTGTTATTGTCTTTATCTAGTTTATAGCCAATGTTCTTTTTATTTAGAAGAGTTGATAGTATTTTTTTATAAATACTATCTCTGGTGTGAATTTGAAAAAAATCGATCGAGCGGTTTATGAGAACCAATTTACAAATATACAATTTTAGCTAGCATAATAAGATTAGATGAATAGTTGGAGCAAATAGAGACATGAGTCTTCAGTTAGTCCTTCAGGTTTCAATGAGACATCTTCTGTGGGCTGGCGCGACTGCTGTGAGGGCTGGAAGTCGGCAGTGATGTCTACTCCTTGAATCCACTTAGTAATGATTTGTCTCTCTCTTCTCTCTATTCCGAAGACTGATTAAAAATTGTCCTTTCATCCACCTCCAAGACGCCTCTAGTATGTAACATTCCACTAACTCACCCCCATCTGCACACATGTGTCCTCTCGCAAATATTCGGGCACCATTTCATGTATAATTTATGAGATTAAAAAAAAAAAAAGAATTCATGAAACATTTTCGCTTCTTCAATTGAAAACATTTCTTTCATCTTTTCGTCTTTCACTTAAAGTTTTAAGAAACTAGTAGTGAAATTTATGATTATTTATCAGTTTAATTCACACATGACAATAGTTTTCTATTTTTAATTGAGAACATTTCTTTATATCGTCCACATGTCTTGGACCCAAAATGAAAATGGACATGAGGATGTCAATGTCTGTTATAAATGTTAATTTCTAGTATTTTTACTATATTTCTGTATTAAAGGGTATTTTTATGCTTATTTTAGTATTTTTTTTTTTTTGCTTTTTGAATTTTATATCAACTGTTGAAATTAACTCATAATCAACTGGATAGGTGTATGCATAGGCTTTCAAAAAAAAAAAAATTATTAAAAAAGTCCATCATTCATGAGTTTTAAAAATTGTGTGGTTGTTTTGTGGCCTGTCAGACAGTTCTTTTTTTTATCTACGATAAAAAGATAAAAGGAGTATATTTGGCAGAGTAAACGGCAACATCAATTCTTAGTATTATTAAATTACAACCTGTCAAAAAAACAAATAAAAGAAAGTACAATTCAACAACAAACAAGAAACAAAAAGAAAATTCATAACACTTGAAAATGGACAAAGCTTACTCAAATAGAGAACAATCATTTTTATACATCAAAATTAGTTGATTACAAAAATAAGCTAAGAATAAAAATTCCTATAATAATAAAAATATTAAATTTAAAAAATGAGAAATTAAAAAAAAAAATAATTATTATCTAATAAATTGGATATATTGTAAATATGTAGTATGTGTCTTTAAATTAAATAATTTCACAGTTGAAGAATACAATCATATTCTAATTAGGTGGTCATTCTTGTGCTAAGTAATTAATAATACATTTGATAATTTTAAAAAAATACTTAATTAGTCCATTTTTCTTATATATATACACGAGGTGTGTTCGAAAAGTAAGGTGACTTTTCAAATTTCGCGGGCAACGTACTTTTGATTATCCATTTTTTTTGTTTTGTTATGTTGGTACACTCTTCCCGAATATCTGTACCAAGTTTCAAGTGTATAGCATTTTTTGTTTGAATGTGAGAGGCGTAAAGGTTATAAGTGTTTGCGTGCTCGGCGATTTTTTGCTAAGGAAAAATATGGATCAAAGGATTTGCTTCAAATTTTGTTTAAAAAATAAAATAAAGTGCTCCGAAACACTTGAAATGTTGACAGTGGCATATACGGTGAAACTGTTCTGAGTAAAAAAAAATGTTTACAAGTTGTACAAACTCTTCCAAGATGGCCGGGAAAAGCTCACCAAGTTCGATCAAATGTCAAAGTTTTGCTCACTGTTTTCTTCGATTACCATGGCGTGGTGCATCAGGTGCTCTTACCATATGGTCGTACGGTCAGTAAACAGTATTATCTAGAAGGTATGCGCCGTTTGCGAGAAGCAATACGAAGAAAACGTCCAGAATTGTGGAAAAACAATTCATGGCTTTTGCATCACGATAATGCCCCTGTTCACTCATCTTTAGCTTGTGAGAGATTTTTTGCCCAAAAACAACACCACACTCATGCGTCAGCCACCATATTCACCGGATTTGGCCCCATGTGAATTTTTCTTGTTCACAAAACTAAAGAGACCTATGAAAGGACGGAGATTTGAGAAGATAAAGACTGCATTGCTGGAAGAGCTCAAGGCTATACCGAAAAGTGCTTATGAGAAGTGCTTTGAGGATTGTAAAAACCGTTGACATAAGTGTATTGTATCTGAGGGGGATTACTTTGAAGGTGACAACATAAATATTGATAAATAAATAAATATTTTTTCTTAAAAATACAAAGTCACCTTACTTTTTGAACACACCTCGTGTAAATCTTATCTTCTTATACGAGTAAAAATTGTTTGTTTGTTTCCTTCTTTGTTCTCAAAAACCGCTCTAACGATTTTTTTGAAATTCACACCAGAGATAGTATTTATAAAGAAAAATTGAGTTTTATTGATCATAATTCACGAAAAGTACATCTTTATTAGTTTTTTTTTAATTTAAATGTATATATGTGACGTCACAGCCACCGCCTGTGAGATATATATATCTATTCTTAAAATAAAATTAAAAATATTTATATTATATTCATATATTTGATTTTTTTTATTTCATTAATAGTTTTACATTTAAATTATTTGAAATTGTTTCACACAACGTTTTGAAAATTTATCTTTATATTCGATTCGATATATAGAGGGAGAATTAAATGACGTTATCAATTTATTATACTCCGGTAAATATTATAAAATATTATTTACTAAATATTCAATCAGTATATTACATAAAACATTCATTTCTTTTTGTGTTCTTATTTAAAATATATTTTAATTTAAATAAGTAAATTAATTATATACATATATTATTATTTAATATATTATATCTATCTATTTATATGGCTCAAAGATATCACAAACTTAATAGAGATTGTTGTGATAATTCTAAGTATTATTATTTTACTAGAATTAATTTATTTTGAGCATATTGATTATAATTAATCTTTAGTCCCTTGAATGACTTTCTGTTGGTTTCAAAAGATTATATTTCTTCTAATCGTATGCTAATCTATAGATACATAGATATGTTATATGCATTATCTATGTATATTATGTTATTTATTGTATTAAGATAAGAGAAAAAGAAGGTGGCAACAACAATAGCAACAAGACTTGTACAAAGTAATTTCTCATTCACTTGGAAACCACTTATAGCCGTTCTCACCCCATCATCACCCCATGCGCCACTCCAGCCTCACCAGTACCACAAACCCCAACTCAAGTACAGTGTATAAGGGCTTAAAGTGTTGAGTGGTTTGCCCAGTTTAAGCTCGGTTGTGTGTTGTTAATGTGTTGTCCTCCTCTTGCTCAGGAAAACCCACTTGCAATGTTCAACAACATGCTAATGCCCCACCACCACGAATTCCGGAGTTTCTAACCCCCTCATACCCTGCCACCCCACTTTAGAGCATCTCGACTATTGTATGTATAATCACTCCCACCCCACCCGCACAACTCCCATTCGCGGCAACACCCTACAACCCTACATTATCAAAATTTTTATTCTCTTCTCTGTACATTCTATTCGATGTATTACATACATAATAAATCATTGTCCTACCTCGCTCGCTTTCAAGTCACTTCACAACAAAAAGTGAATAACTTGAAAGTTTTTGTTTTTTTTTTTATTTTAATCAGTAAATTAAAAATAATCGTATTTTAACAATTTTTTTAAACACAATCAATAGAAATAATTTTTTCTCAGTAATTTTTCCTAATAATATAATATAATTTTTATTTAGTCACTAACTTCACACAGTCTTCATTATTTTAATCAAAAAACTGATTTTTTACTATGATTTCTATTTCTTCTTATTATACCGATTTCATTTAAATGTAAAAAAGATTATGTGCAGAAAATAAAAAATTCATAATGTGAATTTTTTTTCAAAATGTTGTAATAAATATTAATTTGAATATATCACGTCTTACACCCTCACAAATGGAATTCAATGCTATATTTTAATTTTTTAATTTTTTTTTTTTTTTTTTTTTTAAACCCGTCGTGATTCATCTTAACTTTTAAATGTTTCACAAGATAAAATAAAATATCCTTTCTTTTACTTAATGATATTATATATTTAGTGTTTATATTTATATGAAATATTTTTTTTTTTTATATTTAATAAAACAAAATTATTTGTTCTTAATGTATTTAGTAGTAGATAACAAAATCGATATCCATATATGAAGACGTTTTATTTTACTATTCTCCGTTTATTTTTTGTTCATTCCAAGTCATTTGTCTGTCTCTCTATCCGATGAAGAACAACAATAACAACATCGACGACGACGACATCCACGTCTTATCCAGTCCATTGGCTTTTTAGTGTGACAGGGATGAAGAGAACAAGAGGGTGGGAGGGGACCCTTTAAAAGCCTTTGTGAATGTCTCAATCGCATAGTGTTTATTCAATCCAAACCAATAACCCTTTTTTTTATCAAACAACTCGCATTCAATTGACTTTTTATCAGTGTATAGTGGATATCAGTTAAGACACATATGCACATAGTATGTGTAGATAGATACTCGTAGTTATCTCTATATTTGAATATCTTAATATTATTTGCCAAATAAGTTAAAAATAATATTAATTGTGTTTATTTATTTTTGAAATGTGTAGAGGGGGGTAAATGACAGTCATCCCCCCCCTTTTACAAGTCAAGAGAAGGAGGGGAGGGGTGAGGGGCTTATCAGGCCACACAAAATTACCTCATTTGCCAAATGCTACCTGCTTATATAAATAACATTGAATCCAACTTATAAAATTAAAAAAAAAAAACAAAATTAATCAGCTTTTCTGTTTAAAATAATTAAAATAAATGTACGTATATTTATAAAAGTTAAAACATTATTTAATATTTTCGTTTGTGATTTCAGCTGTGAAAGGCAAATGCTTACTATTAATAAGAAATTTTTCCCATGGGTTGCTGTTTTCAAAATACAATACATATAATGAATGGATACTATTAATAAAACATGTTTAATTGAGTTAAAATATAAAAATAAATACTAATTTAATATAGTATAATTTTATATTAATATTTTAATTTAATATCCATCCACAAATGGCAATATTTGAAATTTTTTTATTATGTACCAATATAATTGCCAATTGATTTGTAAATTTCGACAATAAATTTATTAAATTAATATTCATATGTATATTGTTATTTTTTGATCCATATAAAAAGAAATTAAAAGAAAGCAAAAAATACATAATAGAATATATAATATTAACGATATATCTTATTTATAACATTTAAATATGTGTCAAATTTAGACCAATAATTTAGAATTTCTAATAATTTAATTTATATATAATTATTTTTAGAACTTTATCCAAATACAAGAAAAACAATTTTTACCGACCGACGATAGTAAGGGAGGTATTGTTTTCACACTAAATTTCACATGTGGAGATTTTTACATATCTCCACGAATCATGCATTTTCTTAACAGAAAAAAGTATTTTTAGCATGATGTCTGTCCGTCTGTGTGTCCGTATAGATGTGTACAGCTTGAACGGCTCAACGGATTTTGATAAAATTTGGTATATTTACTTAATGCATCAGTGGGATGAATTGATCAACTTTTGGTGCAAATCGGGAAACCGGAAGTGGTAGTATTAGCGATCGACGATAGGAAGGAAAGGGTTATTTTCACACCAAATTTCACATGAGGAGATTTTTTATATATCACCACGAATCATGCACTTTGTATTGGTTTTATCTTCGGGAAAATCATATTTATTAGTTTTTTCTTGATTTAAAATTATATGACGTCATCCAGTCATTCATGACGTCACAGCCTGGTCTTACATATATATTATAAATAAGATAAAATTAAAAATATGTATATGTTATACCCGTTATATCTATTTTTTATTGCATTAATAGATAAGTATATTAAAATTATTTGAAATTGTTTCTGTAGCTGGAAATTAATTTACTTCAAATTGTCGGTCGGTTCGGACCTGGCCACAGGTCAACTTATTATATAATTAAATTTAAGGGAGATGTATCCAAAAATAGAATATTAGGTAACACAAGTAGAAAAGAATTAGTTTCTTTGCATTATAATTTTCGAAGAAATTTTTTGGTTTTATTTATCTACCTAATGGGGGTATATATATAAGATTTTTTGTTTTCCTATCTGGTGCAAGAACAAATAAATTTGATGGTTATTAAACTCGTGTACAGCAGTCCATGTGAGAAGCAAGGATTTATCAAATTGAATCCACATACTTGCATTGATTGTTCCTGTGCTTTGTTAATGGGCATTGCAAAGGCTAATCATACAGAAAAGTGTAGACGTTTGAGTTCACATATGAATAAATAAACTTTCGAATTGAACTGGTGTTATTCTTAAACATTGTCTAAATTCTTCATGATCTTCAATTGCTAATTCTCTTAAAAGTCCTGCTTAACACTCATGCGTATGTATCTCTTCTTAGCAACCAATTCCTAGTCCAAATTCTTTTCTTTTTTTTATATTTAACTCTTCTTCAAGTTCTTCTATTAATAATGATATAATTAGTTTTTTTACAATAATAATTTATAATGCGGCGTTTGACAATTGTGCGTTCCATGATGACAGATGACTAACAGCTTTTCATTAAACACTAACACATAACCTGGCCACATATAGCATACGTGTAAACGACTACTAATGCTTTAGTTAGCTAAGCAGGAAGAAAGATGACTAGTAACTAATGACAAGAACTAAGCCCGTGTAAAGTAGACTTAACGGGGTCGTACATTGTCTTATTTCTAATAAATATTGAATATCTCTAAGCCAGGCGCGCGGCATTTATACAAATGTTATTATGCGATAAAAAAGGCTTACCTCATCAACATCAGTTTATTAAAAATTATTATTTTGTCTTTCAAAATATGTGAATATGATATATGATGATGAAGGCGAGATTCAGAGATTCAGAGATTTATAGAGATATAATAATAAGACTTAGAACTAATTTATAAATCGAAAAGAAATGAAATCAAAGGGGATTGGATTTGATAAGAAATATAAATCACTAAAATAGTTTGAGTGATAAAATCGAAAAGATTACGATGCACGGGATACGTACGGCTCGAATAAGTAAAGAAATAATTCCAAGAAGTTTGTTTGTAGTAACCCGTTTGAGAAATAACGTGGTGGGCCAATATCAATATAAAGAAATCTGAAGATGACCACAAAGATTATTATCATTATTATTATTATTATTATTATTATTATTATTCTATCAAAACTCTTACAGTATAACTCCTTTACATACATACATATATAATATGATTTATATATTATAAATAATTATAAAAAATTTATAATAATATAATAAACTATATAATTCTTTAAAAAAATAAAAAATAATATGTTAATTAATAGTAACTAGAATACTTTAAATTTAAATAATATTCAATACACAAGTATTTATTGAATTTAAATATTTTCTGATATTATTATTTATTTATCAATCTTAATGTTCTTAAATTTCTTCATCAATCAAATTTAAGAAATAAATTTTGTCATCAAAGAATATAAAGTATAAAATTAAATGATATACGTAGAAAATATGTATACATATTATATTGATCTATTCAATGTATTTCATTTTAATGTTAAGCGGGACAAATAACTTAAATATAGTTTAGTAAAAAGGATTTCATCAAATGATATATATACGAATATAAAAAACATTTAAATTGATGATAAAAATTACCATATATATAAATTTTTTTCAGCAACTAATTTAATTTTTTTTTTTCCTCATCATTCATTTAGTCATTTTTGTTGACAGGAGTTGAGAAAGAAATACAAATACCTATATATATAAATAAAAAAATACATTAATATAAAAAAATAATCTGTTAATGTTAATGATATATAAATTCTTGTATACGAAATAAAAATAATCATTAAAAAAAATAATCAATGAAAAATTAATTAAAAATTAATTTATAATTAAAAAATTAACTATTATTTGGTATTATCTCGCAAAAAATCATTCTTTTTTAAATAATCCATGAAAAAATGATTAATAATATATATATATATATATATATATATATATATATATTTAATTCACTTAATTTAACAATATGTGTGTTCTATTATCAAATTGCCAATCCCCTTAATAAGAATGTAAATAGATAGAAAGCAATGAATGAGAAAAGAGAGTTCTAGTCTAACCTCTAATGGATGAGGTCATGTAAAACAACGTAGATCCTAAATCCTTTAGTGGTAAGCAGGAGGAAATAGGAAAGGAAAGGGGTTTGGTTAAAAAAACAGAGACCCTTCACCGCATGCCTTACTGACTCCGTTTTTCTTTGGAAAAAGAAAGAAGAAAAGAAAACAACATTAGTGAGTTGCTGGTCGAAAGAGAAGGGGAGGTGGTAGAGTTCCGACCCTGCCAAAGCGTAGAGGTAACAAAAATGGTCTCAGATAGAAGATTTGAATGAAGAAAACGACCAGGAAAAAAGAATAAAGTTAAAGGAGAAAGAGAAAATAAAAAGATGCTGTGACATCTGCCATTCGATCAGGTTTTCCTCTACTGATCACTGGTCGAAAAGAATAAAAAACCACTCACTTTGTGCCTCAATCGACATCTCTCTTTTCTCATATCTCATATCCAAACCATCCATTTTAATTTAAAATTAAAGAATATATGTATTATTATATTAATATCATATAATAAGTTAATAAATAATAAGTTCAGTTTAATATGAAAACATTAAATGATAAATAATAAATATATTCAATAATAATTTTCAATTATATTTACAATATTTTTCAGTTTCTTAGTTAATTGGAGGGAGGTGAGGAAAAAAAAAACTACATTTTATATTTTTTAAGTTAAATAATTAAACATTTACATATATTCTATCCAAAAGCAAAGTAGTTAAATTCAAAATATTAATTAACTATTGTTTTAATATTTTAAATAAAAAATAAAAGAAGATTTCAAAAGTGATTTCATCTGATATTCTTTTTTTTTTACTAAATAATTTATTGATTTTATTTTATAAATTTAGAATGTTTTATTTATACAATGTGTATACAATTTCTATTTTATCCACCCGGAATAAAACTTTTTATTATATTTTTTCAATAATATTTCAATCAGCCCTTTATTTTTCAAGATAGATACATACTCGTATGTGTATGGATTGTATCTTATATTCATCCAATTCAACTGTAATCTTCTTAAATCGTTTTTGTTTCATCTTATTATTCCATTTATAACAAAAGTCATTCATCAATGACTGATTGAATTTGTTACAAAGGGAAAAACAAGCGTGAAATGAAAAGGGGATGGATTGGGGTTGGTGAAGAAAAAATAGACGACCAATGCTCAAAAAGACAAGTATATATATATATATATATATATGTTATTTACTCTATAAAGAGAGAGAGAGAGAGAGAGAGAGAGAGAGAGATAGTATCAGTTAGGCTTCACGGCATGGTTAAGAAAGAGAGGGTAAAAAAACCTATCCAGATAGGACAGATGTGATAAGCAAAGAAAACGGAGTCAGGAAAAATAATGAAAGCGGCATACAACTGGACTCCGGTTTCTGATAAGAAGAAGAAAGAAAAAGAAGACGAAGAGATCGATTACATAATGTGAAATTGGAAATTAAGTAAAAAAAAAAAGAAACCGAGTAAAAAAAAAAAACAGAACGTAGAAAGAAGTTTTCCATTTGAACGAAAATTAAAGATTATATGTATAACAAGAAAAATGTGAAAATATATATATACCTATATAATAATAAATTACAAATTTTAAGAAAGTAGGTAAAAATTAGCTGGAGTGTCTTCACTCGACTATATCTCACAAATTTGAATTAGATTAAATAACATAATATATTATTTTTAAATTAAATTTAATTAATTATAAATTATAAATAATAAATAATAAACCAGCGCATGTTTGGCTTTTTGTTGATGGCCCCACGTCACGTGTTGGCGCGTGAGATTTGCAGTGTTAAAAAATTAATTCTGGTATTTTCAGCGATTCAATCAAGCTGAAATTCTATATATAGCAGTTTTATACAATTATTAATCATGTGAAAAATTATCAAACGTATATCTTTATTTTTACGGTCACTTTAGAGGAAAAAAAATCAAAACGTTGTAGGTAATGACCCTCTTCCGGTTGAGCTACATTTCTCAAAAGTTGATAGAAAACTATGAATTTTGAATAATGTCCATGTACCAAATTTCATCATTCTAGCTCAAACCGTTTTTGCGTAATCTTGTCTACATACATACACACATACACACACACATACACACATACATTTTTCTCAACCTTAGTGAAAATGATTCAGGAACCTTCAAAACGTATAAAAACATCAAAATCTCAACATCTCTTACGAGATAGTAAAAAGGTAAAGTTTTAACTTAATCTAATTCTATTTATAATTTCTTTTTAATTGAATCTTATTATATCTCTGTCTTTTTAATGTTGTTTTATTTTTAATTATATTAACAATAATTTTGAATTGCTTTCATTTTTGTTATACCTTTATCTACAACTATGTATACTAGCTTTAAACAATATTTAGAAAATTCGGTAAATTTCCACTTTGAAATTTTAATGGAAACACACGAACCTAAAGAAAAATATTTGGAATAATATTTGAAATAATGATAGAAGAAAATATTATTATTTTTATATTATCATAATAATTCTATGATGGTATCTAAAATTTATTATATTTAATAAACAATAATGAAATTTAAGATGAAAAATTGTCTTTATGATATATAAAAAAAATTTAAGATCTAGTAAATAACCAAATCCCCTGAAAAATTGGATAGTGAGGCTGGAAATACTTAAACAAGAAGAGATATAAAAGTAAATAAAGGTATAATCTATAACGGGTAACTTTCTACATATATTGAAAATTGAGATATAAAATGAAAATATAAAATGGTCAACACGTCTTGTCTCGATATACTCGATGTAAATAATATCATCTATCTCGATCTTTCTCCTTGGATGTGAGCAAGCAAAAAAAGTTAATAAAGTAAAATGGATATAGGTATAGAGAGGGAAAAGGGGAAAGGGGACGGATGATGGTGTTGATAAAACAAGAGACGACGGTCGTGTTGGAGTGTTCGGATGGAAGGAGTGGGTGGGGGTACTTCGATCGGAGAAGGAAGGTAAAATGGAAGGAAGTTTTGCGACATGGAATGGACAGAATTTGTAAACACAAATAAATTGAAATTGATATGAAAAAAAAAAAAAAAAAAAAATGAAACAAGAAATAAATAACATTGGATTGGATTGAATATATGAATTTTCTCTCTTTTTCTTTAAATGCTTCATTTATTAATTTCTTAATTAATATACGCTAAGAAAAAAAAATTATTAATTTAACATTTAATAGTTATGAATAATTTAAATTGAATATTAAAAAAATTGAAAAAAGTTACATTTCAACTCTTTTTAAATATTTTATTAAATATAATTTTTAATTTAAAAAAATGTAATGAAATATAAAACGACTATGTAAGCCAGCGTTTTCCAACCTGTGGGGCGCGAAAGATTAGAACCAATTCCAAGGGCCCGCGAAGGCAATTCAAGTGTCCGCAAAATTACAAAATAGATAAAGGGTCCGGTAATATTACATATGTGAGTTGAACATACGTGCTCTAATTACAAAGATTCGTGAGGAAATTTAATCAGTCATTTAAACTTTAAATCATATATTTAATAAAAATAGACAAATTTAATAAATAATTACTTATTCTCTTAAAATTTATTTTTTTAAATAATTATATATTTAAAAAAAATCTACTTAAATAGAATTTATATATTTCACACAAGTTTTATTAAATAATAAAATCATTATGATTAGTTGAGAAAAAATTCGTTAATGTAAATTGTATTTTGAAAATTTAATTAAATAAAGAAAAAAATACTCTTATAAAGATAAAAAATATCTTGAATTTAAATTAAAAATATAAAATAAATTATTTTTATATCAATGATAGAATTTATCTGAAATTATTATAAAAAAAATGATTGAAATAAAAAACGGTGGCTTTTGTACATTCTTCGCAAGAACAGCCCCTATCAAGTCGGTTATGCGTGTCAGGTGTCCTATGGTCACTAGAACGGGTCATATCAACCTTTATCCTGATATTCTTGATCGGACGCTCTACTTTTTTAATCAAGTAACTTCCCAATTTTCATTTTGAGGGTTGGATGACTCCACCCCATAGATCTTAGCTAGAGAAATTCCCATGCCACGCCCAGGACTTGAACCCCGAATGGAAATATATACACCTATCCCCCGATTTACACGGTACTTGTTTTACACGTTTTCGCTTTTACATGGTTTTCCAAATAAGTTTTTTTTTTTGTTTTTATCGCACTCTACTAAATGCCACTGTGTTTGAACACGTGCGCTGTGTACACATCTCACGGGGAATCCCGAGCTTATGTGCTGACTTGCTGCACATGCACACTGTGTCTGTATTTCTTCGCACAAAATTAAAGTTTTATCTAGCAATTGTTAATAACCGATTTTATTACCACCTCTCAGAATGTAAATATTTCTGCTTCAAACATCGAATCGGCACAAATAACTTCGAGTGATGAAAGTGAATTCCAACCTTCGATTCCGAAAAAAAGAATGAGAGTAATTTCTGATAGTGATGAAGGATAATAAAACACCTTTGGTTTTATTTTTTGTTCTTCTGTTTAATGTATTGTAATTAAATAAAAAAACAGTGTTTCCGTAATATATTACATATTTTAACCTGTCAATGCATTTTATTTTTATTTCTGTGTACACCTAAAAATATTGAAAAAAATCACAACTGTTAAATAGCAAAATTATGCATTTTCTGCAAGCTTTTCGATTTAGACGGTTTTGACTTGAAAATTTTTAATTTTCGATTTACACGTTTTTCTCAGGAGCGTATCTACCGTGTAAATCGGGGGATAGGTGTACTTTTATATTGTTATTTTTTAAAATAATTTGCTCCTAGAAATAATATTAAATATTATGTTTTTAAATACAATATACAGATTGAATCGACATAATTTTAGTAATGAAATAAATAAATAAAATATAAATAATAATAAATAAATAAAGTAAATTCTAAATTTTTGATCAGAACCCCGATTAGTAAATTAAATAATAGGTTGTCAAATATCTCCCTTCCGCTTTTTTGCTCTTTATTCAATGCTTTATAAAAAATAATAGAAACAACCTTTTTTTTATGAAGACAATATATATATAGGGTGACCCACCCAGTAGTTGAACCCCTTCCAGTAGTTGAACAAATTACCAAAAATCCGCCAAAATCTCAAGAGGAAACATGCTTGGAACGTGAAATTTTATTTTATTTTTAAGTTCTTATGTTGTCACAACTGAAACACCTATCGTCTGCTGCACGTGACTTAAGTACTCAAAGATATTATTTTTTTTCTCAAATGAAATGCTTGTTTTTGCATTCACGACTAGTCTACTGAAAATACGGTAAGTAAAAGTAATCCACGTGCATCCTAGTCATTTTTAGAGATATTTTTACCGAATTGGTCTTAAATTAAAGCTAAAGGACTACATTTTGAAGCATGATATTAAGGTATAGATATTTTTTTATTTTTTAGAGCTCTAAACTGACTGTTCAACTAATGGCACTGTTAAAATGCACAAATTCCAGTAATTGAACAGTGGTGAACGTTGCCCGCCATCGAAGATCACCAGACTGTGAATGTTCAATACCTCTTATACCTTGAATCCCTCTTCCCCAAGGGTAGGCCTGAAGAATTTAGAAAAGTGCAGGGGAAGAGTGGGAGGGTAATATTGAGGCCCGTGAACTGTTTCAGTTTTGGAAAAGGCTTCGGAGCAAATGTCTTAATGAAACTCAGACAAATGGCCTTTTGTCTGAGTGTATTGAAAAAGAGCCCGAAATTAATCATAATTTTGATGCCTCACCTTCAGCATTGAATGTTAGTGCAATCCAAGCAACACTTTCAAGACAAACGGACTCGCCTAAAGTAAAGTAAAGTAAAACCAGGAATCTGTATGCAGTAACGGGACTCGACTCCCAAAGCAATTTCGTATCAAAAGTTTAAAAAATTTTAAAAATATTTTTAATTTTGTATCTTATGTGTATATTGCCGATTGGTGTTTGTATGAAATAAATAAATAAATAAATATATGTATTATTGTTATTATTATTATTATAATTTAAACATTGAGCAATGTTTGGAATGTGAATCAGCCTTGTATTTTGTTATGAGTGCTCAAGCTATACGCCTAGATATTTGTTTAGTTGTTTTGGATGTGTACCTAAACTTAAAATAAAAAAAAACTATGAAATAACGGGTGTTCAATTACTGGAATATCGAGCGTTCAAAAACTGGATATGTCTGTTCAACCACTGGGATAAAATCATAAAAAATGTTGTGAATTTTTTTTGCTTTTTATTTTTCAGTTAAGCACTGTTTAATATTTTTTTTTAATAACTACAATAATAAAGCTTTGTTAAAAATCCATTAGCTTAGTTTTACGGCTAATAGTATAGAACTAACAACAGGATCCGTGGTAAACTGGCTTTATTTGTTCAACTACTGGCTGGGTCACCCTATATATATATATATATATATATATATTTATAAAATCTTATATTAATAAAAATTATTTATTTATAAATATAATAAAATAATTATTATTCATTAATTGCTTTTATATTACCTATTATGATGTTTAATCGAAAAGTAAATATTTTAATTCTACACTAAATTAATAAATTAAAGTCATATTTAAAATAATATAAAAATCAATCAACACTAAATACTTTATTAAATCATACTTTATAATAAATTTATATTTATAGGTAGAAGATATATATATATATATTGTCAATGTCATAATATTAAGCCGGATATAGCAAGTGCAGGGGATGTATACTTTACTCCGGAAATTACATAGTGCTATTATATTCCCGTGTACAATACAGGCAACCACCATCCCTTTAGGGGAACCTTACACCCACCTCTCCTGGCTGGAACAAACAACTAAGCCCAGGCATTCACACCTCTACCCACCGGCATTAATTATGTTTATCAGACTGATTTGTTAACAGTGCTCGAGCAACATATTCATAGAGCCGGGCTATTATCTCGACGGATGCTGTGGGATCTTGGATCATTGCCCTCCTTAAGGGACAATAGCCTACGTTATCACTTATCATTATTTTAATAAGCATAAAATTTATGGATCACTACTAATAGTCATAAATGAGTGGAAAATAAACGAGATTCAAATTTGGAGAAACTCGTGGGTTCATTTAATATGAATTACTTAATACAAAAAGACTTAATAATAAATAAATGGATATTTAAGATTATAATCACAAAATGGTTTCTCTCTCTCTCTCTCTCTCTCTCTCTCTCTCTCTCTCTCTCTCTCTAGGTAGAGAACAGCAACTTATTAACTTTGAAAAATAATTATTATAGAATTTTATAAAAGAACTAAATATTTTTTTAATAAAACATTTAAATAAATAATGTTAGTTTATTAATCTGAGAATAGATTGTCAATTTTTATTAATCTAACGTTCAAATTGTTTCAAAAAAAATTTTTAAACAAATTGATTAATCTTTAAAGCATGTTCATAAACAAAGTTATCAATTAAATTTTTAATTTTTAATTCACAATTTTATTAAAATATAATTCAAGTCATTTTGAATTATTTTTATCATTCATTGTATTTTTATTCATATTTTAAATTCTTCTTCCTTATTATTTTTTGAATAATATATTGTTATATTAAACTAGTTGACCCGGCCACGCGTTGCTGTGACTAAGGTTTTTATTATATTACATTGTAGTAAACTATTTAAGAGGAACGGTAGGAGAGAACATCAGTCATGGGTCATGGGGACCAGCGTGCTTTTTTTACATAGATGCCACTTGTAAAAAAATATGGCGACCTCCATTCTCTGTTATGCTATTGACAGAGATCGAAAAAGAATTAATTTTATAAGTTATTATTATTTTTATTCAAGTTTGTAACAAATGAGTATATTACAAAGTTGTTAGTAAATAACATGTGACACTTAAACTTATGAATGAGGTAGGAAGGTAGGACAGATAGTCTTAAATCTTTAACAATAATATTTATTATTTTGAATAATAAATACTTTTAATTTCGATTTAATTAAGCACTAATCGGTTCACAATATTTTTGGTTAACCTGCCTTTAGCTAACACAAATATCACAAGATTCGACGGTTTCATGAAACATGAACATGCAACATATACGTAGTTGCCCATGAGAAAAACATGAATTTTCCAAATCTAAACCAGAAATTGACATTGTTTGACCTTGAGACCACTTGTTCTTTAATCTTCCCCGTTAAAATGGTTGCTTCAAGAATATTTCCGGTGATCTTTTTGATGACCAAACACGTACCGTTGTATAATTGAGGTGGATTCAAATTACGTAGGAGAATAATAGGGGAACCAATCTTTAATCGAAGATTATGTGGTGGTATTCCAGGTAAGTCTAGCGAATTGAAAAAATTCAATTGGAATATTTACACTTTCATTTTCATCATCAACAGTATCGATTGATTTAAAAGACATGAGATCGCCTGGTAACAACGGTTGTATCTGGAAGTTAATTTCGTCAACATCAACATTTTTGGCTGCCAAAATCGCCCGATCACTGAGCCAGTTATAATTCAAGAAATTATTCTGTATCAATTCATTTTTTTCCTGAACAACAGTGCATAAATTGTCTGGTATTTGGTTGCAGTTCTATTTTACCGTTCCCAATATCTAGTAATTGTACCAATTGTACCGAAAATATTTATGGCGATGGATCATTGAAGAATTTCGTTATGATGGAAAAAAAAAATCTGTCTTGAATATAATTTAATAATGAATTTATACTTATATTATAGAACAGAGGGGAGAAATTGAATATTAGTTTTATTTAACAGAAATTTAATTATAAAAATAATTCAATTTTATTAGCACAAATTAATAATAATTAGTGATTAGCATATAATAAGAATTATTAATTATTAATCAATGATGTGTGTAACTACGTATAAAAAGGTCTATTTTGATCAGAAAATTTTACTCCCTTGTAATTTCATATATATATAAAGGTAGTACTTATTTAATAAGAACATACATATTTATTTTCATTGTAACTTACTGTGATTTTTGATGTGCCTATAATTTGTTTTAATTTAAAATAAAATATAATAATCCATTAAACATAGAGAAAAATTCTATCTTATTTTAACTGCCTATATAAATATTTTTTTTATTTATCGTAAAGGTTATCATAATGAATTAATACAACCAAATTCCTTTCAATGTAAAAATATTTGATTTATTTTATTTTTCGAAAAATTGAATATTTTTTTTTTATCTTTTATTTATTATATAAAAGATTCATTATGTTTGGGATTTAATATTGTATAATAGAAATTTTGTCCTTAACTAATGAAATTTAATACTAATATATATATAATTTATTTTCTTTTACTTTATCAATTCAATTCACTCTTGCGGAATCATATTTCTCGCTAAATAAATTATTGTACATAGATTAATAATATTTTTATATATAAAAAAATAATAATAATAATAATAAAATTCAATGATTGAACGACCAACTTTCATTTTATTATTTTTTCTCTCTTTTTATTTTTTTAATTTGTCGAATGCAATGAATATTATTCATTTATAAAATTATTTTTCATACTTTCTACATCTCTGGCCGTTTCTTTCTCAATTTAATTTTTTTTTTTTTTTTTTTCTATTCAATGATGTTAAATTAAGATGATTGGTATAGGAAGGTGGGAAAAAAATTAAATGGGAAAAAATCAAAGAAGAGAGGTGAAAAAAAATATATGAAGGAAATGAAATGTAATAAAGGATGTTAAAAAAAAGATTAAGGGTGAAATGAATCGAATATCGAATTTATAATCAAATGAGAGAATGAGAGGGATTTGATTCAATTGATTCAGAAACTGAATGAGAATGATAAGAGGGATAGATAATAATAGTTGAATGAATATGAATTTATTCACTATAAAATAATACAAAATATTTTGTAGTATTTCATAAATTGAATTTTAAAAAAAATAATCTTTATTTTTTTACCGACCGACGATAGTAAAGTAAGGGAGGTATTGTTTTCACACCAAATTTCACATGTGGAGATTTTTACATATCTCCACGAATCATGCATTTTCTTAACAGAAAAAAATATTTTTACCATGATGTCTGTCCGTCCTTGTGTGTCCATATAAATGTGTACAGCTTGAACGGCTCAACGGATTTTGATGAAATTTGGTGTATTTATTTAATGCATCAGTATGATGAATGGATCAACTTTTGGTGCAAATCCGAAAACCGGAAGTGGTAGTATTAGCGATTGACGATAGGAAGGGAAGGGTTATTTTCACACCAAATTTCACTTGAGGAGATTTTTTTACATATCACCACGAATCATGCACTTTGTATTGGTTTTATCCTCGAGAAAAATCATCTTTATTAGTTTTTTCTTAATTTAAAATTATAGAACGTCATCCAGCTTTTCATGACGTCATAGCCAGCTCCTACTTATATATTATAAATAAAATAAAATTAATAATATTTATGTTATACCCGTTATATCTATTTTTTATTGCATTAATAGATAAGTATATTAAAATTATTTGAAATTGTTGATGTAGCTGGAAATTAATTTACTTCAAACCGTCGGTCGGTTCGGACCTGACCACAGGTCAACTTTTTTTCTTTTTTTTTTTTTTTTAATTTGATATACATATAAGAGGTGTAAAAAGAAAGTTAGTTTTAATTGGCTGTTATGCTAGTTTTACTATGAATATTTTTTAAACAGAAATTGGTAGACAATTTCTAATATTTTCTGAACATAGGTAATATTGTCTACTGGCACATGCCCAGTCAAAACAAGTTAACAGTTCAGAATAATGATTTAATATTCTGTACAATTTTTCTATAAAGTTCTAATTAAATGTACTGCTTATGCGCCATTAGTGTATATTTTCTGGTCAGAATATAAGTATTAGGAAACGTCCTTCATCAATTTCAGTATAAAAATATTCATATCTATCTAGTAAAAATTTTAACTTAGAAAGGAAGAAATTTACAAAATAAATTAATTATTAACTTTAAACTCTTTAAATTTCAAATATATTCTTATTCTAATATTATTTATTTATTTTTTAATGTTAAATAATAGTTAACTTTTGAGTTTATTTTTATTTATAAAAAAGTTATTTCTCTTTTACTCGGACAAAGGTCATCAAAATATTACATCGAGGATGGCCATCTCGGGGGTTTTGTGAAGATGAAGGAAATGGTCGAGACAATTTGAAAGATGCCTCTTCAAATCTAACGGCCGACAGATACTGGAATTTCCTCACTCCGATCATCGGATTTATTTCCGTCCTATAGTCGTTGCCTCTTTTTTACGTCTCTTTCATCGTCATGAAAGTTAATCTAGATTAAATTTCAAATTTATCATCCGATTTAGATGAAGAGTAACTGAGATAGTGAAGAAAAGTTAATATTCCTCCAGGAGTGGAAAAGAAATAGAAAAAGATGAAGAAAATTGCAATAGAGATGAAAAATTCCTATTTTCTCTCCTCTTCTGCTTTTTTTCATTTTCTATTCTTATCTTCTTCATTTTATGTGAATAAAAAAAAAATAATGATCATGTCATAAAGTTTTTACTTAGGTAATTAATTCATCTATGAAAGCAATGTTGGAAATCTATACACAAAAAAATCTAATTTTTAATGTGCAAAAATAAAAATAAGCACAACTTTTTCTCTTATAAAATGGGTTTTAATTAATTTTTTTTTTTTTTTTTTTATTTGAGTGATCATCCACTTGTATTTCACAAGCTCAAAACTAAAAGTAAAAAAAATAATAATTTCTTTAAATATATACATATAACATATGGGTATTTTTTCCTTTCTTGGTCCATTTTCTTGTTTATTAGATATAATATGAAATTGTATTGTAACATTTCAAACCCTGATATACTAAGTTACTCTTATATTATTATAATGCATTTAGATTGTGTGTATGTCTGTGAAAGTATTAGGTTGTCCCATAAGTTTTTTCCGCGTCACGTTATGGATGACTCTAACTGCCTATGTTTATATATATATATAAACCTGCAGACTTATCTCTTAGCCGTTTATGGCATCGGCTTCAGTCGTCCCAGAGCGTTTTCAGAGTACGTTTTGTTGGTGTGACAAAGTCTCTTTTAAAATTGTTTCTACAATACAATTTCTAATATGGAGAGCCAAAAGAAGCATTTGCGGTATGTTATGCTTCATTGCTTTAAAAAAGGCAATAATGCTAAGGACACTGCAGATGAGATTTACACCGTTTATAGGAGTTGTGCTACGACTATTAGGACCGGCCGCAATTGGTTTAAGAAATTTAGTGGTGGTAATTTTGAGTTGAAAGATGAAGACCGCAGCTGCTGCCCAGCAACGACGGATGTAATGTCCGTCATTATCAAGACTGTGCTTGCTGAAAATCCGCGATACAGTGTACCCGAGATAGCGGATGCTACTAACATTCCCAAAACAACGGTACATAAGCATTTAATCAAGATGGGATATGCGAATCCATATGAAGTTTGGGTTCCACACCAAGACACCGAGACTGGCCTTATGAAGCGCGTCTCTACGTGCGATTTGCTTCTTCAGCGAAATTCTTTCTTAAAGAGTCTTGTCACTGGAGACGAGACTTGGATTTTGTATCAAAATGTGGATCGAAAACGCATTTGGTCTAAAGAAAATAGACCTTCAACTGTTGCGAAGCCTGGGCTTCATCCGAAGAAGGTTACTACGAGCTTCTTCCTGAAGGTGAAATGATCAATGCTGACAAATATTACAATCAACTGAATCAACTAAAATCCGCCATAGCAGAAAAACGGCCAGAATTGGTGAACCGACGAGGTGTCGTATTCCATCACGACAACGCAAGGCCGCTTTCGCTGCGTTGACCGTAAGGCAAAAATTATTACAGTTTGATTGGGACGTTCTACCTCATCCTCCATACTACCCATATCTTCCTCCATCTGATTATTACTTGTTCCTCTCCTTAAAAAACGCTCTCCGTAGTAAATCTTGAGCATAATAAATCTAGGGCATAATGAGGCTTCCTGAGAGATGGAAGAAGGTTATAGAACAGAATGGTTCATTTATAACATAATACATCAACCTTAAACAACAAATATCGTGTATTCATTTCGCATCAAAAAAAGTGAAGAAACTTATGGGACACCCCAAATACTTTTCCTTATATTTTTATATTTATATAAAACAATAATTCTTTTGAAAACCATTTAAAGAGAGAGAGGGTCCGTCCTTTGATACACATAATTAAGGAATTGATATATATACCGGAGAACTTATATTCTATTATATAAAAAAAATAAAAACTTCGATTACTGTATTACATTCTATTTTAAAAAAAAATAGAAATTCTAATATTTACTATAGAAATTTCAAAAGAAATAAAAAGTCACACTGACAGATACATTGACAAACCTTTGCAAAAGGTAGGAAGATTTTATTAAATCAAAACGATTGTATGTATTTTCAGAGTGGATGATTTCATTTTTGCAAATCCAATTGGACCAAAACCCTTTCTGGTTGCCTAGTTGCAAGGTACGAGTGGTTAAGTCACACCCAATGTAATATTCATATCCCCCCTATTGGTTGCTATTTTGCGAGCGAGCACACTCTATGAATTTAAACAATGCAAAGTAAACAAATTTACTTGAATGCCTACGTGTATGCGAATCTACAATCCATATTTTATTATGCATACCTATTAACGTTATTTTGTTTTCGATATTATTCATGTAAATAAATCTCAATTTTAGAATAATAAACTAAACTAATATTACAGAAGATTTTGCTTATTTATTGATGATAAAATCTCAAGTAAATATTTTAGTTCATATTTGCTTTTATTAGTTATCAGAGTGGCATTTTATCAAATATATTAATTAAAAGGAAATTTCAATTTTCTTCTAATTACAATGTAGAAATATGTATATTTATTATTATAAGTAAAAAGTATTGAAAATTAAGTTATTTATTATTTTCTAACCCCTAAAATAATATTTTAATTTGAAATAATCTAGAATGAACATCATACATCGTATTTGTAGGTTTCACTCTTGGTAAATAAATGACTTCTCTACTTTTAAAAAAAATTTCCTGGTGTTAATTATAAAACTCATTTATAGTTTCAATTTAATCATTTTGTAATATGTGAATTACATATTAATAAATACTTACCTAAAAGAAAAAAACATTAAAGGTAAAGGATTTTTAGAACCTAATAAATTTTAAATTATAAATTTGCGTTTAATAATAATATCATAATATTGCAAAATAGATAAAATTTTCCTGATATTAAAGATAATTTTATTTTTCATTGATGAAAGGAGTTCAATCAATCAATTGATTTTTAGAAAATTACCAAAAGTTGTAAAATCACTGTTGTATATTTTCGATAAAACCAAAAGTTGTAACATTCTAGTATACATGACGTAAGTATGGAATTTCTCTTTTGAAGTCCAATTTTATACGTAGTTTGAGCTGCAAACTGGCATATACTCATTGTAATATTATATCAAGGCCATTTTCAACTCAAAAGACCTCAGTACCTGTTGAAAACACGAATTCAAATTTTTGTCCAATCCAATATATATTCTTTTGCTAAATCTATATGTATATGGTTGAGTGTAAGTAAAAATATCCAATAATATTCATTGTTTTTTCTGTCAAAATTTTCTATTTTCTATTTTGAAGGTTTGTGAATTAACAATAAAATCGTACTTAAATGACCATGGTCTATCTTAACTTCAAATGTCTTTTCTACCATATTAAGATAAAGCTTTGGTAACTATGAGAGGAGAGAGATCCCAGGTACCTTGTCTGCCTCTTGGCTCATCCAATTAAATCCAATGGAGCACTTAAGATGTACCGGAGAGATTGAATCATCAGGATATAATTTTTTTTTTCTAGAAAAGGTTCTAAAATCCTGAACCTTGATAGTACTAAGCTATTTAGGAAAAAGGTTACTCATATTAATGATTTTCTATTTAATATAGTTTATTGGTATTTTAAAAGTACTCTATTAGTGTTAGAAACGACGGCTAAACCAAAGATTTTTCCTAATTATTCTTTCTTTGTTGTAACTCTTTTTCTCCAATTATGAATAATTTTTTCCAATTCGTATTGTTGAATGAGTTAATGGACGTTTAATGTATGTTATTTCATTTTAGAACGTTTTCATAACGATAAGACAAGACTATATTTGTATTTCGTAAAATATTCATACAAAGAGGTAATCACAGTTGAAGTATTTTTTATTGTCTTTGTTTTATGTCCCTTCCTAAGATATATAAATGTTCCTCTATTAACATAATATTCTATTCTCTTTTTTTTGTTTTTTTTTCGTGTAAATTATTATTTTTACTTGAGCATTTATTTTTGTTTGCCTCACCGGCAATCCCCTAAAAAGTCATTTTAAAAGTTAAACACAAAAAAAAGAAAGTTGTTCTTTTTATTTTTTTATCTTATCAGTGTTATATAGAATGTTGTTGTTGCTGTTACTGTTACTTGAGTAAGTAGCCTTTTTAAATGAACCTGAAACGAGCAGAAAAAGTAGCTCATTTCAAGTTCTATGACAAAATAGAAAAAAAAAAAAACTTTCAAACATGACCCATAACCTTTCGATAAATTAGTACTTAAACAAAAATTTTAAATTGGGAAATTTTATTTTCAATGAAAATAATTTTATTAAATATATTCAAAAAATATAAATAAATATAATATAAGCTTCATAATAAATTATATTCATCTTTTAAAATACATTTTTAATTAATTTTTTCTAAGGATGAGATATTCACTAAATAAAACTCGAGATCTGATATGTGAATTTTTATAAATTTTATTGAAATATTACATTACTAGCTGCTCAGAGTTCCTTCGTCGCTCTTCACATCTAGACGGGGGCTCCGCCCCCTGTACCCCCCCGAGTGTTCCTATTCTGAGCTATAATCATCTAACTCCTAACCTGTCCCATCTCTCTCACGTTCCTTCCTACATTGTCCACCCTGTTCCCAATTGGTCTTCCAAACGGACGTTTTCCAATCGAACTCTCCACCAATATATTTTTCCTCTCCCATTCTAGCCATGTGCCCTGCCGATCCCAGCCTTCTCGCTTTTATAACCCTAACTATATCTAGAGATGCATAGAGGTCATGCAATTCATTGTTATGCAGTCTCCGCCATTCCCCGGTGTCCTCATCTTTCTTTGGCCCATAAATGCTGGGAAGAATCCTATTCTCAAATACTCTGAATCTACTCTCATCTCCCAGGGTTATAGACCATGCCTCCCACCCATATAATACAATTAATAATTTAATAATTTTGATCCCCTTTGATAATAATTTCCAGATTGCAACCTCGATTTAAATTCTTTGCAAATATTATTCTCTCTGATACTAATTATTTTGTCTTATCAAATTAATTAATTTCAAACCCCATCAATTTTCCTGCCTTGATTAATTTTTTTATGCTACTTTAAATGTTATTAATTTATTTAAAAAAAAATCAAAGTAAACAAAATAAAAATAAAATATAAAATTAGCATAACACTAAACTACTATAAAAAATAATATTAAAAAATATATTATATATTAAAATCTTACGTGAAAATCCAATTATGAGATCAAATTTTCTTAATTAAAATAATTTACTCACATAATCTTAAAAATTAATAGTATTAAATTATAGCCGTAATGTGAATGTTTTCAAAGTTTAAAAGGCCAATAAGATCAATTGAGATATTGTAAATATCAATAGATATATAAAAAGTTTTTTATCTGCACATTGCTCAGAATTTAAATTACCGCCAAATTTTCGCCACCAGCGCCTCTATTGACATATTTTTGTTCTACATAATTTCCACTACCCGCCTATACTATATTCTTTATAATTTTTTTAAAATTTTTCTAATTCAAAAATCGAAAATCGGGCTTCGAGGTCTGGTGGCCAGCCCCTTTGTGCTTCCGTGTAAAAAATTCCAGGTCCCTGCGTGCGATAGATTTGGCTGGAGTGCTCGGTCAGACAGACAGACAGACACATTACACTTGCTTTTATTATAATAGAAGAGTCATTTTTTCATGCAGGTCATTTTATATTTATTTTCTAATAAGTGAAAATTATATGTATATAGTATAAAAACAGAGACAATTTAATAATTTCCTTAATATGGAAGTTGTAATAATTACTGGTAAAATAAATAAATATAATTGAAAATGGTAGAAAATGAAAATACTTTTATTTACAAAATCCATCCCAACTATCTCATTATCTTTTTGGCAAAAATAAATTTAAGGAATTGAACTGATTTATAAACGAGATTTAGGAAGCATTCTAAAGAATTTCCTTTCAATTTATTATAAATTATAGTTTTTAATTATTGTTTATTTTCATATGTTGATTAATATTTTAGTGTTTTTTTTTTTTTGGATTTTGATAAAGTTTCATAATCAATTTCACATTTTTCATTATTTCTAAATGATCATATATAATATATGTATATGTATATAACCAGATAGTTTAATAAAATTTTAATTGCTTTGAAATTTGAAACGTTATTTTCATTATAAAGTAACCTCGTTGGATTAAATAAATATCAAAAGGGTTTAGTTATGCCTACAGGGGAATCAATGCTAATTATTAATGTAAAAAGCACCTACCTATGTGGGTTCTAAAGGTGTTGAAGAGGATGAATGTGAGGAAGAGGGGGGATGTTCTTCGTTTGTGTGTTTGTGAAGTTGATACCAGTCCCGTGGTAAAGGCAGATAGGGAATCCCAAAGGGGTTGTCCATTTAATTATCATATCATTGCTCTATATAAATTCTCCCTCCATTCCTCGCTTAGTTTCTATTTTACGCTCTCCTATTTATTAATAGGCTCTTTTAGATATGCCCCCTTACATTCATGCGTACCCGTATATGTATATTTAATATTGCCTTTCATATTTGAGGGAAAATACTTTCTCTCAAAATTTCATGTTAGAAATTTCGAAAAATCTCCTTTAGTCTATAAATTATGAATATCAAAGAAACTTTACAAAATGAAAATACCCTTACATACATAAACCATTATAAAATAACTTATAAATTTCAACGGGTTAGTATTTATTAGTACTTTTTTGATTGACAATAATTATTTTAAATTTTTTTCTTAAAAAAATACTTTCTTGGATGCTCTCAATTATGATAATTAAATAATATTTTTTGCATTTAACTTCTTAGATCTTAATCTTTATATAATCATAATTATATTGTATAATATAACCATATAAAAATTATTTTATATTTAGCCACAACTAATATTAATAATATATTATTAAAGCTTTGGTGGCTGTTTTTATTTATAAGGGAATTTTGTAAATAAAACCACATATTGATATTTGTTATTGTAAATTTATTCAAAAAATACAAAAATTATACACAACGTTTCGATTGCTACTTCTGCGATCGTTATCAAGTGACTGCACTGTCCGAGCGTCCAGTGACGCGTGACGACTGATACTTAATATACATAAGACCTAGGTCGTCAACCAGATGGCGCTCGGAACGTGCTTACAAATTCAAAATTACAGGAGAAAAAATAATTATTCTTATACAATTAATTTAAAGATTATAAACAAAACGTGAACATCAATTATTTTATGGATAAATTTACAATAACAAATATCAATATGTGGTTTTATTTACAAAATTCCCTCTCTTATAAATATGTAATATAATATTACATTAAGTATATCTATATTTAACTAAAATTAAACCATAATAATCAAGACCAAGAAGAAATTAAATATAAATAAAGAATATTTGATATGTCTTCGTAATTAATTAATTTCATATATGTATAAATTAAATAATGAAAGAATATAATAACGAATATATTTTTTAAATACTGTGTGTTTTTTTCATAATTATTAATGAATATTAAGATATTTTAAAAATATATGCACAACTGTCAATTTTTACCGACCGACGATAGTAAGGGAGGTATTGTTTTCACACCAAATTTCGCATGTGGAGATTTTTACATATCTCCACGAATCATGCATTTTCTTAACAGAAAAAAGTATTTTTAGCATGATGTCTGTCCGTCCTTGTGTGTCCATATAGATGTGTACAGCCTGAACGGATCAAAGGATTTTGATGAACTTTGGTATATTTACTTAATGCATCAGTGGGATGAATTGATCAACATTTGGTGTAAATCCGAAAACCGGAAGTGGTAGTATTAGCGATCGACGATAGGAAGCGAAGGGTTATTTTCGCACCAAATTTCACATAAGGAGATTTTTTACATATCACCACGAATCATGCACTTTGTATTGGTTTTATTCTCGAGAAAAATCATTTTTATTAGTTTTTTTCTTAATTTAAAATTATATGACGTCATCCAGCCATTCATGACGTCACAGCCTGGTTTTACATATATATTATAAATAAAATAAAATTAAAAATATTTATGTTCTATGCCTATCTGTTTTTTATTACATTAATAGATATATTAAAATTATTTGAAATTGTTTCTGTAGCTGGAAAAAAAAGATTTATGGATGAATTTTAAAAGACGATAAATAAATAAATTTGAATTTTGTGATCAGCATAAATATCCCGAACACTTCCCCTAATGTTCTTCAACCTCTTAACCTGTCTTTCCCCTTGTTGCCTTGTCGCCTATGAAAATTATAACCGTTAAATCAACTTTAAATTACCTTTATCTAATAGTAAAAGATCAATCGTTCATTCGCTCTCACTCTTTTTTAATTTTTACCTTCTTTTTCAAATGGTGGCCATTTATTTTCTGTAATAATGTTTTCTCCCTTTACCTCTCTTTAGGGACTAAATATAAAGTCCATCGAGTAGCTGCACGAGAGATAGAAAAGCATAATGATTCTCTTTTTTTTTTTTTTTACAAAAAAGTGTGCGTGTATGTGTGTGAGAGAGAGAGAGAGAAAAGAAAACGATTTGGATTGTCAGAGTAGATTTTCTGGCATTAGTCTTTTCCACTCCCCCTCTTCCCCATCAGCTGCTGTAATTCTTCCACCCTCCAACACCACTATCGTTGGAGCCCCTTATTGCCGTCGATGGTCCATCAGTTTTACCCTTTACGCTCC
The DNA here is from genome assembly GCA_963082975.1 of Labia minor. NCBI lineage: Eukaryota > Metazoa > Arthropoda > Insecta > Dermaptera > Spongiphoridae > Labia > Labia minor. The sequence goes on along the minus strand of OY720347.1, from coordinate 80,679,020 downwards.
ATTCCTCTCTCTCTCTCTCTCTCTCTTTCTAGCCCTTTCTCTCTTGAGTACAGACAAATTTTATTCGTTCCGGTCAATTTGGTTTCGTGAATGAAAATCCTACTGCGTTAACATATCTAATGTAACTAAATAAATAAATCCAAGTTTATATTTATTTTTGTTTTTATTTGCCAATTTAATAGGGACCATAATAATTTTTGTTATTAAATCATTTGAATGAATTTACTTTGATATTTCATAGTTTTATCTATGAAATTGAGATAAATAGGATTCATTTTCATAAAAAAAAATTACCTGTTGAAATTTAACCACAAACTTAAATCAATTATTTAAAAATATAAAAATAAATATTGAAATGGAAATTTTATATATTGAAGATATGTATAAACAATGGAGAGACACAATAATTTTATTTAATTTATTTTTTTAATATTTCATTCACTCAGTGGCGTACCTAGGGGGGGGGTGCGGTCCGCACCGGGCGGCATTTTTTATATTTAGTTATAGTTGTAAAAAAAAACTTATTAAATATTATTTTTTTTTCTTTCTTAAATAATAAATGATTATTATAAGTTTACTATTTGATTTATATAAATTATGATTAACTATATGATTTCGAATATTATTCCTCGGTGTATATAAATGCATTTGAATGTAAATTTTGAATTCTAATTTCAAGAACAGAGGATAATAATTTTATTTTAGTATATTCATTAAAATTCGTTGAATTCGTAAACGCATCTTTACGATTTTGTTCGGCAATTTTTCCTAACTAAAATTTTTTCATATCAGTTTATAAATGTCATTGCTTTTGAAAAGTTTATATGATTAGATGATTACTTTGAAGTGATATACCAATATTTTTTTAAATCATCTATATTTCTTTTGAAAAGCAGGGCCGGCGGAAAAAATATAAATATAAATTTTGAGAGCATTATACACGATTTTTCTAGTATGAAAGTTAGAAGAGTAAATATTATATTAATATGTTTACGAGTGCATACAAATATGTGTAAAAAATTTACTCTCTGTGTATTAATTAATATTGATTAAATAACTTAATAATTTGTTTATGTGTATTAATTTATAAAAACCACTATTTGATTGATTTATAATAGAAAGGGCGGCAAAAGTTCTAGGTACGCCACTGCATTCACTATTCAGACAACTATAACAAATATAAATAATGTGAAAACATTCGTTCTTTAAATTATTTTTTTTTAATTTTAGCTCGTATTAATATATTTTTTTTTTTTTTTATAAATCTAAAAATGTGTTTGTAATATTTAATTACATTAGAGAGGATGTACTATAAAATGATATAGAAAAGGTAAATATTTAAGGGAAGCGTTGTGACATAAAGTTTAGAAATCTCTGAACTACACTATTATTGTATAAGTATAAGATATATAGATTTATTTGTGTATATTTTTGCTTATTTTCATTTTTTAACTTGACATTTAAATCTAATTTAATTTAGGTTGGAAAATTCATTCGTTATTTGATATTTTGTAATAGAATTCTTTTTTTTTTTTTTTGTTGAATGATTCCACCTACAAACAAGAAAAAGATTTTATTTCAATGGAATGGATAGGTAGAAAAAGTAGTGGGGTGGACTTGAATAAAAAGTGATTCGGACAATAAAAGTAAAAACCAAAAACGAGAAACGGAGAGAGAGAGAGAGAGAATGGATGGGATGGGACATACGTAAGTGGTCGGGTAGTTGGAAACAGAGTGGCTCATTTGCAAATTGACCTGGCTCCCTTGCCCAAACCCATCCGATCATTCATCCTGCAATCGAAGCTCGAATCTCGATCCACAATCTGTCGGGGTTGACGCTGCAAGTGACTTGTTCCTACCCATTCCCACTTCCATGGTTCACATTCACCTTTGATTCTTTCAACTCCCTCCATCCTTCCAGTTACTCTTCTCACACACCCACTTTTAATATACCTACATTGATTTTGATTTTAAATTCTTTATCAGAATTGAGATGGAAAACGATACAAAACAACATAAAAAAAATAATACAAATTTATTTTTAAGCTTCAAATCAAAATGAAAATGATATAGGAGAAATTGTAATTCATCATCATCTCTATTTTATTAAAAAAATGATAATTACCATATTTTTTTCATATACTATTGATAACCATTTCAATACAATATACCATATGGTCTTTCTTCTTCATTCTGCTCTCAACCTACTATTTCAATAAAAACTTAAATGTGATAATACGAAACGAAATGAGAATTTATATTTTCAATATTATTATTTGAGATTTTTAGAGATCTCAATAACATAATAACAAAAACAATGAAACTATATAATAACCCCAAAATTGTATTATTATATATTATTATCATGTCAGTAATCCTAATTTAGGTAAAGATTCATATTATGGATGGATAGAAAGCAACTATTGAAAAAAAGGCATATAAATTTTAAGATTATATGGTTATTTAATTGAAATTAATACAGCATGTTAACTTTTATTAGAGAATGTGATTGCATATTTTAAAATTTGTTATAACAATCAATATTATCAACTTTCTAATTTTTTTTGTAAATAAAATCGTTTGTTTCACCATGACACATTTATTTAAATACTAGCTGCTCAGAGCTCCTTCGTCGCTCTTCACATCTAGAAGATAAGAGATCCGCCCCCTGTACCCCCGAGTGGTACATAGTATTTGGTTGAAAGTAGTAAAAGGTTTTCATCCATTTTGATTCAATCAATGTATAACATAAAACATTCATTTCTTATTGTGTGATTATTTAAAATATATTTTAATTTAATCAGTAAATTAATTATATATATTTTTATTGAATATGTTATAACTATCTACTCGAAAGTTCTTGGCAGCTACAACCACATTTCTCCAAGTGTCCTTATCCTGAGCCTCTGTTCCATCTTTCTTACGTCATTCCCTGGTGTCCTCATCTTTGGCCCATAAATGCTGGGAAGAATCCTATTCTCAAATACTCTGAATCCCCTCTCATCTCCTAAGATCATAGACCATGTCTCACACTCATATAATACAACAGACAAAATCATTGTTTTATATATTTTAATTTTCATTCCCTTTGATAATAATTTTGATGAGATAAGCCTCTTTACTGCATGATAACAGGCGTTTCCCGATTGCAACTTCGATTTAAATTCTTCTCAAATATTATTATCCTTCGTGATTACATTCAATTTTTCTACATATTCAAATTCTACATTTTGTATGTTAATAATGCTCCTGTTTGTTTCTAAATATATTTATTTATCATTATTAATTTCAAACCTCATCTCTTTTCCTACATCGATTAATTTTTCCTCGCTATCTGTAATTGCAATTGCCGAATCTCCTATTATATTTAAGTCGTCTGGGTCACCTAATATTTTACAATTGATTTCCGCATCTTACTCTTTCTTTACTACCTTCAAGATAAATTTTAAGATCAAAATTTGAAAAAGTTTATCCGGATCTATTGAGTCATGCGTAGGTTTTACTAAAGTCTACAAATAATTAGTGAACAGAGATATTGAATTCGCGGTTTTTTTAATATCTGTCATAATGAAAATATCTTAATTAATGTTGATCGATTTGGCATGAACCCGCAATGATATCGTCTAATATTTCCTCCGCCTATAGTTATAAGTATTGTATATGTTATAATAGAGTATAATATTTCTTGATCATTTCATTTTGATATTTTAATTTCATTGCTTGATTTTTATTGAATATTTTTAATTATAATAAAATTTTAGAAAATGCAAAGTTAGAGACTTGAGACAATTTATAAAAATTAACGGTATAAAAGTTTTGATAAAACTAAAGATAAATTAACAATATATACATTCATTAATAGTATTAATTTAAATTAATGGATTTATTTGATTTTTTATTATTAAGTTCATTTATTAATTTTTTTAGATCATAGTTAATTCCCTCCCTTAAAATAAAAGAAGTATTCAAATATAGAAAGAATAAATACAAAATAATTTAAGTTAAATATGATTTAAATATTTTATTATATTAATTAAAATGAGAACTTTTAGAATAAATTATTTAATTGAAATGATATTTGAATATTAGAATTTAAAATAAAAAGTTAAAATTTATAATAATTCTTTGATTGCTAGTTATATACATCGTGTAAAATGAGTCCGCCAGTCAGTGGGCCACGCCTGGCTCTTGAATGAACAACACAGAGAACTATATAAACTTTAAAAAATTAAATTCTGCGGTTATTGATTAGAATTAGATATTAATAAAATCTATAGCCTATGTTACCATAGAGATATATAAGAATATTGTGATGTAATTTCATAGAAATCGTTTCTTATTTTTTGATGTTCATAATTCTAAATTACCGGTAAAGTGTCGGTTAAGTAGGAAATTTCTTTTTTGTTTGTTTCTATGACAGCAAAAAAGTAAACAAATTACATACATACATACATACAAACACTCTCCTTTATATATATAGATTTAATTTTGGATTTTTATTTAAAAAAAAAAAAAAATTAATTAAATAAAATAAAAAATTATGAACAGGTATCCTTGTCATCAGGCAAAAATTTATTAATTTACATTATAAAGTAAAATAATCAAAATATAATAAAATAATAAAAATATATATACATATATATATACATATATATACTTATTGCTATTTTTATAATAAAAAATGTAGTTTCATATTATGAAAACTAGGGATGGAAATTTGTTACTTTAATTAATATAAATAATCTTTTTTGATATATAGTTTTCCTAATAACAATATTCAACAACTTGAAGAACCTGATTTGTTATAAAACATTCAATTAAAATGATTTGATTCAATTATCTTTATTTGACCAGTGAGAGGAGCTAGTTATTTAATAAAGGGCTTTATCCAAATATCCTATGCATTACCGCCAATTAATATTTCATAAAGTTGATCTAATAAGAATAATATTTTAACTATATTTAGATACACTCAATATTAATTAAAACAAAATATGTAGATTCAATTTATTTATTTTAGAGTGATTTTCATATTATTTTTCTTTCAAATTACATTTTGATTTTTTTATAAACTACTTCTCCTAATCTCAAAGTGTATAGTTTAATTATAACCAAGTCTAATTAATTAATAATTCATAATTATGTAAAGTTAAAATAAAATTAATATTAAAATTATTTTATTGTTCTCTCTAGTTCTGAATTTAAAGAACGTGACTTTTTTATTTTATAATTGAATTCTAAGAATTACATTCTTTCCAGATTTCCACTTCTTTTTGCATGTTATTTCACTCTTATTCGTAGCTTGTGTATTTTTTTTTTATACTTGCTTAATATAAATTTCTGCTCGAGTGACTTGGACTCTCATCCCTTCAATTCTCTAATTCTTTTCCACTAATCCAAACATATAATCAGACGCTGGCTTCCTTCTCCAATTCTTTTTTATAACGTTTGTCTGTCTGTTCGCTCTTTTGACAAATTGAAATCGATTTTTCATCGACTTTTTATTGAGATAGACTTTTGAAAATTTTTATAGATATTTCAATGGATCCCCCCCCCCCTAGAAGGTATTGAAGAAATATAATTGAATTATAATTAATTAGCGATTAAAATTAATGACGAATTGTTATAAATCAGTTGTATCGCCAATGAGGAGGGGTTTCTTCCCCTCAGATGGTATAGAGAAAATATCTTTGTTTTTTATACATTGTATATTGTATATGTCCCCGATAGAAAGGAAACAAAACAATAGAAATAACCTTTTTTTATGAAGACAATATATATATATATATTTATAAAATATACATTTATATATAAAATGTATATATTTACAATATATATATATATATACAGTGGTGCCTCACACAACGAACTTAATTCGTTCCAGGAGCAAGTTCGAAAAGTTCGAAAAGTTCGTTATGTGAAACGCAAGGGGATGCAATACAACGGCAGCGATCGTGGAAGCTCGGGCGAGTTCGTTGTGTGAATCATGAAATTTAGTTCATTATGGTTCGTTGTGTGAAGCGTTCGCTGTGCGAGGCGTTCGTTATGCGAGGCATCACTCTGTATATACATTTATAAATTCCCATATTAATAAAAATTATTTTAAAATTTGATATATACTTTGATATAATTATATTACAGTTTCTTAGCTCTTAAACTATCAATTTTATTGCATGATAAAAATATTTGTCAGTTTATGTGTTTAATAAAATTTTTATTATTACAAAAATTTAACTTGATTGTTCATATAAATAAATTAAACTAAATGTGCACAACGTTTTATGTTGAATATGAAACAATTCATCCATAAACTTTGTCAAGCTTATAGAAAAATTATTTTATTCTTTCTAGTCCATTGGAAAAACGTTATTTTATAAAAAATGTTTATATTTATATTATTTTCATTCCTTTTTTTTGTTTAGTATTAATCTATTCGCTTACGGCTATCATAGTTTTTTCATTTTTTTCTTATCAAAGAATTAATCAGTTAAATTAAATAAAAAAGGGAAAAGAATGATGATTCGAGTAATTCTGGGCCAGAGAAAGATGAGGACACCAGTGAAAGGCGGAGACTGCATAACGATTAATTGCATGATCTCTATGCATCTCCAGAAATAGTTATTAGGGTTATGAAATCGAGAAGGCTGCGATAGGCAGTGCATGTGGCTAGAATGAGAGAGGAAAAAGATTTTGGTGGGGAGATCGATTGGAAAATGTCCGTTTGGAAGACCAAGGATGCTGTGGATGGACAATTGTAGGAAGGGACGTGAGAGAGATGGGAAAGGGTAGGAGTTAGATGTGATAGGGACACACTTGGAGAAATGTGGTTGTTGATGCCAAGAACTTTTTCGAGTCCAGAGCCCAGGAGTAGATAGATAGAACATATACAAGAAGATTGTTTTATGTAATATTCTGATTGAAACAAAATGGATGAAAACCTTTTACATACAGACCTTCAACCAAATATTATGTATCACTCGGGAGTACAGGGGGCGGAGGTATGAGTAAGATATTATTAAAATATTATGTAAAATATTCTCCTTATATTTTAAAATTTCTAAACCTTATTATTGTTTTATTTTCTAACAACTTTCACAAGGTTTTCTATGATTTGATAAAAGAGGACTCAATTTTCAAAGGTGAACTATTTGTGAAATGTCCTTTCTTACTAATTTTCTGTCCTTCTATATTCCATTTGTTTCTTTGTTTGTTTGTCGTAAATATTAAATTCATTCCAACGAATTTGTTGGTTGGCAACCGACAGTTGCGAATTCATATATATACCTCCACTCCGAGTCCCCCCAACACGCATTCACGACTGGCTGTCCGCCTGCAGGCAATAAACGTATCCACTAATTTTATAGACCGCCAGCCTTTGGGTGAGGACGTTTCATATATGAGATCGTATGGAACCTCCCTTTTCTCGTGCAACCTCATGCCTTTAGGGAGGTAGGTATCGCTCATTCACTCACACACCGGAGTTTATTTCTCTCTGTTAACGTGAACACTTATAACCGACCCAACTACCACTTTATGAGATATCATTTTATTCTATTTCGTAATAAAGTGAAGAATGAAATGTAACCACTTCCTGTACAATGTGCGACTTATTTAATTAAAAATAACAAAAAAAAAATATATATATATATATATATATATTTATAGAAATATCTAGAAAACAAAAACAAAAAGAATAACCACCTTACATCATCATTTTTAGATTTATTTCCCTTTTAAGAATTAAAAAATTGATATTTCATTAAAGTGGATTTTTTTATTGTTTTTTTTTTTTAATCTTCCATTCTAATAAGGGATGATATATCTTCCTAACTTTTTTTTTTATCTGGGAATTTAATTAATATTTTCTTTTTATTTATAGCATATGTGGTCGGTTGGTAACCCATGAACGATATCAAACTGTGGTTTTTCTGAAATAAAAAGAGATCTAATAACACATGATTTCTGATTTAAAATGATTTTAAATCAAAAATACAAAAAACACAATTTAATAATTATATTAATTAAAAATGATTTCGTTTTTTGATAATTTGATTCATACATTTCAAATGACTTGTTTAATTGATTTATAAGTGAACTTGAAATAGGAAAATAAGATTCATGATTATGGTATATGTATACAGCTAAATCATCTGCTATCTAAAATAAGATAAACGTCTATAATATTGGGTGAAAGTGTTTTCATCAATACATTTATTTTATTTTGTTTCTTTATTTCAAATTTACAATCACATCTTTATTTTTACTGACTTTGTAACCATCAATTAATTATCTTATTTGTAATTGAATTATTTCTAATTTATAACATTTTTGTTTCAGCTGCCCCGCAAATGCCCCGGATTGAATTTAATGGCAGTCATGTTAATAGTGAAAATAATTTGACAGCACTGGAGGACACCCCAGCAAGAATTAAATGTGTGAGTCGGATGGGCAACCCGCCATCATTCATTAAATGGTTCCTTGGTTAGTGAAAACTTTATTTACTATATATTATAATTACATAACAATCCTTTTACAGTAGTTTGATATTTATAAATTACCCTCCTTTAAATTGTAATATGTAATAATTATTATAAATAATATTATGTGTTAATTTATTATTGTCATTTATCATTATTATAAATATTATAAATAGGTTTAATTTATTTAATTATATATATATATATATATATATATATATGTTTCATTATATTTTATGGATTATTATAAATTTATATTTTTAAACTAATTTTTAACTTTTAGACAAAATTTCATTAATTTAAAGTTGTTTTATAAGCAAAAAAATAGTATAATCTATTTTCTGAAGAATAAGTTTAATTTTATATGTGTGAGTATAGATGAATGATTTTTCTAGAAGAGAGATAAGAAAATAAACATGTATTTACTCGTATATGCAAATAGAATTTCAAATTACTACACCAAACACTTTTCTAAAGTTATTTATTTCCTTATTACTTCGATGAATTAAATTTTATAAAACTTATATTACTCGTAAAGTTTCATTTCTTAATCTTAATATATTATAAACTTACAAAATGAGATTTATATACGAGGTCTGTTCAAAATAAAAGGTTTATTTTAAATTTTACGCGGGTTGTGTACATTCGATTATCGAATTTGTTTTGTTATGATGGTAAATATATGTTTCTCATATGTTAACATTATCAGCCATTTTGGATTAGTAGTTTGATTTTGACAACTAAAAAAGTTAGTCACATTTTTATGTGTTCTTTGATTTTTTACTTAAAAAAAAATAGTTCAAAGAATCGGTATTAAATAAAAAATTAATTGAAGCAGGAAAAGAGGTGGGACTAGAAATTAATAATGCTAAGCCAAAGTATTTAGTAACAGAGAGGAATAGTATTAACACACAAAATCTTAATATATAAGATATAGAATTTGAAAATGTAGAAAAATTTAAATACTTAGGTTCTGTGATAACGAAAGATAATAATATTCGAGATGAGTTTAAAGCGAGGTTACAATCGGGAATCGCCTGTTATCATGCAATAAAGGGGTCAAAATTATTATCAAAGGAGATAAAAATTAAAATATATAAAACAATTATTTTACCGGTTGTACTATAGGGATGTGAGGCATGGTCTATGACCTTAGGAGACGAGAGTAGATTTAGAGTATTTGAGAATATAACGAGGAATTGCATGACCTCTATGCATCTCCAGATATAGTTAGAATTATAAAAACGAGAAGGCTACGGTGGGCAGAACATGTGACTTGAATGGGGGAGGAAAGAATGGCGAAAAATATATTGGTAGGGAGAACGGCCTCTTGGAAGACCAAGACAGGACACGGTGGGTGGATAATGTGGGAAAGGATGGGAGAGGATAGGGACTGGAAAGTTGTGTGGCTTATTTTTATGGTCACTTTAGAGGAAAAAAAAATGGATACGCGGTAGGAAATGTCCCTCTTCCGGTTGAGCTACATTTCTCAAAAGTTGATAGAAAACTACGAATTTTGAATAATGCCCATGTACCAAATTTCATTATTCTGGGCCTGGCAAGGGAATTTCTCTAGCTAAAATCTATGGGGTGGAGTCATCCAACCCTCAAAATGAAAATTGGGAAGTTACTTGATTAAAAAAGTAGAGCGTCCGATCAAGAATATCAGGATAAAGGTTGATATGACCCGTTCTAGTGACCATAGGACACCTGACACGCATAACCGACTTGATAGGGGCTGTTCTTGCGTAGAATGTACAAAAGCCACCGTTTTTTATTTCAATCATTTTTTTTATAATAATTTCAGATAAATTCTATCATTGATATAAAAATAATTTATTTTATATTTTTAATTTAAATTCAAGATATTTTTTATCTTTATAAGAGTATTTTTTTCTTTATTTAATTAAATTTTCAAAATACAATTTACATTAACGAATTTTTTCTCAACTAATCATAATGATTTTATTATTTAATAAAACTTGTGTGAAATATATAAATTCTATTTAAGTAGATTTTTTTTAAATATATAATTATTTAAAAAAATAAATTTTAAGAGAATAAGTAATTATTTATTAAATTTGTTTATTTTTATTAAATATATGATTTAAAGTTTAAATGACTGATTAAATTTCCTCACGAATCTTTGTAATTAGAGCTCGTATGTTCAACTCACATATGTAATATTACGGGACCACACAATTATCTATTTTGTATTTTGTGTCTCCACTCGACTATCTCGCAAATTTGAGTTAGATTAATTAACATATATTATATTTAAATCAAATTTAATTAACGTCTTTGATGATGGCACCACGTCACGTGCTGTCCCGTGAATTTCAATCGTTTTAAAAAATTATAATTCCCGGACTTTCAGCAATTCAATCAAGTTGAAATTCTATATATATAGCAGTTTTATGCAATTTTTAATCGTGTGAAAAACTATCGAATAGATATCTTTATTTTTACGGTCAGTTTAGAGGAAAAAATGAAAACGTGGTAGATAATGACCCACTTCCGGATAAGCTACATTTCTCAAAAGTTGATAGAAAACTAAGAATTTTAAATAATGCCCCTGTACCAAATTTCATTATTCTAGCTCAAACTGATTTTGCTTTATCTAGTCTACATACACACACATACAGAGAGAGAGAGAGAGAGAGAGAGACACAAACATTTTTCTCAACCTTAGTGAAAATGACTCGGGCCTTCAAAACGTGTAAAAACATGAAAATTTCGACATCAAAAATTTTCGTTATCGCAATACTATCTCTTGCTTGATAGTAAAAAACATAATTAAAAAAAAAAAAATATTTTTAAGTTGTTATTAATATCAATAAAATATTATTAGTAATGACTTACTTATATTATATTATTATATTAGGATGAGAGTATTTACTAAATAATATAAACCACTGATAAATTATTTAAGAAAAATATCAACAAGGGAAACATGTTGAGCTCGTGGGGGGTCATAAGGGCTCCTAAGCCGATACGTTTATACGTAGTAGTGGTTTTAAAATAAATCCATTTATTTATCCTTCTCAATTTGGTTTTTAATTCAATTGTATAAACTTGATTTAGAATAACTTTTAAGTAAAATAATTACGAGTATAGTAATGTTTTCTTTTTCAATATAGTGGATGCAAACGGCGAAGAAGAATTGACGAGCGCCCATCCGCAGACGAATACAACGGAGGTGGATAATCCGAAAACCTGGTTGGCTTCTTCCGTGCTCGAGTTTGTATTCAAGAAGAGAAAATACGGATCAAAATTGAAATGCGTCGCTTATCATCAGTCGAATGTGAAAGGTTTCCTTGAGACAAGCGTACGAGTCGATGTTCGATGTAAGTAACCTTTTACTAGATTATATAAAAATAGAGGCGTTACATAAACTTATCTAGATATACGTATATGTGTATCATGTATCATGTATCATGTCTGGATAGATGGCTCGTTTTTTAAGTTAGGAAATGAATGCCGAATGTCTTCCGAAATATAAAAGTGGAATTTAAATAAAGTTCATTTTATCATAAAATACATATACATATAATATATTATTTGGAATAATCTGAATATAATATTTTATTTCACTGTTTAATTTTAATTCGGGGTTACTGCCTATTATAAATATATTATATATTTTGACTATCAAGTCATAGATTTTTTATAAAACATTTCTCTCTTTAAAATATGTACATTCAGTAACTATAATTTTCTAATTTAGGAAATTTTATTTTATCTAAAAATTATATGAAATTGTTAATGGATTTTACATTTTTTTTTTTTTATGTTTATTATAAAAAGAAAAGAACTATTAATATTAAATACATATGCAATAAATAAGAGACACTCCTAATTTATTCTTATACATATAACAAATTACATATTCGTAATCAATTTGAAGTCATATTTGTCACGAATATCATTCGAAAATTTAAAAAAAAATTATGGTCTATGAATTTATAAAATAATAATATACATATATGAGAGAATTCCACATACATAAAGCAGCAAATACATAGTATTTGTAGAAGCACATAATTCGGATTTAAGTAAATCGAATTTAATACGAAATACAAAATTAAATAATGCACGTGTAATTTAAATTGATCAGGAACTTCTTGAATCATCTTTAAGATTCATCGTTAGATTTAAACTAGAATTGTAAATTGAATAAAATTCAAAAATACAAATTTTAAAATAATATATAACTTATAAATAGCTTTATTTTTTAGTAGGATTTACAAATAATAATTCTTTAACTAATATAGTTAAAGATATAAAAATCTTTTAGATAAAGGAACGTACCTACATATAACGGCTAATTAAATAAATTTTCAATTTAAAGATAATATTAAATTGGAAAGGGTAAAAATTATATAAAATTGATTATAACAAATATTTTAAACAATCCAAAGAAAGAGTTCTAAATTAAAATAATTTTATTAAAGTTTTAATGATTGCTTTATCTATATACATAAAGGCACAAGGTCCAAAGTATTTAGGAGGGCAAGATGGCTACAAACGTCATACAAATGCCCTGTTGAGCCTGTGAATCCCCAAAAAGGGTGGGGAGCATATTACCAATTTATGAGAATTAATAATTCCTTAAATAGGAGCTACCAACATACTCCGTCAATAGTGCAATTACTTATTTAAAATATTATTTATTTATTTAATTGTTTAATTTTTAAATTCAGGTCCGCGTGAACGGTATTCTAATAAGATTAAGGGTTAAAAGTTAAAAGGGCACATCCAACAATTGAGAGTCAGAAAGTTTAATATTGAGATATTTCCTTTCTCTCTCTCTCTCTCTCTCTCTCTCTCTCTCTCTCTTGATAACCTATTTTTGATTGTTTTCTTTAGATAAATATTGTACTTAATTGTAGTTATTTCTATTAAAAAAAAAATAAATAAAAATAATAAAAACAAAATACTATTTTCTCTATTGGTAATAAAATAAAAATTTCAAGAAGTACTGTGAATGACGGCACAATTCACAAAAGAAGAACAATAAAAATTCGATTTTAGTTTTTTTTTTTTTTTTAATGCTACGATATATATTAATTGAGTTGATAAATGAATTGAGAATGAACTAACTAAATGAGTGACGAGTGGATGACGAGTGGTGAATGGGGGATTGGGTATGAATGGGGTGGAGGGTGGAGGTAGGAGGGGAGGGTTTGTATAAAGTAATGTGCCGAGTGGATGGGAATTTAGTCCATTAACTGCATCCCCGGGCATTAAAAAATATGTCTATCTATCTCTTTCGATGCTAGTGTATTTGGCTGTCTGTGCGTAGGGAGGCGAGTGTGATAGAGGATAGAGAGAGTGGGGGGATTTAATAAACGAATCTCTCTCTTCTAAATATATAAAGTGGTGTGATTAAAATTACAAAAAAATAAAATAGCGAGTATATTAAATTAACGAACTGGCCATGTTTCCTATTTTACAACCTCAATCCAAAAACCAGTAGTATTACTAAAAATAATAATTACGATGTGTTAAATTGTTTTCTTTTTGTTTTGTTTTTTTTTTTATTTTATGCTTGTTTCTTCTTCGTTTCGTGGTCGTTTTAATCCCAATGACAAAGTCGCTCTTTAATGGATACAAATTTAATCGACGGGGCGAAAATCGTTTTACTTTTATCTTTCTTTTTTCCCTCCCCTTCCTAGTTTAATTAAAATAAAAGATAAATTTTGTTTTAGTTTTATAAGCTGCTACTTTTCCTCCCATTTACACATGCGCTTTTTTTTTTGGTTATTAAAAACAATAAAAAAAATATTACATCAAAATGTTTGTTTATCTATTTGAAGCATATGCGTAGATTTTAATGGATCACTGAAAGAAATGCAATTAATTTTATATGGAACCATTTTGAAGTGAACCAAAAAAAAAAAAAGTTTACAGTCAATTTTATAATAATTTTTCTACATTTATCTCAAATTCTTCTGATTTAAATAGTGGTAATTTGTATATATGTATTCAATTTCAAAAATTAATATAGATTAAAAATAATAATAATAATAATAATAATAATAATAAAGGTAAATATAAATTAGTTGATTCATTTTTACTTTAATACGTTTAAAAAGGATTGTTCAAATTTTAATAAAAACAATAATAAGTTGTTCTTTTTTATGTTGATACCTACATATATATTGATTTCTGTTTATATATATAATTTCTATACATTCTATATATATATATATATATATATATATATATACTTTTTTTTTTTTTTATTCTCATTCGCAATTCAATTGATTATTGAACATTTGATATTGGTTTTTCTCTGCTTTCCTCTCAACTGTCTGGCCCTTCCTCCTCTTCTTGCTCCTGCTCACTCCCTTATCTAATATACAGGTGGTTTTATTGGAATAATATCTACACACCCTTTGGATTTGACGTCGCAATATCCTATCCAATGTGAAAATCAAAGGGGTGGGTGAAATAATGGCTGTGGCAGAAGGTTTGAACAGTTGTTTATATTTTATTTACTCATAGTTATAATAAAACAAAACAAAACAAAACAAAAAATATCAAGTTTTACAAAGAAAAACGATTTAA
The DNA here is from genome assembly GCA_963082975.1 of Labia minor. Classification (NCBI taxonomy): domain Eukaryota; kingdom Metazoa; phylum Arthropoda; class Insecta; order Dermaptera; family Spongiphoridae; genus Labia; species Labia minor. The sequence goes on along the minus strand of OY720347.1, from coordinate 80,663,970 downwards.
TTCTTTTAGAATTTTATTATTCATTTACAGATAGTAAGTATTTTTATTTGTTTTTTATAATTTTTTTTGTTATGTATAATTCCATATAAGAATAAATATTATATAATTTTATGATTATTATATATGTTCAGCGATTTGGTACTATTGAATGAGTTTTATTTGAGAGTCTACCAAATCGGTTGCCGCATAAGCCGGGTAAAAGTATTGTATGATCAGTACAATGAATCTTTATCTTGATTTTTTTGATCGGCGGCCGTAACTTTATATTTCAATTAGCTTCCCAATTTTGATACCAGCTACAGATAAATTCTCTTGTGAGGCCTGAACTTAAACTAATTAAAATTTTATTTCAATAGTTTTTGTTCTTTGTTCTTATTTCTTCATAATCAAATATGTATTTACATTTGCATCTGTTTTTTTCAATCATATATTTATTATTATTCAAATCATTCAATTTATTTTATTCATCAAATAAATATTGATTGATTTCACTTAATTACATTTTCGTCCCTTTTGGTTCAAATACAACCATGTTATTAAATATCTAATTTTATTTTTCAGTTAATTATTTATTTATTTATTTTTAAATAAATGAAATGGATATAGTAAATATGTATCTAAATACATACAATATGTACATATACAATTAAATAAATAGTTATTTCATTTGAATACGAATGATAGGCATTTTCATTAAATAGGTTCCGTTTTACGTAGATTCAATAAATATCAAGGGACTCTCGACTATTTTATCCCTTGAGAGAAAATCAAAGTTAGTTATTAATGTGAAAACTTAGTTCAATGTACCGTAAAGGTGTTGAAATTAATGGAGAGGGGGAGAAAGAGATTTTAACGGATTTTGGTGTTCTTTCATTTGAATGAGGGGTTTGAGAGATTCCAGAGGAGTTGTCCATTTAATTATACATATTATCATTGGGTGCGTCTGTTCAATTCGCTTTTCTCGTTTCATTTCTGTTTTACGCTCACCGTTTATTAATAAGGCTGGTCTAATAGAAGAGCAGATGTGCACTGAGACGACTATCTAAATTATCATTATAATAACTTATAATATATTATATTCATGGGTGAATATTCAATATACGTATATAAATAATTAATTTCAAAGCTTTAAGGAAATTAAAAAATTTGTTATGAATATAAAATTTACTTTCTACGATACTAAAATATAGGAAATTAATTATTTAATTAATTTCTAGATTTTTTATTTATTTTAATAAAACAAAATTCAAAATCAAAATAGATATAATCATAAAATTGTGTGTTGCATTCATTAACCCTTATAAGACACTGTCCGATCTTACATTGTTTTAAAAAAAAAAAAAATAATAAAATAAACCTTATTTTATGTAAATAATAATTTAATAGCTGAAAAGAAACCACGCAGCGTGGGGGTTAACAGCGTGGCCTCGGGATCAGGCCTGGCAAGGGAATTTCTCTAGCTGAGGTCTATGAGACGAAATCAACGCCCCAGCCTTCGAAATCAAAATTGGGAAGCTACTTTACTTAATAAAAAAAAGTAGCGCCACCAATCAAGAAAATGAAGGCAAAGTTTGGCAGGATGATCATAAGACAGTTAATTAATATAACCGCCGTGATACGAGCTGCCCTTGTGTATCTTGTGTTCAAAAGTCAGAGGCTTTTTGTTTTATTTACGCTTGTTTTTTTATAATAATCCAAAATAAAAAAATCAGATTTTAATAGATAACTGAAATAGATATTTCAATTATCTTAAATTCTAATTAAGGATTCGTTAAAATACAAATTTAATTAATTTGACGTCTCTAGAAATAAGAATTAAATTCGTTGACAAAAATATAATTCCCATTAACATAAGGGAGGAGGTTTAAATTCCTTATCTTCCTTAAATCGAATTAATTGTCCTAATTAATCTTTATATATAATTCTCTTAATTCTACTTCTGACAAACAACTTATTTTAGATATATTAGATTAAGTCAAATGTTTTTTTTTTTTTTTTTTTTGTTTCTTAGACTTTCATTTAAATTTTAATTTAATATTAAATATTAAATATTAAATATGTAGGATTCTCATTACATGACAAAGATGATATCCATCTATATTTAAAACTTATATATTTGAAATCTGAAACGTAGATAAGAGAATAAGATAAGAGATAAGTGAGAAAGAGGATGAATAGGATAATAGATAAAGGATCATAAGACCGGGAGAGGTGGGGAGTTTGAATTCATTTCTTGCTGAGAATAATAGATAGAGGCGGTGGGGGTGGGGTGGGGGAGGCGCAGTCAAATTGCGTTACCGCTCATCGTCTTTCTTCGTGGCAAATTTACAAACACATTCATCCAAACAAACATGAATCGATCCACACACACACACACACACACTGACATCTTATGTTTTTCTCATCATTTCATTCTCCCCATCTCCCCCTTTGCTTTCGTCTCCGAATTTTTAATTTGATTAAGACGAAAATTTTAACTTAATTATGAAATGCCTCACTTTATGTTCGTTAATTCTGCTTTCTCTCATCATTTTTCTTATCTCACTCCAACAATCGGAACTTGACAATTTATATATTCAATTAACTACTACCTACTATGAAGATTAAGTATTATAGAAAATAAAAATCAAAAAATTATAAAATTTATTAATAAAAGCAACAGGAATTATTTTTGATTTTCACATATTATTTAGATATATCTAATAATATATTCTGGTATATATTTATCAATAAAATATAAATATAAAAATAATTAAAGAATAATTTATCTAATCTATATATTATACCTATAAAAAAAGGTTTTTGTCTGCACATTGCTCAGAATTTAAAATTTTTTGTATACGTTCGCGTTTCATGACCTCTAGAATCCAAAAGTGACTTTAGAATTTTTCATGTCTGTCTGTCCGGAAAATTACTATTTTATAGACTCAGAATTGGCTAAACCGATTTCTATGAAATTACATCAAAAATACTTTGAAACTGTTGTTAATCAATGTATCACATATTAATTTTTCGTTATTATAGTTTTTAATGAAATAATAATATTTAGATATAATAATATTTCAATGACACATAATAAAATTCTTGTTTAATAAATGAAAGTATTAAAAACTGACCTTTTTTCTATTATCTATAATTAAAATGAATGTTAAAATGATTTCTGTTTAAATTTCAATTGATTTTTGATTTTGATAATCAAGTAGAATTCTCAGAAAATAATTGATATTGAAAAAATAAATAATTTATCAGAATTTATCATTTTTTTTATATAAATTAAACAGTAAATTACAAGATAAAAGAAAAAAAGATTCGTTTTGGGCGTCTTTAGAATAAATGTCACTTCAAATTGAAAATAAAAAAATTATATTTACTTAAATGAATAATAATATCCAAATATATATTAAAAAAAATCAACTCATATTGAATAGAAAATATTAAAAAATAGAATAATAATAATAAATAGAAATATATATACCGATATATATATAGGGTACGATATATTATAATATATCCTATTATATTAAATGACATGAGAAAAATAAAATAGAAAAGAGATCAATTAGAAGAAAAGAAGATATATATACATTTTCAAATTCTAATAAAATGTATAAATAATTTTAAAGTAAATTTTGAGTAATGTACAGATATATCACGTTAAATATATATATATATATATATATATATTAATAAATAAAATATCATTCATAATATGAATATGAAATAAAAAACAAATATGATATTTTTCTATTAAAATAAAAATTAAAAAAAATCAGTAAATCATTTGAGACTTTATTACAATGATGGAACAGGTGATGTTAATTGATCGCTTTATATTGGTGAATTATGATAATTTCAATAGAAAATACACTTACGTTTTTGATAGAGTAGAGAGAGAAAGAGCGTCATCGCCGCCCGCCTGGTTTGAGTTGGCATACGCACTCACACAACTAAATCGACTCACTGACTGACTGAGCGAGCGTTCACTCGACTAGGAGCCCCTGGCATTTAGGCAACCAGCATTACAAGCCACCCAATTTAAACTTGAAATATTTAAATAGTATACTCTATTATTAATTATTAATCATATTAATTTTGCATCTAATATTTACATAAAAATTTTTAATAAGCATTCAAAAATTTTAAAATAAATTTATATATTTGAATTTTCTAATATATGAAGCGAATGGTTATCAATTTTAATGGAATTTAGAAAAAAAAATGATAGCTAGTTTTTAATAAAAAAAATCAGTTGTCAATTTTTTTAATAATGTAAATTTTATTTTCTAAAATTCTTTTTAGAATTCATTTATGTAGTTATTTCTGAAGATTTCAAAGAATGTATATATACTGCCTATATATATGAACTTCGAACATACATCAGTCATACCTTATTATAATTTCTAGCATTTCTATTCGTATGGTAAATAAAAATTAAATTCCTATAACTAAAAAAACAAACATAAATTGAAGATCAGTCATGATAGGCAGATAATAAAAAGATAAGTGTAAGGAATAAAGAGAAGACTGAAAATTAATAGAGATTGTTAAGAACTTTCTAGCTCAAAAGTCACAAGGGATAAATACTTATTCTTTTTTAATTTATAATTTATGAACGAAAATCTTTTTCTAATTTAATCATGTTAGAGTCAGGGTTGCTACCTGAAGAGTAAATCTCTACAAATTAATGTAATGAATATTTGAAATTGGAACATGATAGAAATATTTGAAATTGTAATTAAACTAAAATAAATGAAATTTCATATTTTGGAAAAATTTGCGATTACAATAAATATCTAGTAAAACTATTATTTTTAGGAAAAAATGAATTTTTTTCTTAGCTTAATCTATCCGATCAAAAGTGTATTTATTTGTTCAATATATACTCGTATATATATATATATATATTGTCGTGTATAAGAGTAAAAAGGGTAAGGTATTTTATGAGAAAAATGGGTTATAAAAAATAAGTTTAATTAATTGGTAGCACTCTGGATTGAATTTAGAATAATTAAAAGGGTTATTGAATCCGCGTAGGTTGATATGGGAAATAATAAAATTGAATAGGTTCAATTAAAAATGCTTATTTAAATTACAACTAAAAATTATTTATTTAGTAAGAATAGAAGAATTTATTTGATACAAGAGATAATAATGAAATTAATAAGAAATTGAATAAATTTAATGGTACCGTAAAAAATTAAGAGGAGTATAAATTGAATGGAATTGAGTTCATAGAATAATTGCAATTATTTATAGATAATACTCGCTTCCTCGCACACTCGATGATCCTTGTATTTTGTTCTCACTTAGTCAGATGAAGTCGCTTCCCTTACACTCAATCCAAGAATGACCAAAAAATGTCTAAACATGTAGATGGTCATTCTCCCCTCCTATGCCACTTGGCAAAATTGTCCACCCCTCTCTCTCTCTCTCTTGGGGTAACGAAAAGGTCTATCATCTCTGGGTTCTTTTTAAAACAATCATTTTTAGAAAGTAATCTTTTATACACTTTGCCATGTGCTCAAACAAACAACCCTCTACATTTCAGTATCCTAATACATCCAATATATAAGCATAAGAAAAAAGCATTTTTATATTTATATATTACAATATATATCAATATTTTTATCTATTACAATAAATAGAATACCAGTACTTTTTGTTGTGTTATTATTTACCTAAAATTCTACGAAAAAATCGACCGATACAAGTAAGTATCGATATTTTTCAATAGATATCGAATTGGTATCGATACTTTACGACCGATACGGTATCGAGTAAAAGTATCGACGCATCCTTGGTATCGTTTCATCCCTAACTTCACCCAACACATATTGCTGAAATTTTTTAATATATTTACAATTATATAAATTGTATATAAATTCTTTATTTATTATTATTCACTATATAATCGGATGTCGTAAATAAAAGCATGATGATGGTTTCAGTCGCAGCAATTTCTTATTTTTGTTTTTTTTTTTTAGAATAACATATAATTTTAAATTCATAAAAAAATTTATGGAAACAAAATAAAAATAAAATAAAATAAATATATAAAAATATATGATGGAAATAATATTGAAAACAAAAAAAAAAGCCTCGTAAAATAAACTAAATTGATTTGATTCATTTTCTCTCAACCCCTTATATATATATATATATATATATATATATATATATATAAATGTATATAGGTATATATGCATTGATACCCCCCACCATTGAATAGATAAATTCACCCACACTCTTTTTTTGTGCGTTAATCAAACTGTCAAAAGGAAATTTTATGAACAATATTGATGACAGATGAGCGAAAAAATAAAATAAATATTTCCTAAAGGCGATTTTTTTTTAATAAAAACAAAAATAATTTTTCATAGTTTTAGTAATAATATTAATATAGTACTATATTTGTGTTTAATATTTCAATTAAAAAAATCATCTTATTGAAATTAAATTAAATTCCTGAGTATAAAATTTGAGAATTTTAAGAAAATATTAATATTTATTTATATGTTTAAAATAAATAATCCTCCTACTCTTTTTCATGATATCTATATATTATTATTTATTTAATGAGAAAAATCAAATTTATTTCGTCATCTATTTGTATAAAACCGCGCTGTCCTCTTATTTTGTCTCTCGTTTTCTTTCTCAGAATGAATTGCACTTGAGCTGTGTCATCATTCTTCTCCCTCACTGTTGAAGATGTTCATTTTCCTCAATATCCGATCATAGAAAAGAATAAAAACAATGGAGACAAACAAGTGCAAAAAGGAAGGAAAGAAAATTCAAGTGTGTTTGCGAAAGAGAAAAAGTATAATAATAATAATAATTCTAAAAGATATTTGCTTTGAGCTGTTTTGACATCTTGAGAGCTTTTCTCACTATTTGATGGTGGTTCATAATATATTCTATAAGAGGATGAATCTTACCCCCCTCCCCCCCTCCCCCCCGAGTTGTATTCCAATCTCATCCCAATTTCTTCATCTTCTTATTCAAACAACATCTAAAACTGTATTCAGATTTTATAATAAATTACCGAGCAAGCTCAATGAAAGTGCGATAAAAGATATATTGCCAAAATTTTTAAAAGAATTTTTAATATTTATGGATGATGTTGGTCCGGGTTTTTTTTTCAAAATCTCAGATCAAATCCATGAGTTATTATTGGTCTTGTCAAAAACAAACAGTTAAATATCCAAATTCATTTTTTTATTCATAATTCTCTTTTTTGTTCTATTATAATAAATTATTAATTTTTTATTTCATAAATGATGATCATAAATATTTTATATAAACAAATTAGAAATATTATTTTTATCTTTCAAAATAATTTAAATATTTTTATTAATTAAATTTATTTAATTTTATCATTGATTCAATAAGGATTACTTATTTATTATTTATTTTTATTATTATATATTATAAATGATAAAGTTTTCATATATAATTTATATGATAAGATATTTACTTTAAAAATTTAGTGTGGATTGTGTTGATTTTTTATAATTAATGACATAATGACAAACTAAGGTTAAATTTAATAGCACTATCACATTCATCAAAAATGCTAATGGATCTTTAGTCTAAAGTTTTAAAATAAGAAACCTTTGAGAAGTTTCATACTAATACTACATATAATACTAGTAAAGTAGTGGATGAGTTCCTCGGCCTTTATTGCCTTTCTCTCCTCTGAACTTTTCATCTTCCATTTACATTTTTTTTCTTTGTAATGTGTTGTTTTTATATTTAAAACTAGCTGCTCAGAGCGCCTTCGGCGCTCTTCACACCTAGACGGGGGCTCCGCCCCCTGTACCCCCGAGTGGTACATAGTATTTGGTGGTTGAAAGTAGTAAAAGGTTTTCATCCATTTTGTTTCAATCAGTATATTACATAAAACATTCATTTCTTTTTGTGTTCTTATTTAAAAAAATATATTTTAATTTAATCACTATATTAATTATATATATTATTATTGTATATGTTATATCTATCTACCTATGTGGCTCAAAGATACTCGAAAGTTCTTAGCCGCAACAACCACATTTCTCCAAGTGTCCCCATTCTGAGCCCTTGTTCCATCTCTCTTACGTCCCTTCCTACACGTCATTGGTTTTCCAAGCGGACGTTTTCCAATTGGTAAAGTAGTAAAAGGTTTTCATCCATTTTGTTTCAATCAGTATATTACATAAAACATTCATTTCTTTTTGTGTTCTTATTTAAAAAATATATTTTAATTTAATCACTATATTAATTATATATATTATTATTGTATATGTTATATCTATCTACCTATGTGGCTCAAAGATACTCGAAAGTTCTTAGCCGCAACAACCACATTTCTCCAAGTGTCCCCATTCTGAGCCCTTGTTCCATCTCTCTTACGTCCCTTCCTACACGTCATTGGTTTTCCAAGCGGACGTTTTCCAATTGGTAAAGTAGTAAAAGGTTTTCATCCATTTTGTTTCAATCAGTATATTACATAAAACATTCATTTCTTTTTGTGTTCTTATTTAAAAAATATATTTTAATTTAATCACTATATTAATTATATATATTATTATTGTATATGTTATATCTATCTACCTATGTGGCTCAAAGATACTCGAAAGTTCTTAGCCGCAACAACCACATTTCTCCAAGTGTCCCCATTCTGAGCCCTTGTTCCATCTCTCTTACGTCCCTTCCTACACGTCATTGGTTTTCCAAGCGGACGTTTTCCAATCGGTCTTCCCACCAATATCTTTTTCCTCTCCCATTCTAGCCACGTGCCCTGCCTATCGCAGCTTTTTCCCTTTTATAACCCTAACTATTTCTGAAGATGCAGAGAGACCATGCAATTTCTTGTTATGCTGTCTCCCCCATTCCCCGGTGACCTCAACTTTCTTTGGCCAATAAATGCAGGGAAGAATCCTATTCTCAAACACTCTGAATCTACTCTCATCTCCCAGGGTCATAGACCATGCCTCCCACCCATATAATGCAACAGGCAAAATAATTTTTTTATATATTCCCTTTGATAATAATTTTGAAGAGATAAGCCTCTTTATTGCAAGATAACAGGCGTTTCCCGATTGCAACCCCGATTTAAATTCTTCTCAAATATTATTATCCTTCGTGATTACATTAAATTTTTCTACATATTCAAATTCTACATTTTGTATATTAAGATTTTGTATGTCAATACTCTTCCTCTTTGTTACTAAATATTTTTTCTTATCACTATTAATTTCAAACCTCCATTAATTTTTCCTCGCTATCTGCAATTGCAATTTCCTAATCTCCTATTATATTTAAGTCGTCTGGGTAACCTAACATTTTACAATTGATTTCCGCATCTTATTCTTTCTTTACTACCTTCAAGACAAATTTGAAGATTGAAAATTTGAAAAAGTTTATCCGGATCTATTGAGTCATGCGTATGTTTTACTAAAGTCTACAAATAATTAGTGAACAGAAATATTGAATTCGCGGTTTTTTTCCTAATATCTGTCATAATGAAAATATCTTAATTAATGTTGGTCGATTTGGCCTGAACCCGCAATGATATCTCCTAATATTTCCTCCGCCTATGGTTCTTAATTTAATAGCAAGTTGATTTTAAAAATTTTCCATTCTTAATGCATATGATTGATTACATGTGTTAAAATTTAAAAAAATTCAAATATTCTAATTTTTATATTTATATACAATTTAATATTATTTTTTATTAATATCATATCAAAAAAAGAGAATTTATTAAAAATTAAAAATAAATAAGTTGACCTGTGGCCAGGTCCGAACCGACCGACGATTTGAAATAAATTAATTTCCAGCTACAGAAACAATTTCAAATAATTTTAATATATCTATTAATGTAATAAAAAACAGATATGGATATAACATATATATTTTTAATTTTATTTTATTTATAATATATAGCTGAAGTAGCCGGCGTTGCAGGCGTTACCCGAGGCTGTGACGTCATGAAGGGCTGGGTGACGTCATATAATTTTAAATTAAGAAAAACATAATGAAGATGATTTTTCCCGAGGATAAAACCAATACATTCGTGGTGATATGTAAAAAAATCTCCTTATGTGAAATTTGGTGCGAAAATAAGCCTTCCCTTCTTATCGTCGATCGCTAATACTACCACTTCCGGTTTCCGGATTTGCACCAAAAGTTGATCAATTCATCCCACTGATGCATTAAGTAAATATACCAAATTTCATCAAAATCCGTTAAGCCGTTCAGGCTGTACACATCTATACGGACGGACAGACGGACGGACAGACGGACAGACGGACGGACAGACGGACAGACGGACGGACAGACATCATGCTAAAAATACTTTTTTCTGTTAAGAAAATGCATGATTCGTGGAGATATGTAAAAATCTCCACATGTGAAATTTGGTGTGAAAACAATACCTCCCTTACTATCGTCGGTCGGTAAAAAAGAAGCCTATTCATAAAAAATTGAATGGTGATTTAAATATTTTATTAAATTAATTAAAATGAGACCTTTTAGAATAAATTATTTAATTGAAATGATATTTAAATATAAGAATTTAAAAAAATATTATATTCTTTGTTTGGCAATTGTTATTTAATTATGTGCAACATGATTCGACTTGCACAGAGCATCGTTATTTTTTATTAATATCACATAATAAAAATGAATCTTTTAAACATAATAAATAAATAAAATATACCCAATTTAAAAATGTCAAAAATTTAAAACAACTTTATATCATCATATTTTAATTTTTATATAATATATATAAGTATATATATTTAGTAATTAATAATAGAGTAATTAAATTAAAATAAAAAACAAAGATAATATAATTCAGTCATTTAAATTCAGGTTAAATAATATTTTTTTTTATTATTCAATGATAAAATTTATATATTATGTGATATATCTATATATATAAAAAAAGGTTTTTGTCTGCACATTGCTCAGAATTTAAAAATTTTTGCATATCTTCGCGTTTCATGACCTCTAGAATCCAAAAGTGACTTTAGAATTTTTCACGTCTGTCTGTCTGTCTGTCTGTCTGTCTGTCTGTCTGTCTGTCTGTCTGTCTGTCTGTCTGTCTGTCTGTCTGTCTGTCTGTCTGTCTGTCTGTCTGTCCGGAAAATTACTATTTTATAGACTCAGAATTGGCTGAACCGATTTCTTTGAAATTACATCACAATATTCTTATATACCTCTAGAGTAACATAGGCTATAAATTTTATTAATATCTTATCAATAACCGCAGAAATTAATTTTTTAAAGTTTATATAATTCTCCGTGTTGTTCATTCAAGAGCAGCTCGCGGCTCACTGTCGGCCTAGCGGAATCATTTCAAACAATGAATTATCATAGAGATTCCCAATCGAAGAATTATTATAATATTTCCCTTTTTATTTTAAATTCTAATATACAAATATCAATTCAATTAAATAATTTATTCTAAAAGTTCTCAATTTAATTAAAATATTTATTAGATCATATTTTTATCTTAAATTATTTTTTATTTAATTGAATATTTCTTCTTTTCTATAATATATATATAATAATATATAAATTTTATCATTGAATAATAAAAAAAATATTATTTAACCTGAATTAAAATGACTGAATTATATTATCTTTGTTTTTTATTTTAATTTAATTACTCTATTATTAATTAACTATATATATATATATATATTATATAAAAATTAAAATATGATGATATAAAGTTGTTTTAAATTTTTGACATTTTTAAATTGGGTATATTTTTTAAATTTATTAAAATGTCTTTTTTATTTATTATGTTTAAAAGATTCATTTTTATTATGTGATATTAATAAAAAATAACGATGCTCTGTGCAAGTCGAATCATGTTGCACATAATTAAATAACAATTGCCAAACAAAGAATATAATATTTTTTTAAATTCTTATATTTAAATATCATTTCAATTAAATAATTTATTCTAAAAGGTCTCATTTTAATTAATTTAATAAAATATTTAAATCACCATTCAATTTTTTATTAATAGGCTTCTTTTTTTATTTTTAATTTTAATAAATTCTCTTTTTTTTGATATGATATTAATAAAAAATAATATTAAATTGTATATAAATATAAAAATTAGAGTATTTGAATTTTTTTAAATTTTAACACATGTAATCGATCATATGCATTAAGAATGGAAAATTTTGAAAATCAACTTGGTATTAAATTCAGAAAAAAATACTGATATATAGAATATATAGACTATTCGAATATAATTTAAAACTCTTTCTCTCCTTCTATTTTAAATTAAAAAAAACGGAGTTTTAAGAAATTTAGATGCCATATGCAACATGGGTGGGTAAATGAATTGAGCTGGAAAAGGAGGCAATTTATAATTTTCTTCTAATTCAGATTTAGGACAAATCGTACAACATTATATCAAATCTCGCTAAGAACATTCAATATTTTTGTACACAAATTATTCAGAGTATTGGATAAGCGTATCACTCACAATCAGTTTATATTGAAATTTAATTAAATTAACAAAGTAAAAATTATTATTTGTTTAAATTTTATTATAATGAATCAAAAAAAATTAAATATATAGATCACATGATTAAGAGAAGCAAAAAACTTAACAGAAAATAACTGTTGGATGGAGGTCGGACATGACAGAAACTGTAAGCGAAATCTTCATATTGCGACGAATAATTTTCAAATCCCCTAGCACCACCAGAATTAGATAAGTTTATTTTAAGGGAGGAAAATAACTATGATCTAAAAAAATTAATAAATGAACTTAATAATAAAAAAACAAATAAATCAATTAATTTAAATTAATACTATTAATGAATGTATATATTGGTAATTTATCTATAGTTTTATACCGTTAATTTTTATAAATTGTCTCAAGTCTCTATTTTTGCATTTTCCCAAGTTTCATTATAATTAAAAATATTCAATAATAATCTAGCAATGAAAATAAAATATCAAAATGTAATGATCAAGAAATATTATACTCTATTTCACTATAATAACATAGAAAATACTTAAGAACCATAGGCGGTGGAAATATTAGGAGATATCATTGCGGGTTAAGGCCAAATCGATCAACATTAATTAAGATATTTTCATTATGACAGATATTAGGAAAAAAACTGCGAATTCAATATTTCTGTTCACTAATTATTTGTAGACTTTAGTAAAACATACACATGACTCAATATAGATCAGCATAAACTTTTTCAAATTTTGATCTTCAAATTTGTCTTGAAGGTAGTAAAGAAAGAATAAGATGAAGAAATCAATTGTAAAATGTTAGGTTACCCAGACGACTTAAATATAATAGGAGATTAGGAAATTGCAATTGCAGATAGCGAGGAAAAATTAATGAGAGGTTTGAAATTAATAGTGATAAGAAAAAATATTTAGTAACAAAGAGGAAGAGTATTGACATACAAAATCTTAAGATACAAAATGTAGAATTTGAATATGTAGAAAAATTGAATGTAATCACGAAGGATAATAATATTTTAGAAGAATTTAAATCGGGGTTGCAATCGGGAAACGCCTGTTATCTGCAATAAAGAGGCTTATCTCTTCAAAATTATTATCAAAGGGAATATATAAAAAGATTATTTTGCCTGTTGCATTATATGGGTGGGAGGCATGGTCTATGACCCTTGGAGATGGGAGTAGATTCAGAGTATTTGTGAATAGGATTCTTCCCTGCATTTATTGGCCAAAGAAAGATGAGGTCACCGGGTATGGGGGAGACCGCATAACAAGAAATTGCATGGCCTCTCTGCATCTTCAGAAATAGTTAGGGTTATAAAAGGGAAAAAGCTGCGATAGGCAGGGCACGTGGCTAGAATGGGAGAGGAAAAAGATATTGGTGGGAAGACCGATTGGAAAACGTCCGCTTGGAAAACCAATGACGCGTAGGAAGGGACGTAAGAGAGATGGAACAAGGGCTCAGGATAGGGACACTTGGAGAAATGTGGTTGTTGCGGCTAAGAACTTTCGAGTATCTTTGAGCCACATAGGTAGATAGATATAACATATACAATAATAATATATATAATTAATATAGTGATTAAATTAAAATATATTTTTTAAATAAGAACACAAAAAGAAATGAATGTTTTATGTAATATACTGATTGAAACAAAATGGATGAAAACCTTTTACTACTTTCAACCACCAAATACTATGTACCACTCGGGGGTACAGGGGGCGGAGCCCCCGTCTAGGTGTGAAGAGCGCCGAAGGCGCTCTGAGCAGCTAGTATATTATAGAAAAGAAGTAATATTCAATTAAATAAAAAATAATTTAAGATAAAAATATGATCTAATAAATATTTTAATTAAATTGAGAACTTTTAGAATAAATTATTTAATTAAATTGAGAACTTTTAGAATAAATTATTTAATTGAATTGATATTTGAATATTAGAATTTAAAATAAAAAGGGAAATATTATAATAATTCTTTGATTGGGAATAGCTATGATAATTCATTGTTTGAAATGATTCCGCTAGGCCGACAGTGAGCCGCGAGCTGCTCTTGAATGAACAACACGGAGAATTATATAAACTTTAAAAAATTAATTTCTGCGGTTATTGTTGACATATAAATAAAATTTATAGCCTATGTTACTCTAGGGGTATATAAGAATATTGTGATGTAATTTCAAAGAAATCGGTTCAGCCAATTCTGAGTCTATAAAATAGTAATTTTCCGGACAGACAGACAGACAGACAGACAGACAGACAGACAGACAGACAGACAGACAGACAGACAGACAGACAGACGTGAAAAATTCTAAAGTCACTTTTGGATTCTAGAGGTCATGAAACGCGAAGATATGCAAAAATTTTTAAATTCTGAGCAATGTGCAGACAAAAACCTTTTTTTATATATATAGATTAAAATTTTATTTATTTTATAAATTTCGACTACTCTAGCTCCAATTATATTTTCAAAAATAACTCAAACTTATAGTATAGTAAACTAGCATGGTTACCAATTGTGTAGAGTAAAATTGTGAAAACTGATTTGTTCCTGGGAAACTTTGAGGCATTTTTTTTTTTTTTTTTTGAATTTCGATGCATTTTCTCTAAACTCTTGTTTAATTGGTTTTTCAAAATTTTAAAATCTGTCAAACTTGCCTTTACTTATCCCCATAACATTATATTGCCAACATCCTCCGATCTTGTCTATCAAAATAAAGGATGCTCGTAAATATGTATAAACAGTGCTTTCTCCTAAATTTAATTAATATTAGATTAGATTAGATGTTATGTTATCTAAAAATATAAAAAGTTAATTAACTAGCTATTATTTGAAATTTTGAATTTATTTTATTTGTCAAACAAAGACAGAATTTAACAAATAAACATACAAAAGGGTAGTTTGAATTTAACAAATTAATTTATTCATTTAATAAAACACAAGAGTAAATGTTTTTTTGGCTTTAATTATCAATACTCTGAGCGTTTAAATTTAAATTTTCCTTATTATTAAATGTGTCCTTATCTTTTTTACCGACCGACGATAGTAAGGGAGGTATTGTTTTCACACCAAATTTCACATGTGGAGATTTTTACATATCTCCACGAATCATGCATTTTCTTAACAGAAAAAAGTATTTTTAGCTTGATGTCTGTCCGTCCGTCTGTCCGTCCGTCTGTCCGTCTGTCCGTCCGTCCGTATAGATGTGTACAGCCTGAACGGCTTAACGGATTTTGATGAAATTTGGTGTATTTACTTAATGCATCAGTGGGATGAATTGATCAACTTTTGGTGCAAATCCGGAAACCGGAAGTGGTAGTATTAGCGATCGGCGATAGGAAGAGAAGGGTTATTTTCATACCAAATTTCACATGAGGAGATTTTTTACATATCATCACCAATCATTCACTTTGCATTGGTTTTATACTCGAGAAAAATCATATTTATTAGTTTTTTCTTAATTAAAATTATATGAGGTCATCCAGCCATTCATGACGTCACAGCCTGGTACATATATATTATAAATAAAATAAAATTAAAAATATTTATGTTATATTTATATCTGTTTTTTATTACATTAATAGATATATTAAAATTATTTGAAATTGTTTCTGTAGCTGGAAATTAATTTATTTCAAACCGTCGGTCGGTTCGGACCTGGCCACAGGTCAACTTATTTTTTTAAAGAATTTAATCTATATCTGTTTTATATAAAAAAAATAAAATAAATAAATTTATGCTTATTTTTCATTTATACTATATAAATTAAACGATTTAATCTCTATCAATACATTTATATAATGTATTGTAATAATCTTTAACCTCTCTCTCTCTCTCTCTCTCTCTATGTTATTTATCTTTTTATATTCAATATATATATATATATAATATATATAAATATTTATTATCTGTCAATCCATTTTATATTTTTTCGTGCTTCAATTTATTAACATCAATATATTGTATAACTCGTGATTTATAAGTATTAGATTTTCACAGAGAATAAAAGGTAGGATGGGTTGAAAAGAAAAAGCAACAGTTTCAAATGAAACAGAAAAAGAAAAAAAATTTTTTTTTTTTTAACTGTAAATTTATTATTGAAATAATTTATTTTTTGATGGCTTTGTCTCTAATTAGAGATAAAACCAGTTAGAAATATTCTAAGGTTACAAGGGTTGCGTATTTTAAAATAAATCCATTTGAATTCAATATGATATGATAAGGGTCAGCGATCTACTAATAATCTATTTATTTATTTGTTATTTAATTTATACCCTTTTTGAGTGTCATTTATTTATTAGTTGAAAATTATTCAGAATTTTCTTTTCGATACCTTTTTTTAACTTCATTTAATTTGATATTTATTTTTGTTTTTTCGCCCTTATTTATCATTTAGGAAATATAATCTAAATTAACAAATAAAATTATTATTTCTCAGAGTTGGTAAATTGATTTTATTTCAACTTAAATTTCAAATAATTAAAAATATTTTGTTTGAAATTTAATTATTATTTTGATTGATATGATTTATTTATAAAGGGACTTAGTGGTAAAATGCGCCCTTTGAAAAAGGATTAAATCTACTGTCTATTTGACCTTACACTTGAAAGGATTTGAGAAATTAAAAAAAAAATTAAATAATTTATAAATATATAATTTCATTTATAATTTTTGGAATTTCCTTTTTTGATTCTAATGTCTTTTTGGCTCAAAATTGATAAAAAATAATTAAAAAAAAAAAAACAAAAAACAAAAAACAAAAAAAAAATAAAATAAAATAATAAAACTGAAAGAACAAACAAAACGATTGATTTGAAGTATCCATTTAGTAT
The DNA here is from genome assembly GCA_963082975.1 of Labia minor. Taxonomy (NCBI): domain Eukaryota; kingdom Metazoa; phylum Arthropoda; class Insecta; order Dermaptera; family Spongiphoridae; genus Labia; species Labia minor. Next base: position 80,646,647 of record OY720347.1, on the reverse strand, counting down.
TGACTCATCGGATTATGTGGAGGAATAACAGAAAAAACGAAAAAGAGATAGAGAGAAAGGGTGGGGTGCAATTCAATTCGTATGGTTGGCCCTTATAGGGTGATTAAAAACAAACCATCATCTAAATGGTCCAATTTACTTCTAAATTGAATTTATTTATAACGTTCCCTGTCATTGATATGAGAATATTAATTATTTTCACAAATTGAAAAATGTGCAAATATGAGAAATAATAATTAATGATCATTTATATTTATTTTGTTATATCGGAAACGGAAAATTTGTTGATAATGTCTCCTTTATTGTCCAATTTATAATTTCATTTATTATTCGATTACCTATCACCATTGACTAATATTATACAAAATATTATTATTAATTTATTAATATATAAATATTTAATAAATTTTATTTTCATATTTGATGACCGGTTTACCTACCATTTAGCTAATTAAAGAATGATAAAAAATATAAAAACTTAAAGAAATCAATCCATTAAAATCACACTCTAACGAATAAATGAGATTAATTCAAATATATATAATATCTATTATTATTATCGATATATTTATATTTTATTTTGTTTTATTACTATTAACACACATAAATTCTATAAAAAGGAGAAATGGACAAATACGAGTATGTATATCCTAATTAAAAATATGTTTTAAATGTTATTTTCATATTATAAACATAGAAATTACTGCTAGCTATAAAATCAATAACATTTATTTAATAAAATTTAAAACAGTATTTACTAATTTAGGGCACTAAATTTACCCTCTATAAATGAATCTTTGTTTACTGTGGAAACAACTCAAATAGATAAAATTACCAATATAAGAGAATAATATGAGAGAATCGTTTATTGTGTAAATCCAATGAAAGGTCGATCTGTAGAGAATGATAGAGGAGGGAGGGGGGAGGTTTTGGGTTGGAGAGAATATATGAGAGAATGTGTTGAGAGATGTCAGAATGGGAAAGATGTCAGCCGGTACAACCCACTCCACTCTCCGTTTCTCTCATTCAACTGACATCCATTCCATTTCACGTATTCAACTTGATATGATGATGATGGGAAGGGTGAAAAGGGCGGCCATGAAATAGACCCCATGAAAATACGATCAAAAATTCTATATCCCTTCGTTGTTTAATTAAAATCTTTCCTAAATATATATATATATATATATATAGACATATAATATTACTTACAAAATACTAACACATATCCTTGAATTCATTCAGTCGTCCTTTATCCATCTATTATCTCTTGTTAAACAGTCAAGAGGATTTTTTATATATGAAAAATACATCTGGTAGATATATATATATATATATATATATATAAATGTAAAATAAATGTAAAATGAAATGCAAATATCTGAATATCTTTAATTTGTTTTTTTTTTTTTTGGTTTAATTTTGTAAAACAAAAAATTAAATAAATAGAATTATTTCATAACATAATATATATATATATAAAATTAAATAGATAAAGAAATTTCCTATGCGGGTTATTCATGGATATTATATATGTAGTTGACTTAAATTACTTATTAGTTATTTGCCTTTTTAATTGTTTAATGAATTTAAACCATTGGAAATAAAAAAGTCTTTTTATATTTAAAAATTTTATTTATATTAAAACAAATCCAATAATTTGGCCTGTGGCCAGGTCCGAACCGACCGACGGTTTGAAAAATTAATTTCCAGCTACAGAAACAATTTCAAATAATTTTAATATATCTATTAATGTAATAAAAAACAGATATGAATATAACATAAATATTTTTAATTTTATTTTATTTATAATATCTATGCAAGACCAGGCTGTGACGTCATGAATGGCTGGATGACGTCATATAATTTTAAATCAAGAAAAAACTAATAAAGATGATTTTTCCCGAGGATAAAACCAATACAAAGTGCATGATTCGTGGTGATATATAAAAAAATCTCCTCATGTGAAATTTGGTGTGAAAATAACCCTTTCCTTCCTATCGTCGATCGCTAATACTACCACTTCCGGTTTCCGGAATTGCACCAAAAGTTGATCCATTCATCCCACTGATGCATTAAGTAAATATACCAAATTTCATCAAAATCGGTTGAGCCGTTCAGGCTGTACACATCTATACGGACGGACAGACGGACAGACATCATGCTAAAAATACTTTTTTCTGTTTAGAAAATGCATGATTCGTGGAGATATGTAAAAATCTCCACATGTGAAATTTGGTGTGAAAACAATACCTCCCTTACTATCGTCGGTCGGTAAAAAACACTACTACAAAGAATGAAAATAAAAAAGATATGTATATAAAATTAAAAATTTGTTCAAAAAGCCAAATTGGGGTAACAGAAAACTTGTATAAAAAAAGCACTGAAAAATATAAAATGTTTTAAAATTTAATGAAGATGTAAGAAAAAAATTTAACTACATTAATTTCACTAAGACTTTTCAATTTAAAAAAGCTATATTTATTTTATATGGCTTTTATTTAACTCCCCCTTTTTGAAGCATCCTTAAATTACAACACAATCTTTCTTAAGGTTAAATTCAGATTAAGAATTACACCCATATACAGCCATTAGCAGCCCTAATTTATTTATTTTTATCACACATATATATATAATAGGCTTCATAAATATTATCAATCAAATTATTAACTAAAAAATCTATTTTAATTTTATATTTAAAGAAAATTTATATATTTTTATTCCTCTCTTTTTAAAAAAATCATGAAAATATCTGTTAAGTTTATCAAGCCATAAATAGATTTAAAATAAAAAATAAACTCACGTAATATTCTGGTGAAACATATATCAGAGAAATATAAAATTATAATAATTATAATACTTGAATTTTTTTTTTTTGTTTATTAAAAAAATAAACTATTAAATGTTAAAATATTTTTTTTTATGTTCTTAGAGATTCCTCTCAACCTCTAGTAGTTAATATTAGTATTTTTTTGGTTAGTCTATTTTAAAATATAAATATAATATATAATAACATCAAATTTAATGAGATGTTGACGAAAGCGGACGCTAGTCGCTGTGCTCTCGGTATTTTTCTTATTAAAGTCGAAAAGACAAACCTCCTCATAGGTTGGATATATCAATTTGTGCAGCTTTCATTGCACATTCTAACTTGAGGGTGTGTTTTGTCTGATACAATTCTCAAACCAATTTGGACAGACGGTGTTCAGTTATGGGACTCCGCTAGTGTTTCTAACTTAAAACAAAATACAGCGGACCCAAAACAACATTCTACGCATAATGACCAATGTGCCTCGGTACCTACCTCTTACATAGAGACCTTAAAGTCACTACAGTAGATGAAGTAATTAAAAACACCTGTTATAAAGTATCGATAGAAATTGACAAACCACCAAAACCAGACAACTACTCATCAACGAGGTTAACGGACTTAAACCAATCGACCTCTTATAATTCTTACTCTGATCACAGCTATAATTCCCTTCGTTTTCCCATTTGTAATCCCTTTTTGTAATCTGTATATGCAGCAGGTTTTCTCTTACTCTTTCCTATCCTATTCCCTCCTCTTTCACTCAACCCTAAACTCCCTATTTCTCCTTTCCATTATATTGTAAACGATTTATTGTTGCCCAAAGAAAGGGCAGATGTAGATCTTAATTGGAAAATAAAAAAAAAGAAGATATTTTAACAATAACCCCTGATAGTTACGCATCCCGTAAAAATTTAAATCCTATATAATAGTGATTCCCAAACTGTGAGCCGCGAAAAAATTTCCTAATACATGAAACTTTTTTTACAATACTTTTGAACATTTTCGATTATTTTTAAATTTTTTTCAATATTGTTCTAAGAAAAAAAAAATAATTGCGATGCTCTGTGAACATTTCCGATGGAGGGAAGAAAAGTTTTTCCAATTTTTCAAGAGAGTAAAAATTTATATAAAAATCGGATGTATTAAGGGAGCTTCGGAAAAAATCCGATTATTTAGGGAGAGCCGCAAACCAGAAAAGTTTGGGAACCTCTGCTATATAACACATTTCATTCAAATTTTCCAAATTGAAAAATATTCCATCACTTACTTTGTATAACATGCACATTAAAATTAATTTAGAAAAATTCCTTGGTTATTATTAGTATTATTGAGTAGAATATGACAAATTGTTATATATTTGATTGAATATATTCCTAAATCTTATTAGTATTCTCCATTTCCTTTGCTCTTTCAAACGATCCATTTTATCCCATATATAATATACGTATATATACTCGTAAGCAGTAGTATATATATAGTAGAGAGTACTATATTAATAATTAGAAACTCTAGGAAGGATCCTAACCCCTTTCAAGATATTCCCTTTGAATTCGCAATTCCAATCAGTCTTAATTGCATATAATCAACTCTGCATTATGTTTATATTAAAAAGAATTTATAGAATATTTATTTTCTTCAATTTGTCAGTAGAAAATACATTGCATGTAAAATAATATTGAATTCTAAAAAAGTAAAGTGGACAAATAAAAGCATAAATGAGAGATGTTTTCTTGTCATTCAGTTTGACATCACATAGACATTTAAATGGATTCTTTAATGTTTTGCTTCAACATTTTTTTTCTTTTTTCTAAAAAAAAAAAGTTGTTGGTGCTGTTGTTGTTGATATTTTTGATATTATTGAACTTTTAATTAAATAGTTCTCAAAGACTTTCTTTATATATTTTCTTTTTTTTTTTTTTCTTCTTTTCTACCCTTTTAGTTTTAATCTATTTTGACACGTTTGGTTTTTTTTTAAAGATTCTTTTAATTAAATATCTGAGATGTTGTTGTCGTTGGTCGTGGTGGAAGGGTTGTTGTCATTGTTGGTCGACATTTTACAAGATCTTCACATCACTTTTCAGGTTTCAAGGAAAGAAATCACAATCACATGTATTTTTTTTTTTTTCTTACCGTCATACCCTTCCCATCGCTTCGCTTTATATCGTTTTCTTTTCTTCATCCTTTTAAACATGGGTAGATATTGTTCCGGTTTGCTGATTCTCACCCACATCTCTCTCTCTCTCTCTCTCTCTCTCTCTCTCGGTATATATATATATATATATATATATGTACAAATGGTTTGGTGGTTCGTTTTTTTTTTCTCCGCTCACTCTCATCTCTTTTTCCTCTTCAGTTCCTATGAAAAGCCAAAAACCAATTGAATGCAACTCTCCCTCTCAGACAACACAAAAAAAAAACGACATTATGTAAGTATAGAATTTTATTTTTTATGATTGATTTAATATTCGACTAAAATGATAATACGATTACTTATCTTCTTCTTTGCAACTTTATTTTGTTTAAATATATCAGAAAAAAATTTCAATGATAATTTTAATTCATACGAGTTAATTCTCGCGTTAGAGAAATTATTATTGTTATTATTATCCCACTGTCCCGTTGCCAATATAATAAATAATGATATGATGGAAGAGGATCAGACGATAATGATGATCTTTTAAATACGTTTACACTTGGTTCTTTTTAGCTTTGAATTTATTTTAATTATAACAAGTATCATAAGTTGAAAGGAATTTATATATATATAAGTATGTTCAGGGATTCTGGTAACTAAATCGATTTCGTTCTCTGTAAAGATTTTTATTCAATATTAATTTTTTTTACATTGATTATTTACAATATTAGAAATATAAATTACCTGTAAAGAAATCGATTCTAAAGTTGATTCTTCCAGATAATTCTTACAAATGCCAAATATAAATTATTAACTAATAATTCTAATTAAAAATTATCCTATTACAATTTATATTCGTCTTTAATCCATTCTAAAATTAGTTAGTTGATTCTTATAAATAATACAAACAATATCACTAACAGATGGCGGTGACTAAAGGGTACTATATAGCAGTGACTTTGTTACATCTCCCCCATCCTCACAAAAAAAAATTAATTAATTTTTTTTTTTTTTTTTTTTTTTTTTTTTTTTTTTTTTTTACAATTTATAAGGTATTAACTTATTTACATGAATTAATGTGGAATCCTTTCCTTTTTTCTTACAGTCTATTTCATATATTGAGTTTGAAAATTGTCCTATCACATGAAATGGACCCATTCGTATTTGATCCAACTTTCTTCTGTTTATCTTATTTCCTGTTTCAATGTACACTAAATCACCTTTTTTTAAATTTTAATTCCTTTCTCCTCTTGTCAATATTAATTTTATTTTTTTGAAAACTAACTAAAGAGTTTTTAATAGCTTCTTCTCTATCTTCTTTTACACTACTTACTCTCGCTAAACTATCTGGTGTTATTTCTGATTTTATTCCATATAATAGATATTTTGGAGCAAAACCTGTCACTGTATGAATTGTTTTGTTATATTCCTCAATGCACTCATTTAATACAATCACCCAAGATCTTTTATTTCCTTCATTTATTTTACATCTTATTCTATTCACAATCGTCTGATTTACACGTTCAACCATTCCATTTGATTCCGGGCAATCTACATCCGTAAAAACTATATTTATGTCTTCGATTTTTACAAAGTTTTTAAATTCTCTAGAATTTATTGCACTATATTGATCGCATAATAATAATTTTATTTTGTTAGGCTTTTCTATTTTTTTAATTAATCTTATATAATCCCGTGCTGATTGTGTCTCCGATGGTACTGCATAAATATATCTGGTTAAATGATCAATCAATAAGTGGAGATATTTTTTTTTAGATCCATTTCCGGCAAATCCTCCTATTGTGTCCATTGAAACTATTTCATATGGTTCTTTAGCTGGGCCTAGTTGTGACAATAAACCAATAACTCTGCCCTTTCTTGACTTATTTAAAATGCAAATTTCACAATTTTTACATATATTATTAATCATTTTATCCATTTTTTTAAAATAATATTGTGGTCTTATTATCTTTATCATTTGTTTTACTCCAATATGTCCATAAATTTTGTGAACTTTCTTGCACAATTCCAAACCTAATCTCTCTGATATATATATTCTAAGATTTGCCTTTGTACATTTAAAGTAAATATTACCTTTATAATTTATGTCAATTGACTTTTTTATTTCATGCTCATTTAATTTCTGATCATCTATAATCTCATTCATTGTCACTAAATTCACTACTTCTAAGACATCCTCTTCATTCTCAAAACTTTCTAACACTGGATTTCGAGACAAAGAGTCTGCTTCCACATTTGAGGATCCTGGTGCATACATGATTTTGAAATCATACTGAGACAAATAATGCAGAAGATCCCCAAGAGGTTCATCTGTTCTAGCTTTCACACGCAAAGTCTCCAAAGGTTTATGATCTGAGATTATATTAAATTTTCTTCCTATTAACCAGTGTTGCCAGTAAACAATTGCTTCCTTAATAGCCAAACACTCTAGATAAATAGCTTTTCTTTTCTTTTGGCCATTACTCAACTTTTTAGAGAAATATGCAACTGGATGTAGAAAACCATCATCATCAGGCTGTTTAAAGACGGCGCCTAAACCTTCTCCACTTGCATCCGTGTATATGAACACCTCTTTTTTTTTATCATATATTTTTAATATGGGACTCGAACATAAATACTCTTTTATTAATTTAAAAGATTCCTCACATTTACAATCCCATTTGAAATTAACATTTTTTCTTAGTAGATTATGTAATGGTTCCAGGAGTTTCACAGCATTTTCAATGTATTTGTAATAAAAATTTACCTTTCCTAAAAATTGTCTTATGTTTTTCTTACTTTTAGGTGTTTCAAATTTTTGTATTGCTATGAGATTGTCCTTGTAAGGCATTATTCTCCCTTTTTCTATAATATGTCCTAAATATTTAACAGCATTCTTTGCAAATATGCATTTTATTAATTTTAATTTGAATCCTTCTCTTTTAATCATATCCAATACTAACTCAATATGTTTCATGTGTTCCTCAAATGTATTTGAAAAGATTAATATATCGTCAATGTAGTTAACACAAAAACTGTCTAATTTATTTCTTCTTAATAAGTTTGAGAGTATCCTTTGAAACACACTACTTGAGATTCTTAATCCGAAAGGTAAAACATTCCACTGCCAATGGCCCTTTTGTGTGACAAACCCTAATTTTTCTCTATCCTTATTTCTTACAGGAATTGACCAGAAAGCCGAGTTTATGTCCAACGCAGAAAACCATGAACAATCGCCTGCTTTTACCATTATATCTTCTATTCTTAAAAACGGTTGACTCTCTGGTACAACTAACTTATTCAATTCCCTGAAATCGCAACACAACCTTTTTCTTCCAGCTTCATCCTTCTTGTATGCCATTGTTACAGGAGCAGCAAAAGGGGAAGATGATTCTTCTATAAGACCTGCCTCCTGTAACCTCTCTACTTGTTTTTCAATTTCCTTCTGATCAGGCAAAGAACTTCTATATGGTTTCTTTGATATATATTTATATTCTCTCAATTTGACCACAGCTTCATAATTTTTTACTTTCCCTGTATCATATTTATCTTTAGCAAATATGTTTTTTTTATTAATTAATAATTTTTTAAATTCATTTCTATTATCCTTATTTAAATGATTTAAATGGGATTCATATTCATCCAAGTCGATGTATTCATTCAAGTTTATTTCTTTATAATCTTTTCTTTTGTATTCAATATTTTTATTTTTATATCTGTCTCTATTATTTTGACTATTTATATTATTATCAATTTCAATATCTTTTATTTCTTTTGTAACATTTCCAATTTTTTGAAATATTTTTAATTCCTCATTTTGTATTAATTTAAATTTTTTTATTGCGTCAAGTCCAAGTAACATGTCATATGAAAAATTATTATTTTTAATTATATAAACATTCAATGTATCCGAAATTTCATTTATCTTCAATTGTAAGTGGGCCCGGCCTTCAACAAAACTTATCCCGTTAATCGTCTTAAATATAATATTTTCCCTTTTTATTTTTTTTTTTATTTCTTTCATAATTACTTTATAATTAATAAGAGATACATTTGAACCCGTATCATATACTGCTTTGATATTTTTATTTTTGTTAATTACTACATTTAATTTTATTAACGGTATTGTTCTGCCGGGGCTTATACGTTTTTTTCATTCGAAACCATCTCTTCCAAACAGTTTATACTAATTTTTTTATCATATATTTTTTTATTAAAACACTTCTCAACTGGATGATATCGGTCTCCTTTTTCCAATCCTTTACATATATAACAAGGAACCTTCTTGACATTTATATCTGTTTTTATTTCATTATTTTTCTTTTTTATTATAGCCCAATCATATTTTCTTAGCATATTAATTAATTTGTTGGTATTTGTCACCTCATCTTTATCTACTATATTCTGAATATGAATGGGTAAACCTACCATAATATGATTTACTTTTGAGGTTTCTGAAATGGAAGGCTCAGCTTCTACTAATAATCTTTCTTTTTTCAGACAGTAATCGATGACCGATTCTCCCATATATCTATATTTATATGCATATCTCACATCAGACCACCCTTTACTCGCATAAACTAATAAGAAGGATTCTCTCCATTCACTCCAATTACTATCAATAATTTTTTTACTGTTAATCCTGTACCAGTCATTGGCATTTCCTTCTAAAAATAATCGCAATGTTTGTATTTTCATGGAATCTATTATTATTTGATGCCTATGACATTCACTTTCAAATGTTTTTATCCATTCTTTAGCATTTTGTTGAATGCCTATGAATTTCTCAATATTAAATTTTTTTTCAATCTCTAATAAATTTATTTTATTCACATAATCATAATCCAGTTTCATCTCTAATGGATTAGATTTTTCTATATTTTCAACAAAAACTTCTTCCAGCATATATCCATCAAATATAAAATTATCTTTTTCATCTAAATATCTTTTTTTTAATTTTTCTGACAATGCAATATTTATGTTTCTGAAATTTCCCTGTTTTAACATACTCTTACATCCTAATTTCACTGTACTTAGCTGAAAGAGGTCCTGATGTTCACTTTCATGCTGGCTCTCCGTTGGGAATGCATATATTTCATCACTGCCCAGAAATTTTATGGTCTTGATTTTATTCACCAGTTTTCCTTCTTCAAATTCCTTAACGATGTGAATCTTTATATCAGAAGGCATGTTTCCAATCTTGAAAAGAATCGATTTATAAGTATGTTCAGGGATTCTGGTAACTAAATCGATTTCGTTCTCTGTAAAGATTTTTATTCAATATTAATTTTTTTTTACATTGATTATTTACAATATTAGAAATATAAATTACCTGTAAAGAAATCGATTCTAAAGTTGATTCTTCCAGATAATTCTTACAAATGCCAAATATAAATTATTAACTAATAATTCTAATTAAAAATTATCCTATTACAATTTATATTCGTCTTTAATCCATTCTAAAATTAGTTAGTTGATTCTTATAAATAATACAAACAATATCACTAACAGATGGCGGTGACTAAAGGGTACTATATAGCAGTGACTTTGTTACATATATATATAAATGAATGGAAAGTAATATAAAAAAGATTAATATAAAAAACTTGGGATTGTTAAATAATATAAATAACCCATTCTAGCTTTAATTAGGATTGTTTACTAAACAAAATGGAGGTTCGCAGCGTACAAGATGTCAGTAAGAGGATAGATTCTCGAGTCTCATTGTACAAAAGTTTCAAATTAAAGGTTTGATTCATTTATATCTCTTGCTTGTAAGCTGGCTAGGCGGTACATAGCATTTTAGGAATTCCTCAGTAGTTTTGGGTTGCTCCGTGTGCAGATTCCCTAAATATAATAATAATAATAATTTTAAAAAAACAAACAAATTATGCCTGTTACAATTAAGAAACTATAGAAATTCTATTCATTTTAAGTTTATATCCTTTCACATTCACTATTTGCTTTAAAAAAATGAAAAATATTTTATAGAAATTTATATTTCAATTTAGCCAAGCGATTGATTTTTAATTCTGTTTTTAAATTATTTTTAACTAACGAGTGTCAAAACAAGAGTATTTCTACTTGTATGTGTGCTTTCTTTTTAGTCAGTCAATCCATTTTTTTAAATAATATTTTCTCTTGGATATTTCCGCGTCCCCTCCTTTCGTGTGTTCGCTAGGAGGGAGCGCCCCACAGGATGGGGTCAATTCTCATGACCTAGCTAGAATGTCAACCAATCCTTGCTTTCAGCGCCACCCAGCGCCAAAACTAAGAATTATTAACCGGCACACCTAACAATATGATCAGTAGAACGGGTCTTCTCAACCTTTACCTTGATTTTCTTGATCGGAGGCGCTATCAAGTAGCTTTTCCCCAATGTTGTTCCCGGCAGCTGGGTTGACTCCGTCCCATAGACCCCAGCTAGGGAAATTCCCTTGCCAGGCCCGCGACTTGAACCCGGGTTCATGTGAATGTGAGGTGCTTCGCTACCCACACACCCAATGGCGCCTTCATTTTATATAATATAATATAATATTTATATAATATTAGTTAAAATATATAAGCATATTTTATAATATATAATGATAAAATTATACTTACTATATAAACAATATCAGCTGATGTCTGCTAGTCAAAATGGTGGTCAAATGAATGCACGTGACATGATCAACAACAAAAATTTTAAAAAAAGTGTCATTTTTCGACACCAGCACCATCTAGTTATTTCCCTTGCAAATATACATAAGGTTTCAGGAAGTGTCGTCTGTGTGTCACCTCCCTGAGATGTATATTAAATGAATAATTATAAATTATATTTATTATATAATTGAATACAAAAATATGTGTAATGCTATAAAATACAAACCAAATTTAAAATTGAATGAGCATTTATACCAAAATAAATTAACTAGAGAATAATTTGATACATTATACTATTCTATTTTACTTTTGATTGTATCTATATATGTAAATTAACCTCCTATATAATACTCTTGTTAATGATTGCGGAATAACCCCTTCACTTCGTCATTCCTCTCACTGTATCGATTGTAATGCATTCAATTGTTTTTGTTATTTTCAAATTTATTTCAACCCTCACCATTTGGATTCAGACCACATAGACAGATACATTTATTTATCAACTATTTTTTTTTTAAATAATAGTACTAATAATAATAATAATAATAATAATAATAACAGGTCGTTGTGTTTCAATAGAGTGCCAACCGTATAAATAGTGACGTTATTGTTGTTGTCTGAATGACTGTGTTGTATTCAAATGCACTAATGTAGAAAATATTACTGCGGGTGGATCTATTCATTGTACGGAGCGGTTTCTTTTTTCACCCATTCTCATTTTTTTTTTTTTTCATTTCAGCGTTGTTTTTTATTCTAGTTATAGGCTAGACCGCGGGATGTTGTTGGATATGGATAACAATATATATATATATATATAGTATAAATATAAAAAAAAGAGATTGCTCCCTCTTTAGACAGGACAGGTAATCCATCACGAATCATTTCCCGTCTATTAAACGCCTTTCCTCCTTCTATATCCGGCAATGAAATTTTGTCCCATGATTCATTCATTCATTCATTCATTCATTCATTCATAACCAACAATGTCATTCTTTTTTTGCTATCTCCTCCACCTCCCCCTCCCCTCTATGGCCCGTCCTCCTCTCTCGTACACTTTTTCTCTCGCACTCTTCCTATTTCCGAATAACATTTGTTGTTTACTTTTTTCATTTTTTTTTTTTTTTTTTTATATACTTTTTTCGTGAATAAAAATATGAAATATTATCAACCCTATTGATGTTAAATGTTTATTTATTGCATCAATATGAGGAAATAAATAAAGAAATTGTTTCCAAGTAATATATATATGCGCTTATTTTTTATTGTCTTTCTATTTCTTGGAAACTACTGAACTTGAAAGTTCTTGGCCGCAGCAAACATTTTTACTATCTAAGATTACTTAAAAATGGTTTGAGCTAGAATCATGAAATTTGGTACATGGGCATTATTCAAAATTCGTAATTTTCTATCCACTTTTGAGAAATGTAGCTCAACCGGAAGAGGGTAATTACCTACAACGTTTTGATTTTTTTTCTTCTAAAGTGAACGTAAAAATAAAAATATATGTTTGATAATTTTTCACATAATTAATAATTGTATAAAACTGCTATATCTAGAATTTCAGCTTGATTTATTTGCTGAAAGTACCGGAATTAATTTTTTAACACTGCAAATCTCACGCACCAACACGTGACGTGGTGCCATCAACAAAGAGCCAAACATGCGCTAGTTTAATAAATATTATTTATTAATTTATAATTTATAATTAATTAAATTTAATTTAAATATATAATATATATATTATGTTATTTAATCCAATTCAAATTGTGAGATAGTCGAGTGGAGACACTAACCGCCCCCCTATCCTTAGCCAACCCATCCCACACACTCATTTTATCAATACAAATTGTCATTTATTTATAATGGTAAATTAATTATACAAATATATCATTATAATGCTTATTAGATAATAATAAAATTTTAGGAAGAAAATTGAACAAAATGATTATAAATAAGACGTAAAAAAAAACAAATGTTTCCTTTTCTTTTATGAAATAAACGTAAGTGATTTGATTAAACTTTTTTAAAAAATAAAATATCATCACTTTTTTGTTGAAAACAATAATTGATTGACAATGTTAGGACGTTTATATTATGATCGTTTTTATTTTTGTTAAATCAATTAACCTCTAAATAAAGTTTTTAAATTCATGAAAATTAAAACTGGCACTGATTGATTTATCTTCAATGTGAGAAAGAGGCTTTTGATGGGACCAAAAGAGAAGAAGGTAGGGATAGGTAGGAACGAAAGGGAGAGAGAGAGCACAATTAAGAAATTATATTTCATTATAAAAGTGAACAAGTTGAATTTTCAAGATAAGAATCGCTCATCCTCCTCACCACCCCCCCCCCCTTTCTTTCTCTTTTCATCTCCTTGTGTCTTCTTTTGATTTGACATTCATTTTATAATTATAAATCAGAGGGCTAAATGAATAGAATAGATTAAAAAGAATGATTATGAATAGATAGGGGAAAGGATATATCAAAGGGCAAACAAAATATTATTAGGAAAATGTTGAACTATAATATAATATGTACTTGTAAGAAACTATCGACATTCTATGATTTCCCTTTCACTCAATCGAATTTTTTATTTTGATGTATTATATAATTTATTAATTACTATATTATATTTAAAAAAATTTTCCCAAATAATAAATGTAATAATTATTTAAGAAGTTGATTAAATTAATATTCTTGAAAACTTTGAAACACCTAAAATTAATTTATACCAATAAAAAGTGAAATGAAATCGGAATCCTTTCTTAACATCTGAAAAGATTTTAGAAAATACACGGACAGAAAATGAATTTATGTTTTCGAAATTATGTGAAAATACCTTTGAATGACTATTTTTTGAATTGTATAAAGATAAAAATTCATTATGAGAAAATAATTTAATAATAATATTAAACAAATTTTTCAATATTTTTTTTTTTTTAACTTTTATAATTTATAAAAGATTCTTTGTTATATAATATATAATTTATATAATAAATTATTATTAATTAATTATTAATAAAACAATTAATATAGTATTTCAATCATCAAAGTCTTAAAACAAAATATTTTATATAAATTCAAGTATTTACCTAAAAAGATGAATAAATATTAATTGAAAACCTTTTACAGAGAATAACTAATTTTTATTATAATATAAAATATGTTTAAAAACAAAATGAATTGTAAATAATCTCTATTCATTTCATAAATTGAACAAATTAATTTATCAATACACATGAATATTTAATATATCTTATGTATGTATATAAGCTGGTTTTGGAGGTAATAAAAATTTTTCATTTATAAAAATAATGTTCTTTTTACTTAATTTATTTATTCTATGGTTTGATTAGGACACGATATCTCGTTTTATGCTTAATTTTAACATATACCTACCCTATTTTCTGCCTTCCATTTTAATTATACACCTATTTAATATATAATATATATGATATGATATATTAAAGTTAAATTCATTTATTTTCCTACACTTAACAAAAAAAATTAGATTACGAAGTGAGAAAGAAAGAAAATTTTTAATAATTTTGCTTTCGTGACTGTACTTTCCTTTTTTTCCTCATGTCACTTTTGTCCTATATATATATATACAGGGTTTCATTTAAAGGTTTCTCACTATGTAAAGGGATGAATGTAAATGACGCAATAGAATAACTTGGTAAATGTGGAGAAGCATAATTTGGATGTGAAAGATTTAAAATTTAAACCCAGAATGTATGCAGTAAAAATATGAAAGTATGTATGTGTATGATAATGTAATGTTGAAAAGAACTTGGGCACAACTAAAGCTTTTGTTTCAAATAAATTTCAAATAAATTTATTTAATTGTTTATAGTAATTTTAATATTTAATTATTTTTTTTCTTTTAATTTAAATAATATTAATTTGATAGATTTTAAAAAAATGAGAGAAGATTCAGAAAAAAAAATATCTATATGATATTTTATTTTAAGAATATATCCATCCATTAAGTACATTAATATGGCATTACTTATCTAGATTAAATAATACATTTAAATCAAAACATATCAATTGAAATGAAATATAAATAAAATACTGATTTTTATTACTAATTTATTGCATTGAAATAAATTAATAATTTTTTCTAAAAAATAATAGAATTTAAAACACAACTTTTCAATTTAACCTCATAAGCTCGTTATTTTTAATGTTCTGTATTTCATCATCAAATATTTTTTTAAATCACTTTTTAAATAATAAATCCAATTTTTTCGAAAAGACTTATGGGATGATGTTTGGTATATCGATATTTTATTGATAAAGTTATTTTCTAATCTATTATTTGTTTCATTTACTTTATTATTATGACTTTGGTTATTTAAATTAAATTATAAATCAATTAAAGAAATTATTGAAAAAAATTTGGTTTCAGTTGCCCCAGAACTACGTTTGGAGGGTGTACCCGAACATGATATCGAAGAACGGGAAGATAACGTCATGATTCGCTGCATCGCCGATGCTAATCCAACTGCAACGATTATGTGGAGACGGCCAGGGAAATCAGATATTGTCTCCCTTGACGAGACATTGAAATTTAGTCCAATTATGCGTCGCGACGCTGGAACCTACGCTTGTCAGGCAAAGAATAGTATCGGCAATGCCGGGCCTCTCACCGTTCGTCTCGACGTCAAATGTAAGTTCACACAATTTACAAATTAATTAACAAACCTTTTTACTTATTTTTCCGAATGTGTATGTATAGTCCTTATCAAACTATTTAATTTAACTATTTATTTATTAAATTCTTTAAATTACTAATATATCAAATTTATTTTCGAAAAAAATATTTCATACATTTCAGGTAAACATTTGTATTTGAAGTTTTAGAAAATGCAATCTACTTAATTACGTGTGATTATATCTCATTTGGGGTACCATTAAAAATAAAATTTGCCCAATAAAATCTTTCATCTTGAATTTGCTAATTTATACTTGACGAGAGGATTACCCCAACCACCCAATTCACCCACCTCAATCATTCCTCCCCTCCCTCTATCGTTCGTTCCCTTGCTTTTTTTTTTTCCTCTTTTGTGTTACATTTCAACTTTATTATCAATTTGACTCTACAAATTTTCTAAAACAACTTTATAAAACAATTATTGTTTGTTTGTTAACATATAAAAAGAGTTTTTGAGTTTGGGGGTAAACTCTTCAACCAAGAGGAGATTTGTCTTTTTTTTATCTAGTTTCTTCATCATTCTTCATCATTCAGCACTCTCCTCATATTCACTAAACATTCTCTAACCTGCTAATTTACATCTTTTAGGTTAATTGACTTTCCCATATAGTGTAATGATTTTTTTTATATGGATGTAGGTACTTCGAAAGGGGGAAATTTTAAGAAAAAGAAGGGTTGGTCACAAATGTGTAATGGAAAAGGGTGGACTTTGAATCGGCGTGAACTAACCTGGAAGTCTGGACTACAAAAAAAGAGAAAAAAAATTAAATTTATCATTAAGAATTAAAAATTTATAATCAGATTTATTATATTTAATGTTTAAATATCAATTTTTAAAACCTTTAGATTTAAATGTAAATCTTTTAAATTATAATTTTATATACAGAAAATTTTTTTATTTTTTTATAAAAAAAGAAAAAAAAGACATTTTATAAAAATTTTAGGGAAATCAATATTTTTTTATTATTCTTAGATAAAAAAAAAAAAAAAAAAAAATTGAAAAAACAATCCTTCTTGAAAAACAATATTTCTTGTTAATGATGTAGCCGGTCCTTATTTAAGCGATAATCAGTGGACTGGTGAATGGTGGTCCTTTTTTCTTCTGCTCCGGACGCTAACTCCTGAACGAATGCCGTTGTCTGACTTTTAAACACTTATTCTCTTATCGGGAAACGTATTACAATAATCTTTTCCACAAATAAATTTATTTTTTAATAAATAAATTTTATTTTTTTTTTTAAAGATTAATGATATTTTTAAAATATCATTACAATATAATAATAATAATAATAATAATAATAATAATAATAATAAAACAAATGAAAATACAGAAGATGATAATTTATAATTTTTTTTTTTTTCAAAATGAAAACAGTAAAGAAATAAAATAGTATTATCAATTTTGTTCTTTTATAAATTATATTTAATATAATATAAGACATTTCATTTCTTTATATAAAAATGGTAAAATTCTTCTAAATCGAAACCATACTATTGATAATTTAAATTAAAATTTAACTTTAAATTAATTTTTCGTACATTATAATTTACTTCTCAATAATTTATTTGTTTTTCAATAATCATATTAAGTACATTTTAATTTCTAGATAATAGCTATGAAAGAATTAATAAAAATATTTAATAATTTTTATCCAATCCTATTGACTGACTATCATTAAATATTTGATTACATTTACAATTTCAATGAAGATTAAATTATGATAAAAATTTAGTATTAGAACTGAAAATAAATTCGATTTTAGATATTTATCTACCAACTTTATTTCAATTATACAAAAAAAAAAAAATAAGCGGGAGTGTCCTCCCCTAGACTTTCCCGCATATAAATAGGTATAAAGAGTTGTGAATGAATATTTAGAATGTGTAAACTTGGTATTGATAAAGAGCCAGTTCGTATTAGTTTATTGGTGTCAAATTTGATATTTGGTAACATTTATATATATATATATATTTAGAATAAAGTGCTACTTCCGGTTAACTGATATTTTAAATGTAAAAAAAACAGATATGGATATAATATAAATATTTTTAATTTTATTTTATTTATAATATATAAGGGCGGGCTGTGACGTCATGAAGTGCTGGGTGACGTCATATAATTTTAAATTAAGAAAAAACTAATGAAGATGATTTTTCTCGAGGATAAAACCAATACAAAGTGCATAACACGTGGAGATATGTCCTCACGTGAAATTTGATATGAAAATAACCCTTCACTTCTTCTCTTCGATCGGCAATACTAGCACTTCCGGTTTCCGGATTTGCACCAAAAGTTGATCAATTCATCCTACTGATGTATTAAGTAAATATACCAAATTTCATCAAAATCCGTTGAGCCGTTCAGGCTGTACACATCTATACGGACGGACGGACAGACGGACGGACGGACGGACAGACATCATGCTAAAAATACTTTTTTCTGTTAAGAAAATGCATGATTCGTGGAGATATGTACCTAAAAATATCCATAGGTGAAATTTGGTGTGAAAACAATACCTCCCTTACTATCGTCGGTCGGCAAAAAAGAAACGCTACTTGTATAGGTAAAATGTCACTTCCGGTAGTCAGATCATGATGAAATTTGGTATCTGAATTTTTTTCATATTTTTAAATCTATATACAAAATAGGAAGCAAATATCTCGAAGCAAACTGGCACTTTACTTGAAAGGTAAACGCAACCAGTGTAGGTAAAGTACCACTTCCGGTTAACCGATTTTGACGAAATTTTGATAGAAATCTACAAACTGTGAATAATATCGGTGTACCAAATTTCGAAGTCCTAGCTTCATTAGTTTTTGAGTAAATTTGCTTACAGACATTACATACATACATCCATCCATACATACATACATACATACACACACACAGACATAATTCGAAAAATGGTATTTTCCGACTCAGGGAGGTCTAAAACGTCAAGATCTATCGAAATCTCGAAGTCGAAATTTTTGACGATTCCAATACTTCCCTTATACGAAGTATGCGGGAAAGTAAAAAGAAAAGAATGATAAAAAAAATGTATTTCTAAAAAATATTATTTTATAATTTTTCTTTGAATTTGTCATATATTTACAGGATTAATTGTGGTAAATTACTCCAAGTAGAGAGGTACTCAATTATAGTACATAATTATCAAACGTTTGCCAAGACAACCTAATGGCACATTTTCAACTGACTTTATCAAAGCAGTTTTTCTGTAAATCGATATTCGTATATTAGATTGAATTTAATTCTGAATATATATATATATATATATATTTTTTCTCTCGTTCAATTTACCAATTGTATTAAGCTAATAATATACTTTGAAATGACTAATTAATATATTTTTTTCAAAAAAAACTCTGAAATGATATATATAGGTATATATACTGTACTGCAATTTGATAAATCTACGTATATACCATATATAATAGATAAATAGATATAGATATAGATATATAAATTACTTCGCTTGTATTCTATCTCACTCTTTAATAATTAGCATGGAAACAATCTAATTAACGCATAGCAGAGATGAAAGAGCGTCAATCATCCATACCATCAGGCATCCAAATTTCGAATAGATTGCAATTCATATTACATTGTTTACTTTATTTGGTGTCAATCCGGAATGGAATCTGTTATCATATGCAACATTATTAGCATATTTACATTCCCAGAGGCTCATCTGTTGTATGAAAATGTATGCAGGTGTGTGATAAATTTTGTCTTGATTTGTAAATTTTTTTTTTCATGCGTCTTCATTACCCTGAAGATAGAATAACAAGACTGAGATTTACGCATCATACAACAATTTTATTAATTGATTTACATTTTTATTAAATCAATATATTTTCGTTTAAATACATAAAGCCCTCTTCTATTTGCAATGGCTCAACTCGAAACAAACTTACAAATCTTTAATCCGATTAACATAGGCTAAACATAATAATCATTTATGTATATTGATTTTTACTTACATTTTACTGCCCTTAAAATCAGATTGTTAAAATAAGTGCGCGCAAATCTCTCTCTCTCAGTTTGAATATCATAAATAGGATAGGTATCTTTTTCTAAATTCTTTTAATTATGGACATAGTGTTGAATTTTCTCCTTCCTAAGAATGAAGATTTAAAGGAGAAAAGAAGTAAAACATTTCATAATTTTAAAATTTTTTTTATGCAAACAATAGAAAAGTTTTTATAACGTTTTTCTTAACTTCACTTGGCGTCTGTCTTTCTGTCTCTTTGTCTCTGTCTGTCTGTTCGCTCTTTTGATAAATTGAAATCGATTTTTCATCGACTTTTTATTGAGATAGACTTTTGAAAATTTTTATAAATATTTCAATGGATCACCCCCTAAAAGGTATAGAAGAAATATAATTGAATTATAATTTATTAATTGTAATTAATTAACGAGTAATTACTTTTAGTAATCCTTTTAGTATCCTTCTGTATTGCTCCGATTAATTTTTTTTTTTCAACGGATTTTGAAACATAAATATTGATTTCAGGATAGATTTTCATTTTGAACGCATTTAAAAATATTTCATAGCATTAAAATTAATGATGAATTGTTATAAATCAGTTGTATCGCCAATGAGGAAGGGTTTCTTCCCCTCAGATGGTGTAGAGAAAATATCTTATTTTT
Source organism: Labia minor (assembly GCA_963082975.1). Classification (NCBI taxonomy): domain Eukaryota; kingdom Metazoa; phylum Arthropoda; class Insecta; order Dermaptera; family Spongiphoridae; genus Labia; species Labia minor. The sequence goes on along the minus strand of OY720347.1, from coordinate 80,625,685 downwards.
TTATACATTGTATATGTCCCCGATAGAAAGGAAACAAAATAATAGAAATAACCTTTTTTTTATATATATTTATAAAATCTCATATTAATAAAAATTATTTATTTATAAATATAATATAATAATTATTATTCAATAAAAGCATTTACTTAACATAAATGCATCAAATCAATTTTGGAAGATTAATATATTTTTTTGTTTTATTCAATTTGTAAATTTTCGTATAAATTCATCTTTTCTATTTCTCTTGTTATATTAAATAAATTTATCATATTAAAATTGCACTAAAAATAATAAAATAATTTAAATCTAAAAAATATTTATAAAATAACGTTCTTCCAATGGACTAAAAAGAATAAAATATTTTTTTTTATAAGCCTGACAAAGTTTATGGATGAATTGCTTCATATTCAACGAAAAACGTTGGGCGCATTTAGTTCTATGCAATTAACTTCCTTTATAGAGCTATAATTCATATATATATATATATATATATATACTACATACCACACTAAAACACTTAATTAACACTTATTAAACACTATTTCAGTCCGCTTGAATCGGAGCAAGCGTACGGTTACTTGAAAACGACTGCAGAATAAGCAGTTGAAACGTTGTACAATTATTTTAATTTAATAAATAATTTTATACAAATAATGTGGTCTTTTAATAAAAATTCTCTTAATAATTAAGTAACACTATTTCTTCAAATATAATCAACTATTTTGTATTTGATTGGTAATATGTAAATTTAATAAAAATTCTTTTAAATTTTGATACATACTTTGATATAAGTATATTACAGTGAAAAATAATAAAAGATTAATTTCTTAGCTCTTAAACTATCAATTTTGTTGCATGATAAAAAAATTTGTCACTTTATGTGTTTAATAAAATTTTTACTATTACAAAAATTTGAATTGATTTTTCATATAAATAAATTAAATTAACTGCGCCCAACGTTTTTTGTTGAATATGAAGCAATTCATCCATAAACTTTGTCAAGCTTATAGAAAAATTATTTTATTCTTTTTAGTCCATTGGAAAAACGTTATTTTATAAAAATTTTTTAGATTTAAATTATTTTATCTATATTCAATAGCTTTTACTCGAGCAAAAAGAAAATGTTCAATACGTAAGAAAACCCACCAAATTACTCAATTTTCAAGGTCATTGAGTGTTTATAAAAAGAAAATAAATGCATTTGAATCAAACTATCCCTAAATGCTAATGAATAATTACTAAAACTTTTTAATGTCAATTTAGTTAGTTGCTTATTTCTCATTATAATGTATATTTAGAACGTAATACATTGAAGGGTTTGTGAGATTTTCTTAAGACTTTGTGCATATATGTAGATGTATAATCGATAGAAATAGATGTATAATAATCTATAATAACCACAGTTTCCTCTCCTTTCTCTCTATCTCTCTATTAACAATTAAATAACGAGATTATGTTATTAGGTTAAGTTAGAGGGGTGTATTAATCTCTGACGTAAGCACTAGTGAGTTAGGTTGAAACCACTAGACAAGATTCCGAGCTTTGATTAAGGGTCAAATGGCAACTGACATGTGGATGAATTTCCCTCATTTGCATCGTCAACCCACCTACCACCTCGACTACCTCCCATACCTCTCTTTATCACTCAAATGAATGAATAGGATATATTAAAATAAACGAACAAAAATCAAAGTTCAATTATTAACGTTTGAAACAGAAGGAAATAACAAAGCAATCAATTGGATTGTGTCCTATTCATTTTCAATTAATTATTCAACTTCTCTACAAAAAGTTTTATTTACCTTCACCTACCTAGATAATTTAAAATTATTAAAATTATTAAAATTATATATATATACTAGCCGTTCCCGGCATCATATGCTGCCGGAGGCATAACACTCTTCTTAATTAATGGGACAGACGGAGATTGATTAATAATAATAATTTATAGGCAATTTTGTTTTAAATACTTACAAAACAACACAATGTTTAAATATAAAATTAATAACTTTATTCAAATTGTTGTAATATTGTTTTTTTTTTTTTTTTTTTTTTCAATATATAATAATAGTAAAATAAAATTAAAAAAAAAAATGAAATTAATAACAAATAAATAAACAAATTATTAAACATGAGTCTAATATATAGAATCGTCGGCGCCAAACGCAAATTTTACTTCAAATAGACATAGTTATCAAGGGAAAAAAAACAGAAAGGTTTGTGCATATATACAATGAAATGTTCTTCGTATTGTTTTCCTTTCCCTGCATGTTTGGTGCCCACGCTTTTAGTTTTTAGATATGATTAATTTATATATATATATATATATAGTAATTATTTTTGGATAGTTTTAATATAATTCAACCGCTAATTTTTTTTTTCACTAATTCATTGAACAAGTACCCCATTTGTTTCTGAAATTTAGTTTAATTCAATTTTACTCCTTAAACTTGCTTCACATCAATTCTAATTAAATAACAAAAAACTTATATGTGAACTCATTTAGTTATATATCATTAAATAATAAAATTTTAATATCCCATTCCATTCAACCACATCTCCCTTGCACCTAAATCCTTCCCCCAATTAAATTGTAAAGTGGTTCAATATTCAATTAACATTTAATTATCGCTAATAATAATATCAATTGAAATTCTATCTGCTTTCTCTTTCTAATGCTAATTTATATATAACATATACATATATATATATATATATATATATATATGTTTATATAATGATTATATAATAGTGGATTAATTTATAATATAATTGTGTTTTTATATCATAATAAACGATAAATAATTAATTCAATTTTAAAATTTCATCTACTATTGAATATATAGAATCTTTAATTATAATTTACAGCGGATTATACATATGTACTCATATATAATACAAACCTTTATATATAAAATAATTGAGCAACATTTAAACTAACCTAGATACGAATTGAGTTTAGTTTAAGAGATTTAAAGCAAGTTTAGAAAATTTAGATCTTTTAAATAACATTAGATAAATTTTCAATAAAACAAATTGAGTTACATGAAAAAATATTTTAGTTATTCAATATAATAAAATAATATATTGTAATGAATATTTCCAAAAGGGGGTTTTTGAAATTTTGGTGGTATTCTGGTTTAAATGGTATAGTAGATGTAATGGTAAGCACTTCTAGACTATTAAACTATCAATTCCAACGTGAATCATTAAAGGGGAGGCGAACAAAAAAAAAAACTAAAAGGTTTTATTTTATTAAAAAAGCAACGTAAGATTTATTTCAATGTCACAAAGACCTGATCAGATAAAAATGACATAACATTATGATTATTCATATAAAAAAAGAAAAATATTAAATAATAAAGTTTAACCAAATCAAAGCGTAGGCGATGTTCCATGTGATGAAGTCGGTGATGAAGTCGGGCCATTTGGGGGTTAGAAGATGTTCATTGATGCATTATGCTCCCTTAGCAGTTCCAAACTCTTTTCACAAGGCCGATAACGAAGTCTTCCCACTGGATACGATGCATCCATTTAATCACATGACACACTCCTTACGGGTCATAATTAATACAACACGTGCATTTTGGGCATAAGTGATTAAAGTTACTTCCCAATCAGAGCCAAGACATAAGGGCGAATAATCAGATCATAAGGCAGGTAAGAGAGACCGACCGCAACACGCAAGCGATGGTTTTTAATACTGTCCTCCCCCCCCCCCCCATTAACGGTCACAAAACTATTTTCTCCAATCACAGGTCTGGATTTTGATGGAAAAATTCACAACTTTGATGTGCAAAGTCCATTTGCTGACCGAGTATAAATTATTTTTCTCTCATGAGAATCGTTCAGAAATGTCTATACTAAGGGATTTTAACTTCCTAGGGGGTAAAATAAAGTTTCTCACAGGAAATGAATGACATTACATAATTTTATTTGTTAATAAAATTCTGATCAAGCAAAATGGACATATATAATATTTCTATCTTTTTAAAAGACTTCTCCCTCTCGTACTCATATAAGTTCATATAGACCATAAGATTTTTTATAAGATTTGTCTTGCAAAAAACTAAATTTAAAAACCAAAAATCTAACTTTACAAGATTATAAATCAAAAATATAATTATATTTATTTATTATCAAAATTAAATTTAAAATGAAAATGAATACCATGTCAATCTCGTAGAAGTAATCAATTTATGTTTCTTGCTTTAGGCATGTTTAATGATATTTGTTTAAATTCTTTTTTTTTTTTTCATTTTTATATGCTATCCCTCTTTGTTGTCATTTTTTATCGAATTTCTGTCATTAAAACGATTAATCCAAGATTGAAAAATATCTAGAATATTGATGAAATATATATTTATAAAATATAAAATAAGTAATTCCTACAGAACAAAAACTTCATCTTCTCCCTTGATTAAAATTCCAAAATGGATATTTAAAGACCTATAATACTATATATTTTATATTTTATCGAATATATGTTTGTGAATGAATCGATTTGCTATTAATGTCAATTTTGATGGAGTAGTACAAATATTCTGTCATTCATAATATGACATTGAACGTGATAGCATATTCTGACTGTATCTTGTTTTAGGATTCAATGCACCCAGGAGTGATATGTCAATCTATTCCATTTATGTCTGCTACCGGTTAGATTAGTACTATACGAGTACACACCACCAACAGGCACCCCTGTCTGCCTTTCGATCTACTCTCTATCGTAATTCTAATTTGATTCGATACCTAAACCGTTATTCCCTTTAGGCATATTTTATTCAATTATATTGAATATACAATATGGCTACATTGCATATTTGTCAATTATTAAAATAATAAGATAAATATGTTATATGTACATATTTAGAGTAATATGTAACTTATTTTTTGTGATATATATAAATATAAAATTACAGATTTATTATTTCTTTTCTCCCTTATTACATATATTAAATATATATAATATGAGAATATTTAATATCTCTTAAATTTAAAATTTCATTTAAATATACAAAATTAGTTTTAATTTTATTTTATTTTTATATTATTTTAAAAATGAAATGAACAGAGATATGAATAATTATATAATTTTAATTTTAATATGTAGAAAATGATTTTGAATCATCTCTGATTATATTCTGAATATATCCAGAGAATATATGTAATTATTTTAATTTTTAATTTAATTATATTAATTTTTTCTAATAGATTATATATTATTTTAATATAATTTTCATTTAAAAAGTACAAATTAAATTTAAATTGTTTGATATAACAAAATAAGTAAGAATTAAATTTAGCTATTAATTTAATTGAATATAATTGAAATTTGTAAAATTTCTTAAATAGCTTAGAACGTTAAACACAAAATTAACCTAATGGATAATGATAAAGGTTATATTTAAGTTTACTCGTTTGGCCAAAATGTTAAATCAAGTTGTTGATGATGATGATGATGATGATGATGTCAATGTTTATACGAAATGAACCTTAAATATTGTTATTTATGGTTAAATTAATTCCCCCGTTAACGTCACTCAAAATAAATACTTAGTACGAAAATATTTTATTTCAATATAGAATTGGTCATTGTGAGTGAATATGAATGAAATTGCCATTATTTTCTTTAAAAATAAGTTTTTTAATTTTAATCCCCCAAAATGTCATTTCAGCTTAAAAAATATCTAATATAAAATATTTTTAATTATTTAATTATTTATTAAATAAATAGATTTATATTTTAAATATTTATTTTTAATTACAAATAAATTGAAAAATTGTTAAGGTAAATTCTTTTTGGAAGTTTAATATTGGTATAATAATTTTTAATAATAGGAAGCAGGTTTTTTTTTTAAAAAATAATATCGTTTTTGTTTAAAAAATAATAATAAAAAAAAAAAAAAAAAAAAAAAAAAAAAAAAAAAAAAATATATAAAAAACTTTTTAAAAACACGCTTTTATTTAAATGCACTAAAAAGGAGAAAATAATTTCTCCACACACACACACACCACAATTTCCTTACAATTAATCATATCTAAAAAATGAAAGCGTGGGCACCAAACATGCAGGGAATAACGTAAATTCTACTTCAAATAGACATAGTTATCAATTATAGTAGAAAAGGAAATAAAACAGAAAGGATTGTGGATATACAATGAAATATCCTTCGTATTCTTTTTCTTTTTCTGCATGTTTGGCGTCCATTCATGGTCGTAGGGACACAAACGGAACAGTTACGGAACGATCGGGTAGACAGGAAAATGTGAGTGAAGTGTTAAAAATTGTAATGAAAAATCGCAAAGTGAAGGTCCGTGAGAGTGCCTCGATAAGACAATGCACTATGCCACAAGTCACAAATCCATGAAAACAATGGCAAAATTGAACGAATTGGACTTTTATTTGCTTCCTCACCCCCGTGTTTGCCAGATTTATCCCCAGCGACTACTGGCTCTTTGCTGATCTCAAAAAAATGCTCCAGGGAAAAAAATTTGGCTCGAATGAGGTGGTCATTGCCGAAACTGAAGCCTATTTTGAAGCCTTCTATAAACATGGTATAGAAATGTTGGAAAGGCGTTGAAAAGATTGTATCACTTTAAAAGGAGATTATATTGATGAATAAAAATGAATTTTGAAAAAAAATGTTGTTTTCGTTGTTAGACTTCGGTTATTTCTCAATAATATATTATTAATTTACTTATTTAAATTAAAATATATCTATATATATAAAAAAAGGTTTTTGTCTGCACATTGCTCAGAATTTAAAAATTTTTGCATATCTTCGCGTTTCATGACCTCTAGAATCCAAAAGTGACTTTAGAATTTTTCACGTCTGTCTGTCTGTCTGTCTGTCTGTCTGTCGGTCTGTCTGTCTGTCGGTCTGTCTGTCTGTCGGTCTGTCTGTCTGTCGGTCTGTCTGTCCGGAAAATTACTATTTTATAGACTCAGAATTGGCTGAACCGATTTCTTTGAAATTACATCACAATATTCTTATATACCCCTAGAGTAACATAGGCTATAAATTTTATTTATATGTCAACAATAACCGCAGAAATTAATTTTTTAAAGTTTATATAATTCTCCGTGTTGTTCATTCAAGAGCAGCTCGCGGCTCACTGCCGGCCTAGCGGAATCATTTCAAACAATGAATTATCATAGCTATTCCCAATCAAAGAATTATTATAATATTTCCCTTTTTATTTTAAATTCTAATATACAAATATCAATTCAATTAAATAATTTATTCTAAAAGTTCTCAATTTAATTAAAATATTTATTAGATCATATTTTTATCTTAAATTATTTTTTATTTAATTGAATATTTCTTCTTTTCTATAATATATATATCACATAATATATAAATTTTATCATTGAATAATAAAAAAAAATATTATTTAACCTGAATTAAAATGACTGAATTATATTATCTTTGTTTTTTATTTTAATTTAATTACTCTATTATTAATTACTAAATATATATATATTATATAAAAATTAAAATATGATGATATAAAGTTGTTTTAAATTTTTGACATTTTTAAATTGGGTATATTTTTTAAATTTATTAAAATGTCTTTTTTATTTATTATGTTTAAGATTCATTTTTATTATGTGATATTAATAAAAAATAACGATGCTCTGTGCAAGTCGAATCATGTTGCACATAATTAAATAACAATTGCCAAACAAAGAATATAATATTTTTTTAAATTCTTATATTTAAATATCATTTCAATTAAATAATTTATTCTAAAAGGTCTCATTTTAATTAATTTAATAAAATATTTAAATCACCATTCAATTTTTTATTAATAGGCTTCTTTTTTTATTTTTAATTTTTAATAAATTCTCTTTTTTTGATATGATATTAATAAAAAATAATATTAAATTGTATATAAATATAAAAATTAGAATATTTGAATTTTTTTAAATTTTAACACATGTAATCAATCATATGCATTAAGAATTGAAAATTTTTAAAATCAACTTGCTATTAAATTCAGAAAAAAAATACTGATATATAGAATATATAGACTATTCGAATATAATTTAAAACTCTCTTTCTCTCCTTCTATTTTAAATTAAAAAAACGGAGTTTTAAGAAATTTAGATGCCATATGCAACATGGGTGGGTAAATGAATTGGGCTGGAAGAGGAGGCAATTTATAATTTTCTTCTAATTCAGATTTAGGACAAATCGTACAACATTATATCAAATCTCGCTAAGAACATTCAATATTTTTGTACACAAATTATTCAGAGTATTGGCTAAGCGTATCACTCACAATTAGTTTATATTGAAATTTATTAAATTAACAAAGTAAAAATTTTTATTTGTTTAAATTTTATTATAATGAATCAAAAAAAATTAAATATATAGATCACATGATTAAGAGAAGCAAAAAACTTGACAGAAAATAACTGTTGGATGGAGGTCGGACATGACAGAAACTGTAAGCGAAATCTTCATATTGCGACGAATGATTTTCAAATCCCCTAGCACCACAGAATTTAAGTTTCTTTTAAGGAAAATAACTATGATCTAAAAAAATTAATAAATGAACTTAATAATAAAAAAACAAATAAATCAATTAATTTAAATTAATACTATTAATGAATGTATATATTGGTCATTTATCTATAGTTTTATACCGTTAATTTTTATAAATTGTCTCAAGCAGGGCCGCGACGTGGGTGCAAAGCGCCCGTGTGCAAATTTTTAAAAAGCGCCCCCTCTATCAATAGAACAATAAAATCAAATAAAACATTTAATTTTGAAAACTGTGTTTATGAACACAGAGGAATTTATCTACATAATAATAGGAAATAACAAAATAATTAACTCATTAACAATAGAAACAAGGTTAAATTTCTAGAACAATAAACATAAAAAAAATTCAAAAATGAAAACATAATACAATATGAAATTCCATCACAAAACTATACTATTCGGATTCTTCGAGCCTTTGAAGCTACAAAACCTTTAATAATATCATATATTTCTAAGTTATCCATGATTTCATTTTCTATTGCTATCATAGAAAGATCTGTTAAGCGCTCCTGCGACAATGTCGAACGCAAATTCGTTTTTATAATTTTTAACTTAGAGAAGCTTCGTTCACCCGAAGCTACAGTTACGGGCAAGGTTAGAAAGATACGCAGTAAAACAAACAAATTTGGAAAATATATTTAAACGTGTCGTAGGATTCACGTACACAATTATATTGATTCATTTTTAAAACACTTAAAATAAAATAAAAAAGAATGGTCAGTTTGGCGCCCCCTACACCAGGCGCCCGTGGGCAGCGCCCACCTTGCACACGTGCACGCCGCGGCCCTGGTCTCAAGTCTCTATTTTTGCATTTTCTCAAGTTTCATTATAATTAAAAATATTCAATAATAATCTAGCAATGAAAATAAAATACCAAAATGTAATGATCAAGAAATATTATACTCTATTATAACATATACAATACTTATAAACTATAGGCGGAGGAAATATTAGGAGATATCATTGCGGGTTCAGGCCAAATCGACCAACATTAATTAAGATATTTTCATTATGACAGATATTAGGAACAAAACCGCGAATTCAATATTTCTGTTCACTAATTATTTGTAGACTTTAATAAAACATACGCATAACTCAATAGATCCGGATAAACTTTTTCAAATTTTCAATCTTCAAATTTCTCTTGAAGGTAGTAAAGAAAGAATAAGATGCGGAAATCAATTGTAAAATATTAGGTTACTCAGACGACTTAAATATAATAGGAGATTCGGCAATTGCAATTACAGATAGCGAGGAAAATTTAATGGAGGTTTGAAATTAATAGTGATAAGAAAAAATATTTAGTAACAAAGAGGAAGAGTATTAACATACAAAATCTTAAGATACAAAATGTAGAATTTGAATATGTAGAAAAATTGAATGTAAACACGAAGGATAATAATATTTGAGAAGAATTTAAATCGGGGTTGCAATCGGGAAACGCCTGTTATCTGCAATAAAGAGGCTTATCTCTTGAAAATTATTATCAAAGGGAATATATAAAAAGATTATTTTGCCTGTTGCATTATATGGGTGGCAGGCATGGTCTATGACCCTTGGAGATGAGAGTTGATTCAGAGTATTTGAGAATAGGATTCTTCCCTGCATTTATTGGCCAAAGAAAGATGAGGTCACCGGGTATGGGGGAGACTACATAACAAGAAATTGCATGGCCTCTCTGCATCTTCAGAAATAGTTAGGGTTATAAAAGGGAAAAAGCTGCGATAGGCAGGGCACGTGGCTAGAATGGGAGAGGAAAAAGATATTGGTGGGAAGACCGATTGGAAAACGTCCGCTTGGAAAAAAACGCGTAGGAAGGGACGTAAGAGAGATGGAACAAGGGCTCAGGATAGGGACACTTGGAGAAATGTGGTTGTTGCCGCTAAGAACTTTCGAGTATCTTTGAGCCACATAGGTAGATAGATATAGCATATACAATAATAATATATAATTAATATAGTGATTAAATTAAAATATATTTTTTAAATAAGAACACAAAAAGAAATGAATGTTTTATGTAATATACTGATTGAAACAAAATGGATGAAAACCTTTTAATACTTTCAACCACCAAATACTATGTACAACTCGGGGGTACAGGGGGCGGAGCCCCCGTCTAGGTGTGAAGAGCGCCGAAGGCGCTCTGAGCAGCTAGTTTTAAATAAGAACACAAAAAGAAATTAATGTTTTAAATAATATACTGATTGAAACAAAATGGATAAATGGACCTTTTACATACAAACTTTGAACGAAATATTATACTTTGTATCACACTCGAGGGTACAGGGGGCAAAGTGCCGAAGCAGCTGAGTTATTTCATAAAAAAAATGTCATTTTTTCCCACTACTGATCTTAGTTTTAATTTTCAACTTCTCCATTATTTTATTTATCTTCTTTATTTAGTTTATTAATCGTTTCCTCAAGATAATATAGCTTCTCCTCGAAACTAAAAGCTCAGGTAGAGTTGACAAAAATGTAAAGCTATTATATATGTTACGAGTGAGATGGGTGAAGATTTGCCTTGGTAGGGGAGATTTAATAAAAATCGCTTATCTAAATTAATGACTTTTCTCCTGTCTGAAATTGCGTTTTGTCTTTATATTAATGTCTTTGAGGGGTCCTTGTAATAAGAACATCAGAAAGAAAGAGAGATTCCAACATCAAACTAAAAACAATTTTAATTCTTGTTTAAACAAATCACATTCACTATATAGATATAGATATAGATGTGTTATACGTATCTTATAGAGTAACTCTATAATAAGGTTTCGTTGATAGAGAGAGATAGCGAAAGACAGAGACGATGATGATAATATAATATAGAGATAGGAAGTCATTTATTTCCAAAGAAGCCTTAAGGGGAGGGCAACAAAAAAGGAAAGGAATTCCACCATCCATAACCACAGCAAATACACTAAATCAAAAAAGAGACAGAGGATTATTTCCATGCTTATGTTGTTGTTGTCTTATTAAAATTGTTTTTAAGAACAACATTGATGGAACGAAATTATTAAACAATATACATTTAATAAATATTCAAGAATTTGAGCATATAATTGAAATGAATTCGGAAAAGAGATGAATTAGAATAAAATTTGTCTAATATATTTATATTTATATTATTTTATTTACAATATCTTAGCAATCTCACATTATTTTATATTGGTGGATATAATTTAAATATACACCTACCTATATGTAGGTTTAGAAAATATGGTAATTTCAATTGGACTTTTGGACCTGAGATATGTTTTATAAAAGAAATTGAATGTTGCTATTTCGGAACAAGTAAATAGTAGTATGTTACTAGTTGTACTTGATTGAGTGATCGAAGGATTCATAAAAACGTGTTTTTTTCCTACTCTTACATTTTTATCAATTTTGTTGGTTTTAATTCCTATTAACAACTTGAATTTGATATTAGTTTAAAGCCCAAATTGGAATAATTATTGTGCTATAATGATATAATTGATATTGTTAAGTTATTAAAAGAATCTCAAATATGTAAAGAAGAAATAAGGAAAATATACATGATGAGTTTTCCAGCTTGAAATCTGAAATGAGGGAATTAAAAGAACTCATGAGACTACAATATGAAAAGACCAAAAGAAAAAAATGGTAAAACTTATAGCGATGGTCTTAGAGGTGAAAAGCAGAAACAAAATGTTTTAATAGTCAAACCAAAGGAAAATATAGAAAATGCGGATACAAAGAAAGAAATAAAAGAGAGGATTGATATAAATAATCTACCAATTGGAATTTCACAAATGAGAAGAGGAAGAAACGGTAAAATATTTATGGAATATGAAGAAGGTTCTGATAACCAAGAAAGGGATACTCATGTCCCAATTAAAGAATTAATACAAGATAAAATGGGCGATAAATTCACAATTGAAGAGTTGAAGAGACGGAAACAAAAGATTAAAATAATTCACGTAGAGGATAAAATTATGATTAGAGAAGATAAAACAATTATAGATGCAATTAAAACGCAAAATAATTTTGAGGTTGAGGACATGAAAATTGTTTAAAAAATTTCAAGACCCTCAGAAGGGGAAAACGAATGAGTGGTACCATAATTCTGGAAATGGATGGAAAGACTCACACCCAAATACTACGGAAAGAGAAGATAAACTTGGAATGAGGAAAATGCCGAGCTTTTGATCACGCGGACATTAAGTGGTGCTTTAATTGCTGGGGGTTTTCACATAATGCTGCGGATTATAAAAAGAAACTATCATGTCATAAATGCGGTGAAGAACAAATCGACAACCTGCCAAGCGACAACAACTAAATGTGTAAACTGTGTTGAGGCTAAAACTAGATTCGGCTTTGGACTGAAAACGGATCATGGTGCACTAAACAGAGAATGTCCAACTCTGTTAAAAAGACTAAAAAGATGAGACTAATGAGACCTGAGAACAATGAACCGCTTGTCAAATTTGTGTCTAGCAAAAATTTAACGGATTTAAAAATTGTTTTTTGGAATATTCATGGCCTTGATAAATTCTTGTGAAATCTCCGAGTTCTCCATTATTCTATCAGTGAAACTTGGTGCTTGCATGATTTGGGTAATTTGACCCAACTGAGGGATTTTCACGTGTTACGGGATAAATCTAGAGGAAGAGGGGGTGGAGGTTTAGCTATATTTGTTAATAAATACCTTTTCCAGGCGGAGTTGATCGAGGTGATTGAACTTTGGTTAGTTGTTAAACTAAATGATAAATTCAATCATGAATATATTATTGGCATTTTCTATTCCAAACCCTCACTGGAGCTCAAATTTGTTCGGGGTCTTTTTGAGGACCTTTTGAGAGGTTTAGTTGAAAAGTATAATGGAAAGGTAATAATGTTGGGAGGTGACTTTAACTCTCGTATTGGTGATCTGAACAATTTCCTGGGAGATATTCTGCTGGTTCGGTGTAGGGTTGAAGGTGATAGACAGAGTCTGGATAAAAAGATTGACAGGAGAGGAAGGGAATTGGTTGAATGCTTTGAGAATAATTCCTTTATTGTCCTCAATGGCCGTACCAATGGTGATTCTCCTTCTCAGTTTACGTATCTGGGCCCCACAGGGGGTTCAGTTATAGATTTGGTTTAGTGTAATTCACTTTGTGTGAACTTGGTGAGCGATCTCAGAGTTGTCATGGATGTGGTCCCTTCTCATCACTTTCCAGTTTGTGTTGAGTTCGATGTGCCATTAAATGTCTGCTTCCTTTCTGAGATGCAACCTGGTCGTTATGTCCCTTCAAGACGTATCTGATGGGATCCTTCGAAAGTGATGGCATTTCGTGGGCTGATGAACTACTCCGACTGATACTGGCTACCACTGGATGCATCCGATAAGAGCATTTATGATGCCCTGATTCTGACTATTGAAGAATGTTCTGAGTTGTTGGGGCTTTTTGTGTGACTGCTCGAGACCTATATTCAGCATTTGAATCGGAATGATAACAAAAGTTGGTTTGATTCCGAATGTAGGGCAGCAAAAAGGATTCTTAGAGGTTATCGCAGGGCACTGGGCTCTAATAACTTTCCCGAGGAACTCAGGAAAGAATATTTGCATCTTAAGAAATCCTACCGCCTTTTATTCAAAAATAAGAAGAAAGCCCACTTACAGAATATGGTTAATGGTATTGGTAACTGTGTATATAGTTTTCCAAGATACTAGAAGAAAATATATATATATATAAAATTAATTGAATTCTCAAATGATAATTAAAATGATTAGTGTAAAAAACAGTCTAAGTGAATTTTAAAATTAATATATAACTGATAAAATCTCAAATTCTAGAAGCCATAGGAACAAAAATAATCGGTTGCATAAAAAGATTTGTTAGTTCCAAATAACATCGGATCTCAATTTTTTTGATTTTATCAGTTATTTCCTTTAATAATAACCAGATATTCTGACTTTTGAAACAATTTAAAATATGAATAATTTTGTTAATAGTGATATTCCCTCTGAAGTGTTTATTGGCACGCACAGCATTAAAGTTTGCACTATTAGAATATAATACATTCACGGGTAGTTATTTTCAAAGTTTATATCCACAAAACAAAATTCATTTATCTTAAAATTATTTATTTCTCTATACATGACTTACATATTTATAATGAACTTTTTCTCAGTATATTATTTTTTATTTTAATAATATTTTGATTGGTCTCATCGTATTTTTAATTTGTTGTTATTAATTTTCATTTTAGAATTAATGAAAACAGAATTTAAAGTAAAGTTTAATTCAAATCTAAATAATAGAAAAATAAAATCTAAAAAATTATCATTTAATAAAATTAATTTCTCTCGTAAAAATAAACTTTGATCCATCTCTTAAATTCCCCCTTCTCACTTTACTTTTCTTCATTTTTCTTTGAATTTCGATTTTGAACAAAAGACATTTTAGTACTTAAGCTATATAATAAACTTCATTCTTTAGTAATTTTATTACTCACTTTTTCTCTCGTTTGAGGAAGACACTCAAGTTAAGTTATCCTATACTTCAATAACGGGAGAGATAGAGAGGGAGAAAAAGTATAAAATGTATCCACCCTCTTCTTCCACTCTTTCCATCTATCCACACCATTTTGGTTAGATTCGAGTAAAGTTTCTATGTTATTAGACAATATGCTTCCAATATACATATATAACATACAATATAAGGGAACAGGTGGTATGTATTAATATTAGATATATGTTTGCCATTCTTACATTCACTGACATATTTGATATATAAAATACAAACTAATAAAATATAAAGTAAAATTAAAAAATAAACTATTAATTTTAATAATATTGGATAATTCAATTCAATATCTTACGAGAATATATAAACATATATATTTATATAATGAATAAAGTTTGATTCAATAGATCAATCATAACTTCGCTCTTAGTCTCGTTAAAACTTGTACTCAAGTTTTAAAGAAGAATAAAAATAAAAAAAGATAGAATTTCACTAATACAATATATATATATATATATATATATATATATATAATTTAGTATGATCAAAAATCACTATACTAGGATAGGATTTGAAAAGGCAGATGATTGATGGATATATATAAAAAGAATCAAAGTTTAAAGTATGCAAACTTTAATACATTTTTTAAGTAAAAATATCTATTTTACTGAGTTTATTTAAAACAATCTCAAAGAAAAATTATTATTTATATATATTTAAAAATAAATGGTGCATATATATATCCTATTATATCATCATATTTTAAAGTACATAAAGAATTAATATTTTTAAAAATTACTTTAAGAAAATTAATTAAACATTAAATTTGTAATTTTTTTTTCTTTTAGAAACTTATATATTAAAAAACTTAATGAGAAAATAAATAAAATAATTGAAAATAATATAAATATAAAAAATTTTTATAAAATAACGTTTTTCCAATGGACTAAGAAGAATAAAATAATTTTTCTATAAGCCCGGCAAAATTGATGGATGAAGCTTCATATTCAAAGAAAAACGTTGGGCCATTGGAAAAATGTTTATTATATAAAAATTTTTTAGATTTATATTATTTTATTATTTTTAGTGCAATTTTAAAATGATAAATTTATTTAATATATCAAGAGAAATAGAAAAGATGAAGTTATACGTAAATTTACAAATTGAATAAAACTTGATTTTATGCATTTATGTTAAGTAAATGTTATTATTGAATAATAATTATTATATTATATTTATAAATAAATAATTTTTATTAATATGAGATTTTATAAATATATATATATTGTCTTTATAAAAAAAAGGTTATTTCTATTATTTTGTTTCCTTTCTATCGGGAACATATACAATGTGTATAAAAAAATAAGATATTTTCTCTACACCATCTGAGGGGAAGAAACCCTTCCTCATTGGCGATACAACTGATTTATAACAATTCATCATTAATTTTAATGCTATGAAATATTTTTAAATGCGTTCAAAATGAAAATCTATCCTGAAATCAATATTTATGTTTCAAAATCCGTTGAAAAAAAAATTAATCGGAGCAATACAGAAGGATACTAAAAGGATTACTAAAAGTAATTACTCGTTAATTAATTACAATTAATAAATTATACTTCAATTATATTTTTTCTATACCTTTTAGGGGGGATCCATTGAAATATTTATAAAAATTTTCAAAAGTCTATCTCAATAAAAAGTCGATGAAAAATCGATTTCAGTTTGACAAAAGAGCGAACAGACAGACAGACAGAAAGACAGACGCCAAGTGAAGTTAAGAAAAACTTAATAAAATAAAAATGTGAGACGTTTTCTATAACATTAGTTTTCATTTGATGTGCCTTTGACTTTAAATAAACGAAATTTTACAAACAAGAATTGCATAATCAAATAAAATTATTACGTTCGTTATATGAATTATATGTATTAAATTTTAAAATCTTGCAATAATTTCTCTTAATTTGGATAATGATAAGATACAGCAATGTAAAATTAGGGAGAGTGTATTTAAAAAATACAATAATATATAATACATTAATATTTTGATTAGTTAAATCAGACTAATAAAATATTAGCTAAATATTTAACGGATAGGTCGATAGGTACATAGATATAATTGAAACGTTAAAATTTCAAAATGTGCTATCAAGAGCAAATAAATTAAATATTAGAGAGAATTGATAATATATTTGACTGTAAACATTTAGCTTTGTTGATTTGTTATATATGTATATTGGAAGGGCTAACTATACTAAAAAGGTAGAAACTTAATTGATGAAATTAATATCTATCATTTAATTGAAATTGGACACTTTGTAAAAAGGGTTTTTGAATTATTAAAATTATTTATATTAAATTTATTGAATGATTTTATTTTTCAATAAAACGTTTAATAAAAAAAAAAAAAAAAAAAAAGAGTTTAAAACTTTAAAAGAGAGGATCGGTGAGGCAAATCTTTTTTAGTAAAAAAATTTCTAATATAAGTATTTATAAAAAATAAATTGAATTAATAAAATCTATACAAATGAGTTATAAAGTATACTAGCGAATATTTATACGAGTATTTATTTATGTGGCATGAGAATAACTGAAAATACGTTTATATATTTAAATTTTATAAATAAATCGTAA
Source organism: Labia minor (assembly GCA_963082975.1). Taxonomy (NCBI): domain Eukaryota; kingdom Metazoa; phylum Arthropoda; class Insecta; order Dermaptera; family Spongiphoridae; genus Labia; species Labia minor. The sequence goes on along the minus strand of OY720347.1, from coordinate 80,608,029 downwards.
TATAAATAAAAGATCAATTGGAATTGCTTTCAAAACCGTAAATGAATTCTTGTTATAATAAAATTAAAATAAATAAAATTTCGATTGATATTTAAATTTATTTTATTTATTTTTAGTTATTTAACCTTTAAAGCAGTTGAGTTTTAATGAAAAACGGAGTGAATATTTGCGCCTCCCTCTCACACTCTCTCTTTTTCGATGGGGTTTTCATTTCAAAAAAGAGCGAGAGAGAGAAATTAAAGCTCGATTTGAATCACTTTTCGATTAAGCTTACTCAAACTCACTCGAGTCTATGTATACGGGACGAGGATAGCGATTAAATTCAAAAGTGGAATGGGAAACTGAATTGGGGCAATGGATACTGAGTGTATCCAACCCAACAGTCATCTCACTCTAAACCACATACCACACCAATTCTCCTCCTTCACTCTCTCTCTCTCTTTCACACATACACACACACACACACACACACACACACACATATATACTTTCAATGATAGTAACGATTTTACGATACGTTGCAAATCGAATTGTATCCTGTTAAATAAAGATCAAGAGTTTTCAATACAAACTTCAATACTCATATATATATATATATATATATATATATACGTATTGTATAGACCATTGAATGAATGGACGCTTTTGAAGGTTTATTTTCAAGTTTTAATTTAATATTTCTCAAAATCAATATCAAAATTTTTCCAATTATTTTGAACCATTGTATAGGACTATTGAATTCTGAAATTATTAAATATTAAATAGTTTAGTAAAATTATTTTCTATTAATTAATTATTAATAATTTAAATGTTTATAAAATTTCAACTAATAAATATTTTTTTTTTGTTATATATATATATATATTATTACTTGATATCAAAAGATGTTTATGTTCAAATGTCACAGCCCTCCAAGGACTGGGCCTATCAAATGATTTTCCACCTAATTGTGGTAGATGTAATGTATGATCAGTAAAACAAATCGTCCCAAACTTTACCTTGATTTTTATGATCGGATGCTACTCCTTCTTATTTGAAGTAGCTTTTCTATTTTGATCACGTGTGGACCTCGTAACAGACCCCAGAAAGAGAAAAATTCCCTTGCCAGGCCTGGAAATTGAACTCGAATCTACGAGTGATAAGCAAACTCCCCACCCACCAAACTACCATGAAATCATTTTCACTAATCACCTTACTTATTATGAATTTGATTTCAATAGTTTTTTCTGAATTTATCATCGATTTCGTTAATAGTTTATCATCTTTTTACCGACTGACAATAGTAAGGGAGGTATTGTTTTCACACCAAATTTCACATGTGGAGATTTTTACATATCTCCACGAATCATGCATTTTCTAAACAGAAAAAAGTATTTTTAGCATGATGTCTGTCCGTCCGTCTGTCCGTATAGATATGTACAGCCTGAACGGCTCAACGGATTTTGATGAAATTTGGTATATTTACTTAATGCATCAGTGGGATGAATGGATCAACTTTTGGTGCAAATCCGGAAACCGGAAGTGGTAGTATTAGCGATCGACGATAGGAAAGGAAGGGTTATTTTCACACCAAATTTCACATGAGGAGATTTTTTTACATATCACCACGAATCATGCACTTTGTATTGGTTTTATCCTCGGGAAAAATCATCTTTATTAGTTTTTTCTTGATTTAAAATTATATGACGTCATCCAGCCATTCATGACGTCACAGCCTGGTCTTGCATAGATATTATAAATAAAATAAAATTAAAAATATGTATATGTTATATCCATATCTGTTTTTTATTACATTAATAGATATATCAAAATTATTTGAAATTGTTTCTGTAGCTGCTAATTAATTTACTTCAAACCGTCGGTCGGTTCGGACCTGGCCACAGGTCAACTTATTTTTCTAATAACCATATGATAACATTAGTTCTATAAAATAAAAAAATTAAAGATTCTTTCAAGCAATAGTACTCAATCTGTGTTGTATGTTGTATGGAATGACATTCGAAAGTACATAATTACTTATTCATAATCACGCAAAGAATCAAAACCATTTCTTTAGGGGGAGTTATTTTAAAAATTCATTATATTTATTTATCTATTTATGCATTTAGGTAAGTAAAAGTAATAATCTTCATTATATATATTTAATTTATATGGTTAACTTAATTATTGGATATAAGTACATTTGTTTAATTGCCATAATATTTATTATAATAATAATTTTTACTATCTCGCCAGAGATAGTATTGCGATCACGAAAATTTTCGATGTTGAGATTTTGATGTTTTTATACGTTTTGAAGGTTCCTGAATCATTTTCACTAAGGTTGAGAAAAATGTCTGTGTGTGTGTGTGTATGTGTGTATGTGTGTATGTGTGTGTGTATGTATGTAGGCAAGATTACGCAAAAACGGTTTGAGCTAGAATGATGAAATTTGGTACATGGACATTATTCAAAATTCATAGTTTTCTATCAACTTTTGAGAAATGTAGCTCAACCGGAAGAGGGTCATTACCTACAACGTTTTGATTTTTTTTCCTCTAAAGTGACCGTAAAAATAAAGATATATGTTTGATAATTTTTCACATGATTAAACATTGTATAAAACTGCTATATATAGAATTTCAGCTTGATTGATTCGCTGAAATTACCAGAATTAATTTTTTAACACTGCAAATCTCACGCGCCAACACGTGACGTGGGGCCATCAACAAAAAGCCAAACATGCGCTGGTTTATTATTTATTATTTATAATTTATAATTAATTAAATTTAATTTAAAAATAATATATTATGTTATTTAATCTAATTCAAATTTGTGAGATATAGTCGAGTGAAGACACTCCAGCTAATTCCTTTAATACTTCAATGTCTACAATTAAATACACCTCTTATTTTTAAGTTCATGTTATTCTTATCATTTTGATTATAACCTATAAGTATATAATATATTATTATTTATGCATTCAATTTAATAAATTTTATTTTATTTGACTGTTTTCGTGGTTCGTAGTTGTTGCTACAATTCGTGAACTTCGTGGTATAGTATTCAGCGATTCTGGTACAAATTCAAGTGATATAGGTCCTTTTACTTGGCGTAAAATTTATAAAAATGGAACAGGTTGTGGAGAAGAAAGAAATACAGGTAATGGTACAAGAAACATTTTAATAGGCATGTTGAGAGTTGAAGGTGTTCTATAAAGAAGTTGTCTTCGTCATCTACAACATTTTTATTTTATGTAGCGTTTGGAAAGGTTTTTTCTTCTATCAACTGTCATAATACTTTATTAAAACTTTGTAAATATATACATATTTATTATTAATTTATTTTATTAACTTTTGTATCATCTGTCTTAATATTTATTCTTGTATTATTCTTGTAATGATAGGACGGACGTTTGGAATTCTCTACTGTTAAATATAAGAACATAAAAAATATTATTATTATATAATAATTCTCAGCACTTTCTTTCTTTTTGATTTAAAATATGAAATAAGAAATATGACGTTTTTTTAATCTTAGAGGAAAAAAATAATTTTTTTCCAATAAAAAATAATCGACACAAATAAATAATAACATAATTCGATTAAATGATTAAGAAATTAGATTTTCGAAAAAAGGATAAATTAATTTTTTTTTTTTTTTAAAAAAAAGTTTTCTCAACTTGAATTTTTGACTGTCATGGTAATGAGAATTCTAATTCTAATCTCAACGCTTTCAAATGGTAATTTTTCTCATATTATTTATTAACTAAACTTAACTACAAAACATCTAAATTAACTTTTTTGTTCATTCTATTAAGAACAAATATAATTACTCTTATGCTTGTTATTATAATTATAATTATACTTTCTTATATTTTAACGAACCCTTTTTATTCAAGCAAACACCCCTTTTAATATTTAATTTTTATAATCCTCTTATTATTTAAGAGAGACGAAAAGATGAAACTTCTTTTATATGATTTAATTTTTACTTACGTTCAAAAATTATTTTAATGTAAATGAAAAATTGAAAATGAAATGCTCTGGGGAACGGAATGAAACGAGATTGTTATTATACATATAACAGGATTCATTTTTATTATAACTATGCTAATTTATAAAACATACATATATTCATTTCTACCCTTAAGCCTAGTTTACACGGGCTTAATTCTTGTCATTAGTTCAAGGGTGGGCAAATACTTTTAAGTGTGGGCCAAAATGAAATTTTCCAAATCCAGACCATATTTCGAAATCACTGATAAAAAAGTTTATCTTGGTTTTTTTTTAGAGACATATTGAACGAAAAATCAAAATAAGAGCCAACTTTTTCCAACGGGCCGGCGGGCGGACGTTCAAAAGGCCCGCGCTTAAAAGTATTTGCCCACCCCTGAACTAATGACAAGAACTAAGCCCGTGTAAACTAGGCTTAAAGCTTACTAGCTTACTAGTCCACTTTCTTCCTGGTTAGCTAACTAAGTCATTAGTAGTCGTTTACACGCACGCTACATGTAGCCAGGTTATTTTATTGTTTAGTGAAAGGCTATCAGTCATCTGTCATCATGCATGGATGATGCGATGTTATTCACAATTAATAATAAAAAAAAACCCACTGACTTTGAACGTAAAAATTAATTGCAAATATTAAATGTTGTTTGAAAAAAAGATTCAGAAATTATGTAATATTATAAAAATTAACTCCAAATAAGACATTTAAATGGTTAGAATGATTTGAATTTGTTCATTTTTACGATTGAACTTAATTTAAATTTCTAGATTACAAATAATTGTACAATTTTCAAGATACGGATGATCTGCAATTTATAATGCTTAGGCAGTGGCGGATTAAGTTGATTGGAGGCCCCGGGCGGTAAAATTGAAATGGGCCCTCTGTTATTTATAATTATAATTGAAAGACAAATTTTGTTTATATTATAATTTAGGCTGTTTTATACTTACATAATATATATAGTATTTAGGTAAAAAATACATAATTTTTACTGTGGTCGCCGAGACCCAAAATTGATTATTTTTTCTTAAGTTAGTCGGTGTTCAAACACGACCGAAAGAAAAGATCTGTATCAAGAATAACTTGTTTTATTTAAACTCCGATTATCTATAAACTCAACAGTTTTTTTAAATTTATTTTAAGGAAATATTTTTATTTAGGTTTCGGTGGGCCCCCCTCGGGCTGGTGGGCCCCGGGCGGCTGTCCGGTCCGCCCGGCGTTTAATCCGCCTCTGATCATAGGAATGATTCATATTTTCGTTGCTAAGTTCAAAAATCAGCGGGAATAGAATAAATTTTGGAGTGGGGGATACCTTCTTGTCGGTAGTCGACTCGACTGGCTATTCTACTACGCTACAAGTAGATATGACGTCACAAAAATGGTGTTAGGATGCTCTGTGGTTAGTACTAATGGCAAGAACTAAGCCCGTGTAAACTAGGCTTTATACATACATAATATCTATAAAGTTATTTATTTATATATTTTAGTCATTTATTATTATTTATATTTTTAATGCTTTAAAAAAAAAAAAAAAAGAATTTTCTCATTTATGTTTTTATAATAATTTTTAAAGCATAATTTATTAATATAACTAATTAAAAAAATATTTTTATTTTTAAAAAAAATGAATCCTTTAGATAACATTACTTTTATAATTATTCATTATGTTATTATGTTATATATACATTATATTAAATATTTTTTCAATAATATATAAATATAATATATTATTATATTAATATATAATTTTATTTTAACATTAACTTTTATACAGTAGATTTATGCGTATATAAAAATAATGAATTCATGTAATTTTTTTTTTAATTAAATGACTTATTTGTTTTAAACAAATGTGTATACAACATCATTAAACATATAATATTGTACAGGAATTCTCATTTTAGGTTAAGTTAATTTCAAACTATAATAGATATAATTACATTTGCTTTAATTATTAAGATAATTTCAAAAAAAAGAGATTATTTTAATAGATTAACCCAGCTGGTTCCCACTCTTTTTTGGTTGCAGCTCCCTAAATAATCGGATTTTTTCCGAGGCTCCCTTAATACATCAGATTTTTATATACATTTTTTACTATCTCATTAAATTGAAAAATATGCAAAATTTGGAGAAATATAAATAATAAACATTTTTTTCGAACTTTTGATCCTGGAAAATATTAAAAATGGGTTTATAATAAATTAAATTTACCATGAAAAATATCTATCTATATATTTGTAAGTTTTATGTATGTCTGTGTGTTAGTTTGTTCCTTTATTTTTAAGAGCAATTTCTCAAAGAAATTTTATTTTTAATTTAGGTAAATAAATATGGGGTTAATTTTTAGGAACTCAATATAAATAATTTAAAATTTTTCACTATAAAATGAGAATAATTATTTAAAAGTCCAAATTTGTACTATAATTTAGAAAATATCTTCTTTAGGATTAAATAATAAGTCCGTCTTTCGAAATTAAATTATGGCATTTCACATCAAACACTTTACATCTATAAAACAATTTAAGTTGTTTAACTTGAAATTTTAAATAATAATAAATGATGAAATTTCCTTTAAATCAGTTCGAGTTGTTTATACGAGACATGAATGGTTGATGATGTGCACTAAGTCTTTTCTGACATTTTCTATCTACCTACACTTTCAACTTTCTTAACAAAATTTACATCAAGTAACAGTTTATAATAATTGAATACATATTCCCTTTGTATCCAATAAACATAGCTATCATCGAACTCCATTTATTCGTTATACTTACGATTATTCATATTAATATTGTTATTATAATTATAATGATTCTTTTTTTATTGTATTTGCGATGGTGAAATAAAAGTCGTTTTGCTTTGAAATTTTCAAAAATCGCATTACATTCCAAGTGAAGGGATTGTTTAGTATTATCAGAAATCGTATGCTCTCCCACTTCCAACAACCCCCTTTCTTTTGCTCACTTCACCCCCTCACACTTCCTCAAATCCTCTTCCTTTTTTTATCAATTCCATTTATAGAAAAAAAAAAAAAAAACTCTCCACTTGTTGCTTTTTTCATTCATAAGTAGAAAAGGAGACACAAAGTATATATCATATATATATATATATTTTGTTATAAAGGTATGTATATTATATATGGAAAAAGAGAGAGAAATGGAAAAACAAACACTTTTATATTCCTAATTACCTTTTACACAAGCAACTATCTTTTTACAAACAATATTTTATCAGTTTATCTATTCATTTATTTTTATTTTTCCTATCGAGATTTTTTTTTTGTATTTATACTAATTCGTTAATATATCCAATGGAATTTAATTGTAAATTGAATTAAATAAATTTCCAACGGCCCTTTTTAATTTTGTTGATTTATTTATTTTTAATTAAATAAAAATATTTTAAAAATAACGATTGACTGAATATAAAACAAATGAAATAAAAATGCTTTGACCAGTATTTTATATTCTCTTTACTTTTAAAGTTTAATTCCGTTGATAAATATTATAAATATATTATGATCACAGCGAATTAACAATTTATTGAGCCTTATAATAGATATTAAAGATTTTTATGTGTTATTCTTTCCCTAAATTGAGGTCGTTTTTTCCCATTGAAATTAACCATAGAATATAGGTAAATTTTTAAATGGCGTATTTTTATTGAATTAACTGTGACAGGGAATTTTTTAGTGGCTACGGAATATGGCATATATAATATTTTTAATAGGAAATACTAACAGTATGGTGAAGCTGTAAAATCTCAACCCTTTAAATTGTGGTATTATACGTTTTAATATAAAATGAAAAAAAAAGAGAGATTTATTTGGAATGTTTTCTATTCTTGAATATTAACATTTACACTACTTAATTTTAATTCTATTCTAAATATTTAATCAGATAATAATAATTATTTAAATATATATATTTTTTAATTATTACTTACTGTACTTTTACTGTATCAATTATACTGTTTATATAAAAATTTTATAATTTTTTTGATTTTAGATTATTGACCATTTTATCTGAATTAATTTAGATATTGACGTTTTGATGTTGTTTTTTTTTTTTTTTTTGATAATAATTATACAATTATATCTTTTGTCTTATTGTGTGATAAGATCTAAAAATATTACTAAATTACCTTGTTTAATATATACATACTTTATTATATTAATCCTATACTAATATCATTAATTTTTAATATATTAATTTAATTACTTAATATATTTATATAGAGCTTAATATATTTAGATATCACACAAATATGTATATAATCTAACCAATTTTAGCAATACGTATTATATATGAATAATTAACATAGCATACAATATTAATAATATTTTATCTAATATTAAATTTATATATTTGGTATTTGATTTTAAATATAAAATACAATCAATTGCTCTTAATTTTTTACATTTAATAAAAAAAAAATTTTTTGTTTTCTAGATGCACCTGAAATCGTAGATGTTGGAACGGACCGATTAAGTACTGTCAAATTATTCTCCGAGGCAGTGTTTCATTGTAAGGCAGATGGAAATCCGCCTCCGAATTATGAATGGCTACAAAAACAGCCAACCGATGAAGGGGCTGTAATGGTGCGGGGTTCAAAACCGGAACTACGTATTGCTAATGTCACTTACGATTTCCAAGGCGAATATGTCTGTCGGGCATTTAATAAAATTGGTGATCGGGAGAGAAGTGTCCAGAGTGAGCCAGTGACCGTTCAAGTAGTCGGTAAGTTTTTCATTTGTTTGTTTTTCTTCTTAGAAATTGTTATACTTTATCTTTATACGATACTTTCATATTTAATTTATTCTCCCTATGATTGGGAATATTGTGGCTCTATCAGAGGATAATAATAATCAATTAATTTGGGCCGATTATATATTATTTTAAAACTTCCATTTTTACTTTTATATTGTTTCATAATTATTATTACCTCTATACATTTATTTGTACATTGAAAATATGTAGATCATTAATTAAATTATTTTTCAAAAACAGTGAAATTATTTTTTTGGATTTAAATTTTTGAATTTAGAAATGCTTACTTGAATCCGGAGAACCTGTCCAAAAATGTTTAACACACACAATAAATTTAAAAATTTTAATATTAATTCTATCAATTTCCACTCAGAATAATTAAAATATGTATAATACATACTTATAAATTTTTATTTTAATTTTTAATAAATATTTAATTGATTATATATATTAGAATTCATTTTTATCTAATTTCATATTTTTAGATTATTGAAAATATCTTAAAATTAATTGGAATAAAATATTCTTTAATCATTTTAAAAAAAAATCATTGTCTCTAACAAAATTATGTATTTCTATATATAGAATAATAATAATAATAATAATAATAATAGTTGTGAGTGGCTCATGTAGGGACAGTTAAAGATTGAGAATCACACTGATGTATACAAAAGTCACACTTAATTTTTATTATAGAAATAAAATTAATTTAAATTTACTTAAATTTTATTCCTGGATGAAATGTAAAATTTGCTTAATAAAATTTTAAATAAATTAATGAAAAAATAAATGTTTTAAATAAACAAATCATCCTAAAATAAAAGATTTTTTTTTAATATCATGTAATGTAATCAAGTACAATACAACTAAGAATGTTTTTCAAATTTTCTTATTTAATATGGGATGGTTAGAATATAATAGGAACAATAAATTCGATTGATATGTATTGTGTCTAGATTCAACCTTTCAATTCATTCCTGTTCACTCAAGAGAACAAACTTCTATATATATATATATATATATATATATAAAAGGGTTTTTGTCTGCACACTGGATCAAGTCCCCGCGCCATTACTTTTATCAGAAAATGAGTGCCATTCAATCTTTGCTCCCATTTTTCTTTCAGTTTCTAATTTCTCAGTAATCTTGATGTATTCGCCACTATTTTGACAATTAATTTTAATTTGATTATTTGGAAAAGAAAGAATTCTACCTTCAAATTTAATGACTTTGAGTGTTTCAATAAATTTTTTGATATCAGCTTCTGTAGTAACGTAGATAGGTGGAGGTGCTATTTCTTTTTTGAATATAAAATTGCTGATTTTTATTTTGTTGAGTCTGATTAAGGGAACAAATAGCCATTGAAGTCTCTGGTGATCTAGAAGCTTTTCTTTTTTTGTGATTTCTATTTTGCTTAACATGAACAGATTCATTTACATCATTTTTAGTTCGAAGGGGAATAATTTCATCTTCAAAATTATTAGATTTATTAGATTTATTAGGTCGTATTATTTTCTAATATTATCTTTCACTTTTTCTCTTTCTTTTTATTTTGAACTATCCAGTCATATTGACTTGTGATTTTTTGTTCATTTTTACTCAATGGGGAGGTAAATTCATCCTCATCAGTATGATATGATTTTTCAGAAGTTTTAGACGTTGATGAATTGCTGTTTCATTTTTATTATAATTTCTTCAAGAACTTCTCTTGTTTTTAATTCCTTTTGCCATTCATTGTAATAAATTTTACTATTTTTTGGAGGGAGAGAAGATGAGGCAATTAATTTCTGCTCTTCATCATTTACTTTTGTACTATCTATTCTTAGCACTGGAGGTGAACGATTTAAGGTATTTCCCGTGAATGGATTACAATCCGAATCGCCTGTCTGCATGATTATATTTAATAATCAATTTCGTAACATAAAAATTAGAAATAAAATAAATGATGTTAATTAATTATTAATTCAGAAGTTTAGTCTTGAAACCAAGAAATTTGATAATTATAATTACAAAAGAAATTATTTAATAAAACAAAAAATATAAAAACACTAATAAAAGTATCAGTGTTTTCTTTTCAGTTATATGGTTTATCAATTTTTTTAAATAATATTTTCTTTTAGATATTCTCGCGCCTCTTTAAAGGATCAGCCCACAGTTTGAAATTGTATTTTTTTTCTATTGTCATATAATACATTTATTATTTATTCAATTTCCTTAATCTATAAAGAGCAGACTTTTTTAATAGGTCTTTTTTTTATGTTAGTTGCACAGCGGTTCGTTTTCTTTCCTTCTCGTTTCTTCTTGTTTTTAATTATTCTCAAGAGACTACAACTCTCTAGAAGTGAATTTTTTCCGCCCATTAAATTTGCGCGTTCAAGTGTTCTCTCCTCCTCTCTATTCTTTTTATTACAGTAACAACCCCTTAATTCTGTTTTCATAGTATAAGCACTGTAACTATATATCAAGGAGGATATGCTTCATTTATTCTAATGAATCATAGAATGTTAAATAATATACTCTAATTTTTTATATAATAATAGAAAGATATAAACTATAATATGTAAATTTCTATTAATACACTCACTACTAGTTAAAAACAATTACTACTATATTTACAATATATGACTGCATATACATAAATACACTGTGCTGTGTGGACAATAACCAAGGTGACTGAGACCATAAAAACAAAACGGGTTACAAATTTATAAATTTTATTTCATATTTTTCAAAATATATCCCTTCCTCATTGATATATCTTTCAAATCTTTTGTAAAATGAATTGAAACATAAATTGAAGTCATTCTTTTGGAGCCCCTTTAGGGCCGCGGTTACGTAATTCTGGATTTCTTCCACCGATGAAAAACGCTCTCCCTTCATAGCCCTTCTTAGTTTAATGAATAGACAAAAGTCAGCTGGTGCTAGATCAGGGGAATAGGGAGGATGGGCGATAAGAAAAACGCCTTTTTTCGCCAAAAACTCGGTCACAATTAGGCACATGTGCGCAGGAGCGTTATCGTGCAATAGCCTCCATTAGCCTTGCTCGCGATACTCAGGGCGAATTCGAGCGATTCTCTTCAGCAAACGATCCAAGACCTTTAAATAGTATTCTCCATTGATCGTCTGCCCTTGGGGAGTGGATTCTTGATGAAAAGCATAAAAAAAAAACTGTCAAAAGGGTCTTCACTCGACTCTTTTGAAGCCGGACTTTTTTGGGTCGCTTCTCTTCGGGGCCAAGGCACTCGGCACTTTGCCGCTTTGTGAGCGGTTCGTACTGGTAACACCAGCTTATATCCCCGGTGACAATGTTTTGAAGAAAAAATTGATTAGAATCCGCCCTCCTCTTCATGTCTAGGAAGTGTTCCACTCTTGCCGCTTGTTGATCGTCGGTGAGCGAGTGAGGAACAAATCGAGTACAGTCCTTTTTTTTATTGAAATGTTCCGTTAGAATTAACCAAACGGTAGATTTAGGGATGCCAGTCATATCCTCTATCAACCTGGTTGACAAACATCGATCAACTTTTAGAATGTCGGCGACAATCTTCACATTCTCTGGGGTCCTAGATGTTCTTGGACGAGGTGCCCGGGTTTCGTCCTCAACGTCCTCTTGTCCATCCCGAAAGAATGAAAACCATTTGAAAATGTTCTTACGACTCATGCCATCCTCTCCGTGTGCTATTTGAATCATTTCAAATGTTTCTGTGGCTGTTTTTCCAAACTTGAAACAGAATTTAATGTTGGCGCGAATTTGGAGTGTAGGATTCATGGTTTCTGTGTGACAAGGTAAAAAAAAGTTGATCTGAAAAAAAAGGATTTCTGAAAAAGTATCAACACTAGAAAACTCGAAGGTTCGTATATCTATTTAATTATGTTTTGATACCTTCCTTAGGTGTAGCGCCGTGAAAAGGAGTTACAGCACCAGTTACAGTCACCTTGGTTATTGTCCACACAGTGTGTGTATGTGGTTGAAATTAAAATTTTTATAAATTTAGTCTTTAAAATATTTATTAATAGAAACAAAGATGAAAAATCACAGTTTCACTTTGTTTTGTTTTTTTACTTTCTCCTCCCACAAATTATCTCTTTTATTTTATTTTTTAAAATAAATTTATATAAAACAATACTCTTGTAACAACTTTATTGAGAATTTTCCTGTTCAATTCACTTTACAACTCTGATGTTGTTTGTTTTTGTTTCACAGTTTCTTTCTTTGGATTAAATAGATAGAATAGTTCGATTTAATTGAACACAAAAGTTTCCCAAAAAAAAAAAAAAATATACCAAATAAAAAATAAATAAATAAAAGACTGAACAAAAAGGTAAATGGTTCAAATGAAAAACAAGTTAAAATAAAGCTAAGAGAGTGGGAGAGGGTGAATACAATAGTCAAAGAAAGTCGAATACAAATTGAAACAAAACAAAAAGATAAAAACATAAGTAATGAAAGAAATGTTTTCAAATGGAAGAAAAACTTCCCATTTAAAATTATTATTCAAAAAATAGTAATTGATCACGGGGGTTCTTTTGTTGAAAGTCTGAATGTAATCGCTTTACATTTATTTTATTTCAAATAATATATTATAAGACCTTAATTTTCTTTTTATTTCTTCTTTATTTTTAATCACTAAATTATTTATATATTTTATTGTATATGTTATTTTGGCATCCAATATTCCTTAGAATTCATTACCGACCGACGATAGTATAGATGTGTACAGCCTGAACGGCTCAACGGATTTTGATGAATTTTAATGCATCAGAATGATGAATGGATCAACTTTTCGTGTATATCCGGAAACCGGAAGTCGTAGTAATAGCGATCGACAATAGGAAGGGAAGGGTTATTTTCACACCAAATTTCACTTAGTTTTTTCTTAATTTAAAATTATATGACGTCATCCAGCCATTCATGGCGTCACAGCGAGCTCCTACTTATATATTATAAATAAAATAAAATTAAAAATATTTATATTTAAAAGTTATATGCCTATCTGTTTTTTATTGCATTAATAGATACATATTAAAATTATGTGAAATTGTTTCTGTTGCTGGAAATTAATTTATTTCAAACCGTCAGTCGGTTCTGAGCCTGGTCACAGGTCAACTTATATTTTTAATAAAAATTGTGAATGATCTATAATGAAATGTAAGAAAATTTAAAGAAAGTCATGAGAATATATTTATCGTACTGGTGTTTGTTCTATGGGCATTTCATTTTACTAGTAGTGATTGGCTGGGAATTGCAACAATTAATATTTTATATTCTTTGTCAAACATGTGTGGACATATTCTCCAAATCCAGATCAACAATACTGAGATTTGTATTCATTTTTAATATAAAAATTAATCTTTGAGTTTTTTGATTATATATTTATAGTTGTGCTATTATAAGAGTGTAAAGTAATCCAATAGTAAGCCACAATTAAGGTTATTATCCTACAATTATCGGAGAAAGTAAATTACAATCTCAATTGACTTATATAATTGGTTACATATACGATTTTTAGTCAATCTATATATGTATATATAATTATTGGAACTTGGAAATGTGTCCCACCCAAATGATTGAAAAGAATATATATTTCTTGTATTTGTGCAGGTGCTCCGCAAGTGTTGCGTCAAGGTGGCGGTGGGCAGCAGGTGGTGGTGGTGCCGAGGGGTGAATCAGCATCCCTCTCGTTGGTCGTTTGCTCGGATCCTTCACCGCGGCGAGCGGCCTGGGAATGGGGTAGCACACAACTTGAAGCTGGATCCGATTTTGGACGTTTCCAAGCCGACGATTTGGCCCGGGTAATATTATCAACACCCCCCCCTCTCTCTCTCTCTCTCTCTCTCTTTCTCTCTCTCTCTCATTTCATTTCCTAGTGTAAATTTTTATCCATTTATATTAAATTTCAATTAAAAATAAAATTTAATACATTTTCCAAAAAGAACTCCATTTTGATTTATTAAAAGAACTAATTAATTAATTTTTTTAATAATAAATTTTCTGATCTTTGAAATTGCTTAATTTCGATTAAAGCTAATGATTAGTTGTTTTTATTAAAATAAACATTGTAGAGGTAGATGAGAGAAGGGTAAGGTAAGGTTTCCTAATATATATTTTTGATTTCAGGATTCACGGGAAGATTGTTACGAGGCCCGATTAAAAATAGTTGGTGCCGAGCCATCTGATTCCCGTAATTATTATTTGGCGGTGGAGAACGAAAAAGGCACTGACAGGCATGCAGTTCAACTTGTGGTCACAGGTACTCGTCAATTCTAATTTATAACATGTTAATTTTTCCTATCTTAAATAATAGGAGTTTAATTTCTAAATTTCTAATTAGGCAATCGAAAATTATGAGAAAAAAAAAAAAAAAATAGAAATAAATCCATCTTTCTGGGTGTTTTTATATTAAAAGGAAGGTAATTTTCAATTATACATTCATATCTAAATATATAATTAATATTTTTTTGAATTTTATATTAATGAAATAACATTAAAAATAATAATAAATAAAATATAATATTTTAATTTCAATATTTCAACAGTGCTAATTTATTACTTAAAGATTAATCGAAGCAGGAAAAGAGGTTGGGCTGGTGCTAAGACAAAATATTTAGTAACAGTAATAGTAATAGTATTAACACACAAAGTCTTAACCACAGACTGTTATCATGCAGTAAAGGGGCTTATCTCTTCAAAATTATTATCAAAGGGGATTAAAATTAAAATATGTATATAAAACAATTATTTTGCCGCTTGTTAATACAATTATGGGTATGAGGCATGGTCTGTGACCCTGGGAGACGAAAGTAGATTTAGAGTATTTGAGAATAGAATTCTTCGCAGCATTTATGAGACAAAGAAAGATGAGGACATCGGGGAATGCATGACCGGTATGCATCTCCAGACATAATAGTTAGGGTTATAAAATCGAGAAGGCTGCGATGGGCAGGCAGGGCACGTGGCTAGAATGGGAGAAGAAAGAATGACGAAAAATATATTGTTCGGGAGACCGATTGGGAAACGTCTGCTTGGAAAACCAAGGACACGTTGGGTGGACAATAAAGGAAGGAATGTGAGAGGGTAACGGTTGGATTAGAGACACTCTTGGAGAAATGTGGTTGCTGGGGCCAACAACTTTTGAGTTCCGTAGAGCCACATAGATAGATAGATAATTGATAATTTACTTACTTACATGAGACAGACAGACAGACACTGATAGCGATTAATTATTTAGAGATAGAATTTAATTATTTATTCAATTTTTAAAATTATATTTAAAAATTAATAATCTTAATAATTCAGAATGTTTTGAATGTCATTTTAAATTGTCTTTTGGAATTTACTTATGTAAAATACATTTTTAAAATTTTTTTTTTTTTTGATTAGAAGATAAAAAAGTTATCATGTTGTTAAATTTTTTATCATCCTTTTGTAATTAAATGTTTATGACTACAAATTGCCCATTATGAATATGAAAGAGAATTAAAACAAATGTTTAAAAAAAAAAATTAAAATAAATATTAAAATAAATAGAAAAGTTTTTAATTATTAATTTGTTTTGAGAGATTTTTAATTTAGAGTAAAAGGGAGCGAAATAAATGTTAATATTTAAAACAAAGGTGACAAAAAGTACTACTCTACTTAACTTTGACTTTACTGTTTGATGTCTACTTTTGCTGTTGCTGTTATTCATTCATTCGTTTCTTTTCATTAAGAAAGCAACAAAATCTTTAAAAACTTTATATTTTGTATATATATATATGTGGGGTGTTAGAAAGTAGTAACTTTTCCATAAAAAAAAAAAAATCTTTACGCCTTTGCTTTTTACTTTTGAAATTTTCTGAAAGGGATTCAATCTTTCCCTTCTCTTAAACTTTCCTTTCCTAACCTTATGTTATTCCTCTGAGAGTTGACTACCCACTCGAGATTTTTGATTCACATTCTTATATTATTTATTTCTTAAATTTAATTATCTTAATGAATTTCATTTCAGGTTAATTAATAAAAAGACAAAACATTTTACTAAAACGAAATTTTTATGGTGTAAAAAAAAAAGATATAATTTCATTAAACAATGGTTAATAAAATTCATAAATTAATCATGGATTGTTTTTAATCATTTCATATATTTTTTATTTAATTTCTTATTCAATAAAATTAAATTATATTTTTTTAAAAATTTCTTCTTCACATTCAAATTGATTGAAATCTATTTTTGAAAATATTATACTCGAAAATTTTATATATATTTATTTTCAATAATTTATAAGAAAAGTGTAGGTTTATTATAATTAATAAAATTTGATAAGTACTTAGGTATATTGGAATACTTATATAGTATTTATCACCACCGGATAAAGGAGCGAACAAGCCAGGGACACGAAATTTTGAGGGACGTCTTAGAACGGGTGTTGTCTACTATGCTAATATGCTAATTTAAATCTAATTTTTAAACAAGATAGAGAGAGAGAGAGAATTAACTTTAATAAGTGAACTTATATAGAAAAATATTATTTTCCATAAATAATAAATCGTACATTTTAAACATATTGATAATTTTGAGAAAATTAATTTCTGTATATCAAATATGATTAGAAATTGAAAAATGTATAGCCTACGTTCAAATAGGAGTATATAAGAATGTTCTAATTTAATTCTTTAGTAATCGATTAATTTTGAGCCTTTATCCTTACAATTTCTCAGACAATTATGAACAATTCTAAAGTCAGATCTGGATAGAACTCATGAAAATTTGCAAAAAATTTTATCTGTACTATTTATGTGCAGACAAAAACCTTTATATAAATATATATATAAATCGAAATCTTTCCTCGATGTTGTAAATATAATTACTATAATTTTTTCTACCAAAATTGGGATTTTAATAGATTTTTTCATGGATCTTATTAAATTTTTATTTGATTATAAAATTTTATTATGTTTTTTTTTTACTCGATGAGTCCTTTAAATTTTCTGCATAAATAATTTACCTATATAAAAGTTAATTGAATTTTATAGAATTCATATTATGCAAATTGATATAAATATAAATTAGAGTAAACTGTGGAGTTGAGTGGTAGTATTAAATACTATTAGGAACAACAGTAGACAAGGCAGGCACCCGTTGCCTAAAAGTTTCATAATATTGGAGATCTGATCGAGTAGATTATGAACTCTTGGATTTATAAAAGAAATCGCCCTCAATTGAAGCATACCATCCAATCAACCCATCTCCATATTTTAACCTATACCGCTTAGAGGCTTAGAGTAGCTCACTTCAATTTATTAATTTTTGTATTTTTATATTACATATTTTTAAAGTTATTAATTTATTACTTCCTATTTATATTTATATATATATTAATTTATAGGTTAAGCATTTATTTATTTTTAAATTAAAATAAGAAATTTTATCTTTTTTTAATTGGATATAATAATATAGTATTTGGTTTACCGAATCACCGCTTGGTACTTTACTTTAAATAATTCTCTATCAATTTGGAATAATGTTTTAACAATATTAAGGGTTGTTCGAGAATTTGAATAAATTGTCTGAGACGATTATGAATATTCTCCATTCTCACCTTATGACAAATATACATACAAACATTTCTATAAATTATTAAAATATATATACATAATTATTTTAATTTATAATATAATTTTTTATAAAAGTTATCATTTTAATTTATTTATTTAATTAATTCATCATATATACATTAAATATATTTAAGTTGAAATAGCATACTTATACTGAAAAGTACATAATATCAATTAAAGAAATATACATATATGTTATTATATATATAATAATGATATTACTAATACTAACTACTCACACCTTGTATCGATATAATGTTTTGGATAATTAGACATTTATTGACGCATGTTTAATCACTTAAGTTAAGAACAAAAGAATTAAATTGATTTCTCTTTTAATGAAAACTATACAGATCGATTATTCACATAAAAATTTCATAAAATCCTTGTGCACAATTTTCCAGATCATATATAGAGCATATATAGATCGATTTATTATATAGAGATTCAATTCAGATAGTACAATACCTAATTTATTTCAAAATATTCTTTCAAGATTCAAGATTAATAAACTTTGTATGTGTTTGAACTAATATATTCAATGAACTTTCTCTACTCCTATTGAGGTAACTCGAAAACATGTGTTTTTTTTATTATACTATATCCACGATTCATCATCATCCGTTCAGATTTTATACACAGCCTTTGATGCTGATGCACATGAGATGTATTTTTTCAACATTTCCATGCACCACGAGCCTTTGAATGGGTATTGAACAGATTATTTGAAATCCATCACTAAAAAAAATCTTGAATTTCGCCAAATGTTCATGCAATATCTATTTATAGTATATATAATAATAAAATATTTGTAAATAATTTAGAGATACAATAATTCAAATGAAGTAAATCTAGTAAAAAATCTTTAAATAAATTCATAAAGCGAATTTATTGAATAAATATATTAAAGGCACTTTTCTAGTTGAATAAATTTTTATTAAAAATTGTGCTCTCTCAAAAAAAAAAGACTAGGAGAAATGACATTAATAGAAAAATCTTGGAAAAAAGTTGATTGAAAAAAAATCAAAGAAAAATATGAAGAGTGTATATTCTAGTGATTTTTTGATTAACAAGAAAATTGATTTAAAATTTATAAAAAAAAAACCAAGAGATGGTATATACATATTTATATATAATAACGAATTTAATTTCAAGAATTTTCTACTTTAAGTTAAGTTAAATAGAATGGAATAAATAGTTGCAAACAAACCCTTTTCAATTCACAATCCCTTCTTCTTAATCTTTAACTCAGTAGAATTTTTATATTTATTTTTAAACTTTTTCTCGTTGGAAACTCTTAAATATTTATATTTAAACTCGACATCATTAATTTTCCAGTTCATTTTTTACCGACCAACGATAGTAAGGGAGGTATTGTTTTCACACCAAATTTCACATGAGGAGATTTTTTTTTATATATCACCACGAATCTCTCATGCACTTTGTATTGGTTTTATCCTCGAGAAAAATCATCTTTATTAGTTTTTTCTTAATTTAAAATTATATGACGTCATCCAGCCATTCATGGCGTCACAGCCTGGTTTTACATATATATTATAAATAAAATAAAATTAAAAATATTTATGTTATACCCGTTATATCTATTTTTTATTGCATTAATAGATACATTTAAATTATTTAAAATTGTTTCTGTAGCTGGAAATTAATTTATTTCAAACCGTCGGTCGGTTCTGCGCCTGGCAACAGGTCAACTTATTATTATTAGCATCACATTGAATTTTAAACATCAAAAACTTGAAATTCAATAAATTTATAAAATAAAATCTTATATTTATGTATGATGATCCATTATAACCTATATAGAATATGCCTAACGGTTTATCTAAAGGAGTATTTCTCAACCTTTTTTATGCCTCACACACACCAGAGGTTCTAAAATCTTAAAAATGTCTCTCCATGTTTAATGAAAATTAATAATAATAATAAATTAACTATTTTTTTTTAATTATTATACAATTAAAAGTTTATGGTATTTTAACACACCAACAGAAAACCCTAAAATTTATATTTTTCAAAGTTTATAAAAATTTTGAACTTTAGACCAGCGGTCGCCAAACTTTAAAACTTCATTGACCACTAAATGAGTAATTTTAACTTTAGAAAACCACCAATATAAATTTATGGAAAAAGTTAAATCATATTTATATATTGGTAACTTAATCTCAGAGATTTTATTTAATTAATGTAAAATTCAGCCATTAAAAGAAACAAAATTATAGAATAATTATTTATTGAAAAAAATGTAAAATTTAGGTTTAATTATATATAACACATGAAAATATGGACCAAAAAAAGATTTATCACGGACTACTGAGGGATCGTGGACCACCATATGATGACTGCTGGTCTAGACCACTAATACTTTTGAATCAAAATATTTGTTAAAAGAAAGAATATAAAATTATACAAAAATGTCATATAAATACCTTTAAATAAATTTTAGAAAAATAGAAATTTATCTAAATTAAAATCTTCTGAATATTTCAAATAGAAATGTTTTTTTGTATAATTTTTGATGAGACCAATTTTTCTAAACAGCAACTACTATTTCCATTCACAGCTCCCTTTTAATAGAATCTAAATCGATTTAATTAACATTACAGACTTAACTCTACTCAGTTATTAAATATGTTTGACGGGCTGAAAGGTAAGTGTGTGTGTGTGTGTGTGTGTGTGTTTGAGATTGTTGGGGTTAGCTTTAGAAACAATGGTGTAGCTTTAGTATAGTATTATATGTAGCTACTTGATACTCCAGTCTCAATAAAGTAAATATTAATAAACTCATGCATCCCTCTGGGCGGAATGGAATTTTTCTCTTCTCCCTTCACTTGACATAAATGTCCAATAAACAGACAACTCCCAGATTTATATTTTTTATAATCTAATATATATTCTCTCTCATTCTCTCTTTCTCTCTCTCTCTCTATCTATATCTAAATATATATATATTTATATATATAGATATGTATTTTTTTTTCTTATAACAGAAACAATATTAAAATTTTCTTTACTCGTATTCTAAAAATGAAATAATAGGATATAAAAAAGTTTGCCATATCCCCTCAGAAAACAAAAAGTATTTATTTTTTATACAAAGACTTATTTTGAATTTATATTCATAATCAATCATTTATTTTTTATTTTGAATTATTAATTTAGTGAAATTGAAAGAAAAATATAATGTTATTTGAACAACTTATAACAACTTTAATCTAAGTAGTTTTTATAAATTATTAAAATGATCTAAATATAAGATATCTAAAATAAGATATAACCTCAATTATAAAGGATGTGGAATGACAAAGGATAATAATAATTATTATTATATGGTATGTACGTACATTTGATGTCATCTGAAAATCCGTTTTAAAATATTAATTCTAACAATTCCCAGTATTACTAAAATATATATAAATTTTGATATTAATTTCTAATAAATAAAATAATACATATAATATATATATTTATAATAAATATAAATATAATTTAAATTTATTCATTTATTAGAAAACTAATCATTTTAATTATTTTATTGAAATTTAAATCATATTTATTAAATATTTCAAGGAAATATATATATATATTCCTTGGATTCTATAATATATCCATGATGCATTTTCTGATTAGTCAATATCAGTATAAACTTTAGTAATTTATTTCAAATAAGAAAATAAAAAAGCAAAATGTGCAGCATCGTACACGTGGCGGAAGTGAAACTTCTTACAATCTAGAGAATAAGATAAATTTTAGTTGAGAGTGTGAGTGAGAGAGAAATAGAGAAAAATAAAGGGATCATTTCGAAAGACATAAAACAGTATAAAATTTTCGTAACAAATATTCGCTTTATTATTATTATTATCTACTCTATCATCATATCTACATTGCCTGTACTATTGTCGGTTGGTGCTTCAATTGGTAATACTGATATTAATGGCTTGTGATAACTAAAATAAGATATATATGTTCGTGATTCGATATTTTCTATATAACGTGTAAAAACAGCATCTATTGTAGTTCCAGATTTTGTTGTTGATTCCTTGGGATCGTTATTTATAAGCAGACCAAATGTTTCTCGAAGAAAGTTGATCAACGGCAACGAATCATCAGATCCAAAATTTACATTAAAATCTCCCCCGAGAATTAGAGGGATTTTATCTTCGCCTCGTTCAAGTGCATTAGCACCTGTGTGGCTATAAACCAGTAGTGAACGGTGTATGAAATAAATAATATCGTCTAAATTTTGGTCGTTATTTTTTTCGGCATAGTGAAATCTGTGGAGTAGAGAAAAGCAGTTTTAAATGCAATAATAATTTTAAATTGATTTAGTAGTGTTAAAGTAATGTTGAGATTCGGATAAATAACGTGAATGGTCATCGACGCACATAACTGTATGTGTTGGCGTGTGAATCGCCGACCATGTTCACACACACAATTACATGCGTCGGTATGCGTGCACGCTGTATATTTGACTTGAGAATTTTAATTATTTCACGATATATATCTTATCTTATTATGCTAGCTAAAATTGTATATATCTATCTATTTATCTATAACCATTGGTTCTCAAAAACCGCTCTAACGATTTTTTTCAAATTCACACTAGATATAGTATTTATAAAGAAAAATTGAGTTTTATTGATTACATCTCTTGAAACTTACAGCTTCATTATTAATTTCTTAATTGAAAATTATATATGGGTGACGTAAATGGCATCCATTTTGAAATTTTACTCCCGCCTTTTTTTAATTTTGTATTAATATTTTTTTTATATTTAAAATATTTTAAAATTTATTATTTAATTTCGAAATAAAATTAAAAATATTTATTTTTAATAAAATATATATATATATTTATTAATCCCGCTTTTTTTTAAATGATATTGTATTAACATTTTTTTATATTTAAAATATTTTAAAATTCATTATTTAATTTCGAAATTTTATATTTAAAATATTTTAAAATTTATTATTTAATTTCGAAATAAAATTAAAAATATTTATTTTTAATAAAATATATATATATATATTTATTAATCCCGCTTTTTTTTAAATGATATTGTATTAACATTTTTTTATATTTAAAATATTTTAAAATTTATTATTTAATTTCGAAATAAAATTAAAAATATTTATTTTTAATAAAATATATATATATTTATTAATCTCTCTCAAAAAAAAACAACAAAACAAATAAATGTCTTTGAAAGATGGTAAAAATATCTTTGTAATTATCAAAATATCATAGACCAGCAGTAAGAACAATTGTTTTTACTCCCCGAGTTCGAAGGATCGAAACTCGCCGCGTGCATTTTTTTTTATCTATTTTCGTGATTTATTTATTCATTGTTCTTTTATTAATTAAGTTTTAGATAGTTTTATAATTTTTAATATTTTTTCAATAAAATATTATTTAATACATTTAATAATTGTAATAAATAATTAAAGAATTGTATATCAATATTTTTTAAAGGGTAGAGCGAGCTCGGTGTCCCAGGTATTAATATTACCAGCCAAATCCAATAATAATGAATCATTTTTTACTATCTCGCCAGAGATAGTATTGCGATCACGAAAATTTTCGATGTTGAGATTTTGATGTTTTTATACTTTTTGAAGGTTCCTGAATCATTTTCACTAAGGCTGAGAAAAATGTCTGTGTGTGTGTGTCTGTGTGTGTGTGTGTGTGTGTATGTAGGCAAGATTACGCAAAAACGGTTTGAGCTAGAATGATGAAATTTGGTACATGGACATTATTCAAAATTCATAGTTTTCTATCAACTTTTGAGAAATGTAGCTCAACCGGAAGAGGGTCATTACCTACAACGTTTTGATTTTTTTTTTCCTCTAAAGTGACCGTAAAAATAAAGATATATGTTTGATAATTTTTCACATGATTAATAATTGTATAAAACTGCTATATATAGAATTTCAGCTTGATTGATTAGCTGAAATTACCAGAATTAATTTTTTAACACTGCAAATCTCACGCGCCAACACGTGACGTGGTGCCATCAACAAAAAGCCAAACATGCGCTGGTTTAATATTTATTATTTATTATTTATAATTTATAATTAATTAAATTTAATAATAATTTTTAAATAATATAAATAATATTTAATTATAATCTAATCAAAGAAAATAAAAGTTTGAATCTATTTGATAGTTGATCTTTTTACATATAATTAATCTCAAATTAAATATTTTTTAATATTAAAAAAAAATAACAAATTTCATATGTATATTTATTTTTATAAATGTTTAGGCAAATTTTGAAATTAATATATATTTAAATTCAAATTGTATTTAATTGCGATATCTACTGGACAAGGTGGAGATCTCGCCCTCTTTTGATCATAAGTCATACTAATTTTTATTCTTTGACCCAGTAGAGGCTGAGAAATATTATTCCGCGTCAACGTACTCGTGCGCATGCGCGCCATGGACTTTGGACCTAGCGAGTGGGTATTAGAACGAAAGACAGCACAAAAGGAAGACGCAGATAGCCTCTTTCTCAAGAACGAAAGACCGCACAAAAGAGAGACGGAGATAGAGGCTATCTCATTCTCACTCGTTATATCTATATCTTTTTTCTCTCTTGCGTTACGAAATTTCAATTTTTCAATTCACTCTCCATTCTCAACCAAATGTCAGGACGCCGCTAAAGAAGTTTCACTTCAAAAAAAAGAAAGATTTTTGACTATAAATGAATTCTAAAAAGATCGATTCTTAAATCTATAATATATGAATTAATAAAATATCTGTCGATCGTTTTCAAAATCATAAAGATATATGTATTATTCAAATTTTTGCTACTATAAAATATTCATTGCAAACATAAAATATTGATTTTATTTATTATCTAATATTAGTTAATAATTAAATTTATGAATTAATTTTAACCAACGATCCAATTAAGATAAAGATACTAATCCCGTTATGATATTGAAATTTAATTTAAAGTCATCAGTATAGGTATTTCTTAAATTAATATCAGTTTATCAAATCATATCGCCACCTTCGATCCATTTCCATCAAATTCAAGAACATGATTGACCTGTGAGTTTTGGTTTCTCTAGGATAATTATTAATCAAATACAAGAGTTGATCTTATAATAGCGAAACAGTCACTCTAACTGTAACCTTTTTTGAGTAATATACATATTTTTTAATAATGTCATCTCTGATAAAAAAAGATAAATTTAAAATCTCAGCATAAGCTTTTAAGAAAATGAAAAGAAACATTTTGAGAATAAACTTAAGTTAAAACATTAACTTTTAAGTTTACATACATATAATATAATATAATAAAAATGATGTTGATATAGGAATTTGATCTGATATAAAATTCACTTTATCTGGATTTATGTATTCTATTCCCTTCTATGTAGTTAACTAAGAGTTTCATTTGGCTAACCTCAAAAACAAACATAAGGCTCTCTCTTTAAGGAGTTCAAGTTAGGAAAGATCTTCTTCGGGAGAGTTTCCTGTACTCTCTCTCTCTCTCTCACTCACTTTCGTGTCAGTTACATTAGAGGTTTGCATCTCGTTCGTCAGTCAGTTCACCACATTCACCCCTCACTTGTTCACTGATTAATGAATATTCAGACGTTTCGGTGTCACGTTCGACACGCAGACCTCGGTAAATGTGACATGTCATGCTTGAATTGGTTTCAACTGTCGAAAACTGAAGTGAAGGTGTACGAAGTGGAGGGTGAGATGTGTTCACTTGCTTACTCTTCGTATGCTAGACGATGACGCTTTTTGATGGGGGGAGGGGGGGGGGGTGGGGTGAATGGGCCGCCATCTCGAATGACTCTCTTGAAAGTATAACAGCAACAACGACGCTATCTCCTGCTTCATTATGTAAATGGAAATTTAACAAAAAAACAAAACATAAAAAAAAGAGGAAGAAAAATTTCACTTTGCGTTACGTCAACTCACTTCACTCGCATTAAGAATACGAAATTTAAAATAATGAGTGTCAACTGCCAACGGATTTGAGATACTTAATTTTATATTTTAATTCAGTCTCTCTCTCTCTCTCTCTATATATATATATATATATATATATATAGTACAATTTGAAAGTTTTTTTATCATTTCCCTCACATTTATGCATTAAAAAAAAAAAAATTAAAAACAAATATAACATTACTATTAGAGTTTAATTTGAAATTGAATTGAAAAGTGTTCTATAAAAGATATTTTAAAAGGAAAGGAAATGAATGTAATCTGATTTAATTAAATTATACTGAATTGTATATATAATACAATTATTATATGAGATAAGTATTAAATTATTTAAGTATTAAAAATCTCAATTTTCATTATTAATTTTAGAAATAATCATTTGAATTACGAAAAAAAAAAAATTTTAAATAATAATAATAATAATATACTTAAGAATATGAAATTAATAAAAAATTATTAATTTAAAAATAATTAGAATTTTCTACACTAAATAATACTTATCTATTAATAAAATATGTTTTTATTTGAGTATTAAAATATACAGGGTCCGGCAAAAAAAAGGATGGATTTCCAAGGACTGTAAATAATAAATGACGACATTAACCAAAAGTTTGTGTATCTTAAATTTTATTTGTGAAAAATGATATTTTCCAAATGGCATCCCTCGTTTGCGATATCCCGGGTTGGCGATCTCTAGAGTACTGAATAACGGTATCCTTACCATTTCTGCTCTGATTGCTGCTTTTAAGGCATAGATGGTTTGAGGTCGGTTGGTGTAGACTCTTTCTTTCAGATAGCCCATAGAAAATCAGATTGATAGATTGATAGATATGTATGTTTCTTTCCTTCAATCTTCCTCCTATTCTTTAAGACAAAGACAAGAGGTTTCAAAAGAAAAGGTGAATTTTTAATTATTTCAAAAATATTTATTTATTCATCAATATCGCTTTCCTTTCATTGGTCTCTTCAGTTTTGGAAATAGGAAAAAGTCTCAGGGAGCCAAATCTGATGATACGGTGGTTGAAGCATGATAACGGTGTTGTTTTTGGCCAAAAAATCACGAACAAGCAATGATGTTAAAGCTGGTGTATTATCCATGATTTGTTTTTCCAAAATTCCGATCGCTTGAGTCGTATTGCTTCACGCAAACGTTACATAACTTCCTTGTAGTATTCCTTATTAACAGTACAACCTGTTGGCAAGAACTCATGATGCACCACGCCATTGTAATCGAAGAAAACAGTGAGCAAATCCTTCACATTTGATCGTGCTTTTTTTATTGAACAATGATAACTTTCTAATAAAGAGTTTAATAAACTCTCATTAGGTATTTCTTAAAAATGTAAACGAATAAAGCATATGATTTTTCATATATATATTCTAATAACTTAAAAAAGAAATGATTGGGTATATTTTCGAGTTTTTGTGTTAACAATCAATACTTACAAATATTCTTTTATTTCTATTTTTTATTATATTTTTTATTTTGAATTTGTTTATTATTAACTGTGCCTCTGTCGCTCTTCGACATTATATTTTTTTTATTTTAACTCAATTGCTATGTATGTAAATTAAGAGACCAGGTAGAATCAAATGAAAATCAATTCAAAAAAAAAAAAATAAATAATTCAAATGCAAATTATTATTACAAAAATAGTTATGAATAAAATAATATCTGTATCTATGCAACTTAATATGAATATTAAACTTGAATGAGTTTACAAATAGAGATACGAGGGCAATTCACAAAGTAGGTTGCGTTTTGGAATTAAGACAAAACTAGTACAGGAAAATGTTTTTTATTATATGCACATTAGAAAGAGCAACTAAAATACTATTTTTCTACATAATCGCCAAAAAAGTGGAGACATTTATCTTAGCGATGAACAAGCTTCGAAATTCCTTCCTCATAGAAATCCACCAGTTCATTTTTTCTTCACCCTTGTTTCACCATAACCGAACTTTCCTTCAATTTTCCGCAAATTCAACGCACTTTATTGTACGAAATTGTTTCTCAAAAGTTGCGGTTATCATAAGTTTTGTGCCAGGTGGGTACCACACTCAGGCGGCGGATTTCTATGAGGAAGGAATTTCGTTACGATAAATGTCTCAACTTTTTGGCGATTATGTAGAAAAATAGTATTTTAGTTGCTCTTTCTAATGTGCATATAATAAAAAACATTTTCCTGTACTAGTTTTGTCTTAATTTCAAAACGTAACCTACTTTGTGAATTGCCCTCGTAGAAACACTCCCAAAGATGAAAATATAAATGTATTCTTAATTTATTAGTTGATTAATTTTCGAGAGATCTAAATATCTTCGGGAATAATATCTATCTATCTATTTTTGTAGCTCTACAAATCTCGAAAGTTCCTGACCGCAACAATCACATTTCTCCAAAAGTCTTATCTTGAAGTACTCTCATCCAACTTCAATTTTCTCCCATCTTTCAAGTCCCTTCCTACATTGTCTGCCCAACGCGTTCTTGGTCTTCCAACTAGTCGCTTCCCAATCTATCTGAAAAATTTAAAAATAGAATGCATTTTAATTTTATTTTATGAAAATAATTTAATTTAATTAAATGGCGATAAAAAACTAAACCATCTGTCAAAATTCAATCAAATTTTGAAGAATTTAATCTATAAATAATATTTTGTACATTTATAAATAAAAAAATAATTAAATTTAACGGTGTATTCTAGTGGTTTCCTAAATCCCCCTCAAATGTTATGCTTAAGACTAGAAAACTAGAAAGTTATTCAAGTGTGGTATTGGAGAGGTTTCTGGAATCTGTGGAATCTACTCTTTTTCAATTTACTGCTTTGAAATACATCCCCATCCTTTTTTATATATGGATAGATAGATTTATTATTTTTATTTATTTATTTATTTTTTTCTATTTTTTACGAGTATTCAATGAATCAAAATATGTAAAAGATCTCCAATATATGTAGGTGTATATTGCATTTTTTTATTCTTTTATTTTTCTCCATTTCCTTTCAAAAATAAATCTTTTTAAAGGATTAGAAAACAGAATAAAAAAATACTAATACATTTAACACCAGGCAGAGGCAGACTAAATAAAATATAAAAAGAATGAGAACAAATAAAATATGAATGTAACGAGTTAATATAAGATTTATATATTATTTATTGTCCTTCTCTTTTATTCTAAAAACGGAAATTGCTATAGTTATATTTTTATTTATTTTGATATTAAATCGAATTTTTTTTTTCCTTATAAATGGAATCAAGATACATTTCTAAATTATCTTAATGGTCATATCAAACTCAATTATTAAATTATTATATATAATTAAGATATATAAATATTAAATCTTCTTCTATATATAATATAAATATAAAGAGGATTTTGTCTGTTCATTGTCCAGAATTTAAAAAAATTTGCATATCTTCAAGTTTTATGACATGGACAATCTAAATATAACTTAAGAATTTTTCATCTCTGTCTGTCTGTCCCGGATATTGTGATAGAGTGATAAAGTCGAAATTGGCTTAGCCGATTATTATGAAATTACTTCACACATATATTATATATATATATACCTATTTGAACATAGGTTATACATTTTATCAAAGTCTTAAAAAAAATATAAAATAATTTTTTTTTTTTTTTTTGTTATAGTTAAAAATATTTTTAAATTAGCTGGAGTGTCTCCACTCGACTATCTCGCAATTTGAATTGGATTAAATAACATAATATATTATATTTAAATTAAATTTAATTAATTATAAATTATAAATAATAAATATTAAACCAGCGCATGTTTGGCTTTTTATTGATGGCACCATGGCACGTGTTGGCGCGTGAGATTTGCAGTGTTAAAAAATTAATTCTGGTACTTTCAGCAATTCAATCAAGCTGAAATTCTATATATAGCAGTTTTATACAATTATTAATCATGTGAAAAATTATCAAACATATATTTTTATTTTTACGGTCACTTTAGAGGAAAAAAAAATCAAAACGTTGTAAGTAATGACCCTCTTCCGGTTGAGCTACATTTCTCAAAAGTTGATAGAAAACTATGAATTTTGAATAATGCCCATGTACCAAATTTCATCATTCTAGCTCAAACCGTTTTTGCGTAATCTTGTCTACATACATACACACACACACACACAGACATTTTTCTCGACCTTAGTGTAAATGATTCAGGAACCTTCAAAACGTATAAAAACATCAAAATCTCAACATCGAAAATTTTCATGATCGCAATACTATCTCTGGCGAGATAGTAAAAAAGTATCAGTTTAAATGACTAAATTCCATTATCTCTATTTCTGTTTGTATGTTTAATCCTATTTTAGGCGTAAACATGGTTAATAGATTAATCGAAAAACCGTATCATAAGATCAATTAATTTATATTAATATTATAATTATAAGTTTCGCATAATGTTGAAAAATTTAGTTTTAATTTTATAAAATGTCTTAATAAATTTAAGTTATTTTTCTTATTTATATCTAAAATCATTTAAATAAAACCAATAATTAAAATTAATGACCATTTCTATCATGATAATTAATATTCAAAAATTTCATTCTTTTAAAATTTAAAAATTCTCAAATTATATTGAAGTACGAGGTGTGTGGCTATTTAATAACCGGATTCAAGTATTATGAATTTTTTTCAATGTTAATTGATTATCATTTTTAGTTACCTTGAGAAGGGATCTTAAAGGATGGAATAGTGAAGAGCTTCTCTCTTATAAATCCTATCGTTGTGCACTTATCCTTCTCATACCACTTTTTTAAACCACTGCATGTGTCACATTAGTCTTTTGAAATCAACTAGATTTTATATATGAGCCACTTTATCTTTTTTTACTTCTCTGTCTTTTGCACACATTCTTGTCTATTCTATTCCGAATTGAATAATTAAATGAAAATAGGTCGTTGGCAAAAGAAGAGAATCGTTTACCATTTGCAACTTTCCACACTTTATCCTTTATATATATATATATTTAAAGGATATAGAATAAAAGAATCTGGTTTTGCTTTAAAAAAATAAAAAAATATTTTGATTAATTATAATATATTTTTAATACATATCTCTCTCACAATTTGAGATTTGCTTCACTAAATAGAAGAAATAGAATAGACTGTTTATATAAAAAATAATATTTCATTTTATTTCAAATAATTAGAATACAAATATCAGCTTTTCCCTTTTTTCATTGTGAATAAATTTCCATATGTTTATATTTTATATTTGTTTGTTTTGAATGTAATTTTTTTAACGAGCAATATCATTATATAAAACTATAAGTATTTTGTACATATTATTAAATAGTTAATTAAGGGAATATAATAGCTATATTCATTTTTTCATTTAATTACTATAAAGACTATAGCTATGTATAGCTATATATATAGAATATATACATAGTCGTGTATCGGTGTGTATATATATACCTATACATATAGCGTATCAAATAAATGTGTGAAAGTAGAAGCCAAATATATTCCATTTTGAAATGAAAATAATCAGGATAGTATTTTAATTTTAAGTTTAGTTATTTAGATCTATAATTTTATATTTTTGTGTTTATGTATGTTGTATGCAAATGAAAATCTATGTATTCCCTTCCTCAGATAGTTATTAAAATTTGATTCTATTTTTTCTTGGTGATCTTGTAAAATATTTTCCTCTTTTTATGTTTGTTGTCATACGTCAAATTTTCTATCAATTTATCAACCCCTTTGAAAATACACCTTAAATATATAAAATGTATTTATTCAACCATATCTTTTATTTATTTATTTTATTATTATTTTTTTTTTTTTTTTTTTTTTTTTTTTTTTTTTTTTGTTAAATCAATTACGTGAATAGAATTGCAAAAAGGATTGGAGTATTCTGTTGATTTTTTAATTTTTATTTTTATTTATTTATTTATTTGTTTGTTTGTTTTTTTTTAATTTATTTGTTGATATTTTAAATTCCGT
The DNA here is from genome assembly GCA_963082975.1 of Labia minor. Taxonomy (NCBI): domain Eukaryota; kingdom Metazoa; phylum Arthropoda; class Insecta; order Dermaptera; family Spongiphoridae; genus Labia; species Labia minor. Next base: position 80,575,714 of record OY720347.1, on the reverse strand, counting down.
GTGAATCGTGTTTACTAATGATGGAATGAAAGCAAAAGGGAAATGAATGAATATTGAGAAGAATAATGATATTCGTCCTATATAGTATATTATATACGAACACCTATATAAGGTCTGTGATTTCCTATTAACTCTCCAAAATCGGATATTTTTTATTTTTCTGTCAATGTCAAAATATCAATCACATTTCACATTGAATATACAAATACAAATACATAGCGTACATACGTATATATCTTTGTATTTCATTCTTTATTTATACATTTGTAAATATTAATATAATGATCACACATGATAAGTTACATCCCAAAGTACTAGATAATTCAATCAATTCGTATATATATTATTTATTTATATTATCAATCTCTCAGACTCCATTTATTCTAATAAAATTTTATAGATACGCATGTATATTTACTTGAGAAATTTACAAGCAAAAGTAAATTTAAAAAGTTTATTAATATAAGTATACATAGTAAATTATACTCATTATACCTAATAAATAATTCATTTAAAATGAAGTCAATCAACCGTTATGTGATTAATTAATAAATACACATTTAGTGCAAACCTTCTGTATACTAATTAAGATATTTTGACTTTATACAAATATAGATAAATATGGCGAATAAATTAAGTATATAATATTCATTATTATGAATGAAAAACAATTTATATAAAATAAAGCTTTATCTTCGATGGCAATTTCCAATAGAAAATATACATATCTTTTACAAATTAATGTGATATTAATACATTGAATATAGCATAATAATAATAATAATAATAATAATAATAATAATAATAATAATAATATATGTAGGTATTTTATTGGTGATTGTTCCTTAAATTATTTAATATGAATATTTTATTTCTTAGTCATAAAAACAAATTATTTTTATAAATATCAACATTTACTTAAATAGGCAACTTATTTATGCTTAAAAAAGAATATTAAAAAAATAGTAATTACATCTACATATATATTAAATATTTTATATTATTAAGTTACTTTTTTTTATATATTATGCAAAATAATCTAATTAGAATTTTAATAGTGAATTTGGCAAATGTGTATAAAAAATAGATGAGAATTTACTTTTTATTATTAAGAATAAATGAATATAAAATATTATTATTATTATTGTGCTGGAATAAGAGTTGTGATATGCTTCATCTCCTCTCTTAGCGATATCATTAATGTATAAATTTATTACAAAAAAAGCAAAACAAAAAGAGAGAGTTGGTAAAATTTCTTATCTATAAATACATATAAGAATAATTTATATTATTTGAATTTATTCTTCTTCAAATAATAATATATATGTAGAGATGTGGGAGGGGTTGGATCGTTGTAGGGGTAAATTAAGAGCAACAGAAAATACTTCTTGTTTGGGCTTTTTATAAAATGGTTTATTTACAAATATATATACAAACACTCGCTCGTCATCATAACCAAAAATTGAATCAGACCGTCACCATCGGAATCTCCATCAGAATCTCTCTCCGGGGATTCGCGCCATCACTTATATATTATTTCTACCCCTCTACCGAGTATCCGTTGTCGGGCGAATGGGGGTGAAACCTTTCTTCTCGCCGACACATGTTTGAGTAACACTGACCACAGGAAGGACCCATGGCTGCATTTCACAACACATGGTGTCAAATAGGGAATGGGGTGAGGGGATCCTCGCCGAGGATCCCTTGACCTCAATTCCAATTCCCACATATATATATATATATATGATTCTTACGAATAGTTTATTATTATGTAATAAATTTATTGTAATTCACTGTTTTTTATTCCCGGATTTTGTTTTTCAATTAAAATATATATATATATATATAAAATTAATTTAATTCAAATACAATAAAATTGATTGATTTAAATTAGAATTAATTGAAGCTTGCCCTTGCCCATTGAATTTTATGCAAGTATGCCTGTGAGAAAGTTTACTGGTGGAGATGATGTTGTCCATGTGGATGTTGCAGAACCAATCCCGATGGCCACACTCTTATCTGTTGGCGCCGGCTGTATTCTGTTCATCTTATGCTGCGTCGCACTCATCATCTGGACACTACGTAGACGATCCTGCTCCAGAGCACGTTAGTATCTAATATTTCTTTTTTGAAGCCTTTCACATTCCAAAACTCATTCTCAAATAATTTTAATTAATAAATTCATTCATAAAATATGAAATATATATATATATTTCATATTTTTCATATTTATTTATTTTTTTTTTGCTTTTAAAGGGAGATAAAAACAAAAGGATGAAATAATGAATTATTCCACGTCATTACCCAATTACTCCTTTTAGTATTAAATATATATAATATCAAAAAGGTTTAAACCATTTTTATCTTGTGTTTATATTCGAGGCATGCATTGAAAACAGCCTTGTTGTTCATTCATTTTGAAATAATTACGAGTCCAAATTATTCACTTGAATAGATAACATTTTTTTTTTCTTAATTATATATTTAATTAAAATAATTAGTTAAGAAATTTTCTAAAGAAAAAAAAAAATTAAAAATAATGCATAATTTACTAAATTAAAAAAAAAATAGTTATTTTATAAAAGGAGTTAATATATATTTGACCTCATTATATATATTAAACAACTTTATTATTTATTAATTTAATTATTATTGTGACATATTACAATTTATAATATTTTTTAAGGGTGGTAGAAATATAAATATACCTACATTTCAACAAAAATTCTTAAAAATAAAATAGAATATATATCTTTTAAAAAGAAAGTTTATGAAATTCGTAGCACGGTGTGATAATTCATAATTCATGATATCTTTTTAAGAGATAAGAGAGATTTAATAGAGAAAATTATAAAACTCTAAGCGAGAATATATACACCTAGTAAAAATTTTAAATAAAAAGTATTTTTTTTATTTTATTCATTTTTTTAAATTCATTTATTTAACTATTCTTTATATTATATTTATACTTTCATTTTATATTAAAATATATGTGGTTAAAATTTTCTATTTCTTAGTATGAAAAAAAGCTTTTGCTTACTTTCAACCCATCAGTGACATATTCCCAAGAGTATAGTAAATTTACTCATATTACTTTTCACATTTGAACAAGTTTACTTGAAGAATAAATCAAAAATTTATTAAACAAAGGGAAAAACCTTAATAAATATTCGACCATTTAATGTATTTCATCATTTTTATTTATTTTATACATCTATATTATAAAAATAAAAGGATTTATATAAAAATCGATTAAATATGTATTTGACAATTTCAATTCAATTGTAAAATTAAATAGAATTATCAATTGTAGATTCGAATTAGGCTTTTTTCTTTAACTTTTTGAGGGGTTTAGGTTGAATTTAGAATATACCCTTAAAAATAGATACATAATCTCATCTCTGTTATTATTATTATTATTATATAAAAGACTGTAATATAGATTAAATTAGCAAAAAAATTATTAAAGGAATGTTTAGTGAAAGACCACATATTTGTATAATTTATTTATTTAATCAAATAAACCTACAAGGTAATAAACCACCACCAAAGTTTTAATAAATACAAAAAAGTTTTAATAATAGCAAAAAAAAATTCTAATTTAGAAGAAAAATTATTTTAGTGAATTAAAAAAAAAAAGAAAAAAAAAGAGTTCTCAAAATATAAAAAAAAAACAACTTTTATTTTAAATGATTTCACATGTCTTTGGATTTATTTAAATTTGTTTTAAATAAAAATACAAAATTAGATGTGTACCTTTTTTATTGAATTAAAGTTCAACCTGGTTATTTCTAAATCCAAAAGTTAAAATTGACATTTGAGACTCGGTGCTTTTATGAATGAATGAATGAATGAAACGTAAATGTGTAAGGAACTAATCGAGCCAAACGTTGGGCTGCCACTTTGTAAGGAGGACCGTTTCAAGTTGGGGTCACTTTGTAGACGATCCTCTTACGTTGGGTGCCAATTTATAAGGGGATCTAAGTATGGGGCACTTGTAATGACCCACGATGACCGTGAATTGTTAATTATGTTAAGTTATTGATGGGCGCCAACTTTGGATATCCCAAAGTATAAAATAGTGTTGAAAAATTAAGGGAAAAGGGAAAACACAATAATAATGTTCACATTAATTTACTTTAATTAAATAGATAAAAATTAACAAATTAAATATACAAATTTTAAATAGAAAAATAAGAAAATGTAATTCACTAATATCACTGGAATTAGCGGAAATAATTATCACAGGGGGTGATGATAAGGATTATACACCAATAATTATATCACGGGACGTGATAAGTATAGGTTATATCAGGATGATATCACTTGTTCGACTGTATCACAGGGTGTGATAAAAATGATTATGTACAAAATAATTATATCACGGGACGTGATAAATACCAGGTCATATCGGGATGATATCACTAGTTAAACTGTATCACAGGGTGTGATAATAAAAATGATTATATACAAAATAATTATATCACGGGACGTGATAAATACAGGTCATATCAGGATGATATCTCACTAGTTCCACTGTCCATTCTCAACTGTTAAAAAATATTAAAACTTGGAGGGATGGATCCTCCCCTTATGTCGAAATATATCTCTATATATATATTACATTTTAAGAATAATGCGACCAAATAACTTTGTTAATAAAATAGGGGAATAGAAAAACAAAATAAACTAAAAAAATAGATAAACAAAATAAAATGTATAATAAAGAAAAATAACTAAGAATATAAATACTTTGTCCGTTACAAATGTTGATAAAACGAATTTTTCTAATAATCGCATATTTAATGTAAAGAATATTAATTACTGAAACATATTATTTTAATAGAATTCTAAATAAACAAATTATTTTCACACTTTTAATTAGAAAAAACAATTTAAATCATTGAGCTGCTCGTTTTCCTCTTCACCAATTAACAGTTTCCTTGAGCGTTTCATCATAAAATGAAATATAGGGTTGGATACTTATCCTTTTTCTCAACACCCTTCTAACGAAAACACTGTCAAAATTAGCAATGCAAATTCTTTATATATATATATATATATATATATATATATATATATAATACTTCACAATCTTTACTTAGAAGCCTTTCGGTCCATCTTCTGATGGAAAAAGAAATATTTTGAAGAGAGTGAGTGAGACACATGATGGTGTTATATGTGAAAGTGAAAAAAAGAGAAGAAAAAGTATAATAAGGCACAAAAAAAAAAGGAGAGCGGTAGGTGATAAAGTTGAAAATAACCTTTGCATTTTTTTAATTAAAAAAAATCTGATTATATTATAAAGCTTAGATTAATTAAAAAGACATCAGAGATATCCGGAAGTTTTTTTTTTCTACATCTGTTTATATTTAAACTTAATGAAGGGAATATATAATAAATATTATCTTCCAATTAGAGATAATAATAAATTTCATTCAATAATTAGGTTTTTTTCAAATTTTTTTTATTTGAAAACACTTCTAGATGACTTAGCTTTTTATTGATTTTTAAACAACTCTTTTTCATTAATGTCATCTACATATTTATGTGCTAGTATTGTTTGACAACGTTTTCAAAGATACGTAAGTATAATGGTAAAACTCTAATAATGTTTTTCTTTTTATTTTACAGATCGTGGAGATTTTCGTCCATCCGATTTAGAAAGGTAAAAAAAATAAAATGATCTGTTTTTTGAATGTATGAAAATTACATAAATTACAAAAAAATATATCCAGGAAAGAGAAATGGGGGAAGTGAGGAGCTTTTAAGCATCCCCCCATGTTTTTTTGTTTTTTTTTTAAACTTGAATGGGTGCTAGTAGAGTAAAATTATTAAGGTGTTCAAGTAAAAGTATATGAAACTTAAAATTAATACTGGTATATTATTATGGTATCTGTAGTTGAAATAGATAATATGTAATAATAATAATAATAATAGACTAAAATTGGAAGAATTTGGAAGAATATTCAACATCATCAGTTAAAAGTTGTAACAATATTTGATATCATTGATATTATGTACATTTCAATATTTAATATGAATTTCTTCTTCTTCTTCTTCTCCTCGATAGGGATAACAAGAATGATTTGGATGATCATAAATCGGAGGTGTCCTTCAGCCGTCCGCTAGAGAACAGCTATCGAGGAGCCTCGCCGAGTGGACGTCGCCCGCACACGATTACCGGATCTCCGGAGGCTATGAAGGTGAGGCTCGCCGCAATGGTGCTGCAGCCTCCTACCCGAGTCTAAAGCCAGCCCAACACTTCCAAATCCTCAGTGCTTAGAAATAAATCAGTTTCTCAAACTACGCCGTCGCTAAAAAAAAAAAAAAAAAAAATATAATTTAAAAAAATAAACTTCATCTTTGCATAGAGAAACTTTTTCAATTGATTTTTATATTAAAATATGAAGATACATTATTTACATTATTATTGAATTGAGCTATTTCATGGTATTTTTGCAGCCTTCAAGCACCAAGCGCACATTCTAAAAGTACTATGCCTGCACAGCCAAAGCGAACAAAGCACGAGCACATATAATTACTTACTAACACATGCACCTAAATACGCACCCGTTGGTCTTGTTTTATCTTTTTTTTCGTTGTTCTTGTTGATGTTTGTTTCAATTAAGAATTTTTTTTAAGTTGTTTTATTTTTCCTTACTCACTTTTATATCAACTTCTTCTATCTATCTATCAGTCACTCTTTGCATCATTTTTTTTTTCTTTTTTGTTTCTCTGATGGACAGCATATGCACCATCTTCATCAAGGCCACCATCTACATCATGCAACGGCGTAAAATATATAGAAACACTCCTTTGGTGGTTTATCTCTCTATCTTTTCAACTTTAGGGTTGTTGACCTAAAAAAAAAAACACCCAAACAAAAAAACAACTACTTTACAGCGATACAACAATTACCACCACCACCACCACCATCTCCACCATTCTTCATCAACATCAGCAGCAGCAGCAGCTACTGCTGCTGCAAATATCTATGCCGATCTCCAATTACCTACGGTGAGCAATCGTGGGGCCGATATCTCGACAGCTGCTCGGGTGGCTGCTGCTGGTGGTGGTAGTACCTATCGCGGGGGTTCCAAACATCACCACCTACAACATCATCAGCAACAAGAGGCTTATTTTCGTACGTATGGACCACCTGAGCCACATGTTGCCGATTCCGGTTATATTTTAGGTCATTTTCGACCACGTAGTTTCGAAAAAGCAGAAATTTAAATCAATCTCGTAAACGAATTTCTTCCTCTTTTTCCATTCACTTAAAATGACGGAAAAATTTCATTTCATATTCATTTTTGATCAATTATCTATTAAAAAAATAATATTTTATTTAAAATTTATATTTTGATTTTTCTTAAATTATTTACCCTACTCCACAAAATAAAATCACACATATTTTGAATTGAATGTTGCACAACAATCGTGCACCGATTAGAACAAAAAAAAAATAAAAAGTATTTAAATATTTTTTATACCGTCATTCAAAAAAAAAATACTTAGATTTCGCTTATTAAATCAAATATAAAATATTTTATTTGCAAACTTTCACATTCTCTTTCACTAACACTATTTCATTTATTTTTTTCTACATTTCATTTAACTTGTAAATATAATATTACATTAAATTGTTAATATAAATAAATATATCGAGCTTTGATATGGAAAATATTTAGTAATCTTGTAACTACTCGTAGTCAGTCGTATTGGAAAAAAATAATGTCCTTTCCAAAGGTTTACCATTCTTCTCTACAACTTTGTATGTTTGTAAATGTGTTCACAATATTAAATACAAATATAAATATATATATATAGTTATTAACATCAATATAATAAATATAAATGTTTAAATAATTATATTTATATTTATATAATTTATATAAATACACATATATATATATATGTGTGTGGGTAAATTTCTTCTATTTCTATTCAACTTCCATTCTGTGTTCTTTAGATTTCATAAAGATATTTTTGCCGATAAATTGTATAGAGATCACAAAAATATCTCACTTTTATATACATATAATTTAAATATATTAAATATATTGTACATATACATATATATAAGGATAGACAGAAAAATCTTGTCTGAAAATATCCCTGAAAGTATTCTTCTCTCATTGCCAGTGTAAATTTAATGTACAAACGTAATAATTAAAATATATTAAGCATTCATAATGGAAAAATATATAAAAAAAAAATCTATAAATATAATCTGATTTATAAATTGAATTTGCTCATTTTATATGTATCATCTTCCTAAATATAAATATATACATATATATTGTTAGTAATTATAGAAATATCTTTATTTTTATAATATTTTACTTTAATGAATATTATTATATTGTAATAATTATTTTTGTTAAAAAATAGTGTTTCATATTAAAATATTATTTATTCTTAATGTTATATTTATGTACTATAAAATTAAAATATGTAAAATATGACAAAAGTTATGTTATGAGGAGTTGAAATTATTCTATAAAGTATTAGAATTTTATTTATTAAATACGACCACTTAACAAAATACTCAATTTTAATTTAAGAGTATTATTTTTAATCGTAATTTATAATTGTTATAAAGAAATACATGATATATTTGATATAGATTATAATTTTAAAGTACTTTCATTTAGCAGATTATTTTTTGTTTATAAGATTAGATTAATAAAAAATTTAACATTTTTTTTAAAATGTTTTGTATATTCATTTGTTACTGAATAATTTTTTAAACTACGAGGTGATTGTTTTTATATCAATTTTGATAGAATTCAAAATATATTAAATTAAATTTTGAGACTCAAATGTTCAATAAAATGTTTTTATTGTGTTAATTTATGTCTTGTAACGTTCCCATAGTTATAAACTCAATTAATGTGATACTGATGCTTCAGCAAGATATTCATTGTCTTTTAAGATGGTTGGTTTGCTGTCTTTTGATTTTGGTAAAAGATTTTCTTGAATTCTGACAATGCCCAATTAGAAGTTTGATACTTAATTGTTATTTGTCTCTGTTATTTGACTCAGAGAGTTTATAATGAATTTGTTATTTATTACTAATAGATATTAGTATTTCAAAACTTTTATAATATACTTTTACGTTATACAGAATATCATATATTAGTACCTATATAAGAATATAAATTATTTATAATATGTAAATCTGTAATTCATATACCATTAGACATGCTACTGCTGTAGAGGGGAACTCATATGTATTATTATTTATTCTCTTATACGTATTATATGATTTGTCTAACTTATAGATCTCATACAATAATAATCAATAAAGAATATATATATATACACTCCACACTTCTTCTTTATTTTTTAAATCAATACTTGTTATACATATAAATAATGTGTTTACAAAAGTTTGTCATTTTGAGTCGAATATACAAGCAATATATCCTAAAAATACCTTTTTAATTTACCTTTTTTTTTATTATAAAAATAACAAATATTATTATTTGATGAAGAAAAAAATATAAAATATAATTAAAACAATAATGTCTTAATTTTTTTTTTTGATTTATCAAAATTTATTTTTTATTTCTATTATAATTAAATAATAATAGAGTATCACAAATGATAGAATTTGCTCTATAATTTATAATTTTTGCTTTTTTTTTTTTATAGCAACAATTTCACATGTGGACTCTTACAAAATTGAGTTCTTATTTAGAGATGTTTTTGCCTAAGAAATCTTTCATAATATTCGACTCCGAATTGAAAACTATATATCATGTTATATATTAAATATTAAAATATAAAAAAATTATTAAATTTTTTATATTTAGTTTATATAATGTAAATAGCAAATATTATATTCATATAAATATTAATTAATAAATACCAATTTAGTTCGACCTTATACATACATATATGTTTAATAATTCATAATTTACTTATATTTATTTATATATTTCGCTTCACGTTAAAAATATGTTTATGTCCATGATGATTCTAAATTATTAAGATATAAATATATAAAGACGATTAAGAAATATTCTTATCTTAAATTTCCTTTAAAAGAATAATTTTAGATTTAAATTAAAATATTAGATCATCGTTTTTGTTTTTTATTAACTTTTTACTACTTTTTAACTGATGTTTGATTTTAATAAATTATTCAATTGAAAGTAATTATATAGAATTTTTCTTTAGAAGGGATTATAACCACTCAAGCAATGTTCTGTGGCGCATTGCAAAAGACTATAATTTTTAATTTGTTTATTTCTTATTATTTTTAAAAATAAAAATTCAGTTTCCATATGACCGGCCTGTCTTTTATAAATGCCCATAATCAATGAAAAATACTTCAAATACTTAAATATAATATTATTTTATTAAATTAAACATTACTTATGAGTATTCAAAGAGTTAACCCTTTGTTTTACTTATATATAAAAATAAATATAATATATTTAACGCTAAGCGAGGTATATGAATAGAATAAATGTTCTTAAAATTAATTGAAAGGAAATTAATAAAAAGGAAAAGAGAGAAGTAAAAATATATTTCAAAAAGCAAACATTTTCCCGCTTTTTAATAATGCCTAAATGTATTACAAGCAGGTAAATTTTATTTTTATACTAATATCAATATTTAATATATATATAATATATATATTAATAGTGTATATAAATTGTAAATACGTATACATTAAAAAATTATTAAATACAAAACTAAATAAATATATAGATATATTATAGTTTAGAAACATTAGAAAGATGTATAGTTTATTATTATATAATCCGTTCCTAAAATAAATAATACTTATAGAATTTAATTGAAATTTTCCAGTTGAACCTTTTTTAAAAAGGTGTCTAATTTATTACAGACAATTTTTTGTTTAAAATGAATATATTATATTAATGTTAAATCATTTAATAACAATTTCTAATGTTTTTTATCTTTTGATTTTCTTTTATTTTGAATTAAAATTAAAAATAATATAGTATAATAAATTTGTTGATTCTATAGTTTGACATTGGATTTTTTTCTATATTTGCTCTTCAAAAAAGGTCATAATTATATTTATTATTGAAATTGAATGTCATTTATAGTAATTTAAAAAAAATAAACATTTTATTTTTTAGTAAATTATTTAAAAAATTTTCTATTGTGGTTATTCATTTATTTTTTATTTATAATTATTTAATCAAAAAATAAATATTTTAAAAAGCAATTTTTTCCAAAAAAAATTTTGTAGATTTTATTTATAAAAAAATTAAATAATTTTAATCAAATTTTTTTATCCTATAAAATTTAATAATATGATGAATGTATATAATAAAAAATAATATAAATTTAATATCTATAAGCTTTTGAAATTAAAAGCAAATGAATGATCTTATATATTATAAAATATTGAATGTATGGAAAGAAGGTGGGAGAAGAAATACTAAATGTCTTATAATAAATATTATATATGTCTATTTATTTTGACGACAAATATTGAATGCCAAAAAATAATGTAATTTTTTATGACCTTCAAACTCAACTTCATATTTATCTAAATCTATATCCAATATTATATGTTGATTTTTTGAATATTATATAATTTTTTTTTAATGAATAAATATTATAATAATATAAATTAAAATCACATTGAATAGATGTAATGTTTCACAGAAATATATAAAGTGATTTAAATTTTTTAATTTATACATTTTATTTTATTTATATTATTTTGACAAAAATTGGTTTATACTTATATATTATTAATTTTTAATATTTTTTTGAAGTGTTTTTTGTCTTTAGAGGAAAAATTAAATTAAATTGAATAAAAACTTTAATTTTTATAACTAACTTAACAAAAAAGCTGTTTCACAAAAGTTTGAACATCTTTACGGTTGATTTTACCGCTGTTTTTTCACTAATACATTATAATAACAATAATTTTGTTTTTTTATAAGTTTCTCTATTAAAATAAGATTTTTGGAATTTCAAAATTGCAAAATACTAAAAATAGCATAAAATTATTTTATATTTTTAGTATTGATTTGTTATTATTTTATTTAGATTTTTTACAATTAAACCTACCTATTAATAATACTTATTTATGAATTCATTTCAATTTTAGAATTTTTTGTATATTTCTCTAAAGACACATTCTCAGATCTACAATCTACATATACATTGGATATAAATTAACTATTTGTATCAATAATTACTGTATAGTCAAATAAAATTATTATGTGTAAACCTTCTCCTATATAAAATTTATAAAATAATAATAATAATAACACTATAACTTTAATCCAAAAAAATAAAATAAAAAAAATAATAAAGTGTTAAATGTACATTGTTTGATGTCAAAAATGAAAAAATAATTATAATATATAATTAAAACGTTGGTTAATTGTCAAATAATATTGCTGTGATTATATATAAATATATTAAAAAATAAATAAATTATAAAAATTTATAAATTAAATAAATTGAATAAAATATCGTCAAACCAAAGAGAATTTTAATTAATAATATTATTGATATAGGATTATAAAATCAGTTTTGATAATTATTAATTTTTTTAATTGTTATTTTAGTTTTTTTTTTACATTAAATTAGAAGATTAAATTAAAATTTACATATTGTATAAATTTTATACAAGTAAGTATTTTATTTATTTCAACTTAATAATAATATACTTAATAATATAATTAAAAAAATGAAAAAAGTATATAAGTTTCAAATGAAAACCAAATTATTATAAATTATTTTTTATAAAATATTGTTCTTTATGTTTTGCTGATATGTTTACGAATATATACATAAAAATTATAGAAATATTATGATTGTTATAAATAATTAATATTTAATTCAATAAAATTTATTGTATATATATATATATATATATATATATTTATTTGAATATTTTTTTAATAGTTGTTTACCTTCTTTCAACAATTTCCTCGTTAAATTTTCACATTTCAAATAATTATTTTTATTATTATATTTAAAGTTATTTATAATTAATAAATATAATATAATATTTATAAGGAAAAGAGTGATTAAACTTCAATGATAATTATTATAATATTTTATTTGTTAATTAGTAATTAAAGTTCTTTTTTTGGAATCACTATGGTTGAAAATAATTTTTAACTTACAATAGATAGAGATTATTAAAAATAAGAATAACATCTCAGAATCGTTTTATTAATCGTTCAAAATATTTTTGCAATCTATAAATATATTGATAATAGTAATTTTTTATAATTATACACTAGCTGCTCCGAGCGCGCTCTCCACACCTAGACGGGAGCTCCGCCCCCTGTACCCCCCCCCCCCGAGTGTCCCTATTCTGAGCTATAACCATCTAATTCAATGTTTCTCAACCTCTTTGGACCAAACGCCCCCTTTGTAAGACCCGCTTCTTAATTCGCCCCCCTATAAATTTTTACAGATAACAATTGCATGATAATTCCTAATATAAGGTAGGTACACTAGGTCAGGGCTTCTTAAACTTTTTTATATAGCGACCCCCTTCAAGCTTAGGAAATTTTAAACGACCCCCTCCTCCATATAATGAAATATATATTAACCGTAGATGTAGATGTAATATCGCACTATTTTACAATGTAAATAAAATAAGGATTAAAGAATACATACCCATTCATTTCACATATATATAATTTAATAATTTTAAAATTTTATTTATAATGATTCAAAAGTATCAGATCTTTGCGACCCCCTTTCAGTAGTCTCGCGACCCCCCTGGGGGTCGCGACCCACAGTTTAAGAAGCCCTGCACTAGGTGATACTTAGGGCCATATTGAAAAATCGAGTTTCAGAACCTGATTGCCAAATCATCTGACTTTTTTTAAGAACCATATTGAAAAAACGAGGAAATGTTTAAAAAGCTTGCTCGCAAAATCTTTTTTTTAGAGTTGAAAATGATTTCGCCCCCCAAAAATAACTTATCGCCCCCCAAAATCATATAGTCAAATAATCGCCCCTTTTAAGATGTCGATCGCCCCCCAGGGGGCGATATCGCCAGGTTGAGAATCACTAATCTAACTCCTACCCTGTCTCATCTCTCTCACGTTCCTTCCTACATTGTCCACCCTGATCACAATTGGTCTTCCAATCGAACTCCCCACCAATATATTTTTCCTCTCCCATTCTAGCCATGGGCCCTGACGATCCCACCCTTCTCGCTTTTATAACCCTAACTATATCTAGAGATGCATAGAGGTCATGCAATTCCTTGTTATGCAGTCTCCGCCATTCCCCGGTGTCCTCATCTTTCTTTGGCCCATAAATGCTGGGAAGAATCCTATTCTCAAATACTCTGAATCTATTCTCATCTCCCAGGGTTATAGACCATGCCTCCCACCCATATAATACAACAGAAAAAATAATTGTTTTATATATTTATAACGGAATTTTGTAAATTAAACCACATATTGATATCTGTTATTGTAAATTTATTCAAAAAATACAAACATATACACAACGTTTCGATTGCTACTTCTGCAATCGTTATCAAGCGACTGCACTGTTCGAGTGTCCAGTGACAGTTGTTTTATATATTTTAATTTTGATCCCCTTTGATAATAATTTCCCGATTGCAACCTCGATTTAAATTCTTTGCAAAAATTATTCGCTCTGATACTAATTATATATTTTGCATTATCACTATTAATTTCAAACCCCATCACTTTTCCTGCCTCGATTATTTTTTTATGCTACTTTAAATGTTATTAATTTATTTAAAAAAAAAACAAAGTAAACAAAATAAAAATAAAATATAAAGAGATTAGCATAACACTAAATTACTATAAAAATAATATTAAAAAATATATATTAAAATCTTACGTGAAAATCCAATTATGAGATCAAATTTTCTTAATTAAAATAATTTACTCACATAATCTTAAAAATTAATAGTATTAAATTATAGCCGTAATGTGAATGTTTTCAAAGTTTAAAAGGCCGATAAGATCAATTGAGATATTGTAAATATCAATATATATATATTAATAAATTAAATTAATAAAAATAATTTATAGTTACAACTCAATAGTCGTTGATTTTGAGAAATCGACTTACACTCAATGCTTGCTTTTATACCCTATAGGGGACCCTGGGGGTGGCAATTTGGGTTTTCCCAATAAGGGAAAGCAGATTCCCCTACATGGCCTCCCCTCCGAGCCCCTAGTAGGGATTAATTTAATTATTTATTATACTTTAAAGGAACAAATCGAAAAAATATTCAAATTTTATATATAGATTTTTATATATGTTTATTTATGCAGAAAAAATTAATTGACATAATTATTAATTTAATAAAATAAAATTTAATAATAAAATTTAATTTAATAAAATAAAATTATTTAATAAAATATTAAAATATTAAAAATTAATAAATTTGTAAAAATGTGCCTTTGCGAGTTTCTAACTGAGAGTGCAAAGTCATAAGATAACGCTTTAGACCGTTCACCCACCAACCACTTTTGTTTGCAAGTCTCCTATTACGATATATATTGATGTCAAATTATCGCCAGCAGTGCCTCTATGATCTAACATTGTAACTAAACTATTTTTATTTAAATACCACCCCTGGACACACCTTACCAATTAGCGGTTTAATAAAAGAAGTCTGACATGCCCTGAGACCTACTGAATATGCATAAAAAATTTCATAAGAATCGGTCCAGCCGTTTCGGAGGAGTATCATTTCAAATTTTTGTGACACGAGAATTTTATATATAAGATAAATGTATTTATGCACTAATTTGATTAAATATTTGGCAAATTTTGTGTTCCAACTTCATAAGCTCTAGAAATTATCAAAAGTTAGCGCCTATGTTAAGAAAAGGGAAATTAAATTTATTCGGTATATATGTTTAATAATTATTTTTTATAGTTTTTCATATATATGGTCTGTGATAAGAAGCAATTAAATTGAATATATAGGAATGTGTGGTCTGTGGAATATATGAATGGTCGTGCTGCAATCTAGTGGTAAATGTAAGTATAAATTTAAATTTATAATTATATTAAGGTTTCTAGATGGCATAAGAATCAACTTTTTTAGAAAAATTTTCAAATTAGTAAAATATTAAAATTATTTTAAATTTAAATAAATATTAAAGATAAAGAAAATATTTATTTAAGTTTATATTTATGGTAATCATTTATAATAATTGATGATAGGGGATTTGAATTTTTGAATAAATTTTGATATCTAAGATTGTATTTAAAATAATAATTTAATTATTATTATTATATTATTATTGGTAGCCATATCAGCTGTTAAGATCATTCATCATTTATTATCCATCTTTTATGTTAATAATTTCTATTTATTAATTATTATTCATATCTCTCAATGATTCCATCAAGTATTGCTATGGGAAATGAAAAATTGTCCCTTCTAATTCAGTAGAATAGATTAACAAATTAATTAAATAACAATCAATAAAAATATATTACTTAATACTAATATATAATAGAATATGAAGAATATAACAATCAATTTATTTCTGTGGTCCTAGAGAATTTTCGAAAGCTCATGTTCACAGATACCCGTATTCCTTTAAACCCAGCCAGAACCTCGACGTCTCTAACAGTAAAAAGAAAAAAAGTAAATCATTTAATAAATTATATTTGTATTGTTCATGTTTACTAATTATTTTTTTTAATAATTAACATTTCAAACTTTGTCTAATTACAATACATTACTACGTTGTATGGTAAATGATGACGTAAATATCAGTAACTATTTTGTTTTTTTTTTGAGCTTGTTCCAGTGGCGCAACCAGGGGGGGGGGGGGGTTTGGGGGTTAACCCCCCCCCAGGAGAGAAAAAAATATAAATTGCTGTATATTATGTATACTATATTACAAATAGAAAAGAAAAAAAAATAATTCGTAAAGTATAACTTAGTGTATAATAAGTTGATTTTATTTTAAAAAATTTTTAACAAAAATAAAAATTGCTTATTTTTTCGAATTAAATATAAGAAATAAAAAATTATTTTATTATTTCTCCTAAATCATAAAAAACAAAAGACTTAATATAAGATTACTAGATGATTGTAAAATTTTCCAATTTGACTATTATTTAAGTATAAAATAAATAAAAATATTACTCACAAATTCTAAATATTTTTTATTAATAATACATTAATTGCTAATTTCATAAAAATTATGAAGCGAAGACTATTTTTTTCAAAATGGAAACGGGTAAAAATCCCTAAAAGAAAAAACTAAAAACAATTTTTTTCATTTTTGTATTAATTACTTTCCCGCATACTTCGTATAAGGGAAATATTGGAATCGTCAAAAATTTCGACTTCGAGATTTCGATAGATCTTGACGTTTTAGACCTCCCTGAGTCGGAAAATACCTTTTTTCGAATTATGTCTGTGTGTATGTATGTATGTATGTATGTATGTATGTATGTATGTATGTATGTGTGTATGTATGTAATGTCTGTAAGCAAATTTACTCAAAAACTAATCAAGCTAGGACTTCGAAATTTGGTACACCGATATTATTCACAGTTTGTAGATTTCTATCAAAATTTCGTCAAAATCGGTTAACCGGAAGTGGTACTTTACCTACACTGTTTGCGTTTACCTTTCAAGTAAAGTACCAGTTTGCTTCGAGATATTTGCTTCCTATTTTGTATATAGATTTAAAAATATGTAAAAAAAAATAGAAAAATTAATAGACGCAGGAAAAAACTCGAAATGTGCTAAGATTAAATTTATTAGCAAAGAAGAATAGAATCATATTTACTTATTTTTGGAAACATTAGCAATATTGATGCCTTGTAGAATGTTTTAATTGCGCCCATCTAAAGAGAAATTATCAAAATTATTATTATATTATTAATATATCTTATAATAACAAATATAATGTTTAATAGTGAATTAAAAGTGTTTAAAAAACTGTGAAGATTATAATATTTTATTAAAATTATGATATTTTTTAGAGAAATGTAGTTTAGACCTTGACCTATTGGAATAAAATATACGTTATTGAACTAATTCGATTATTCATTTTAAGATAGAGAAATTGTTTCCTCTCCCCGATCATTTTCAATAACACATATATAATTTAATAATTAACATACGGTTTATTATCTAAGCCCCAGAATTTTTCAAACATATTTTCAATTATAATATTAATTAACTTATATATTGTTCATATTGTCTTAATCCGAATAATGAATCAATAAGATTAAAAAAACTTTTTAATAATTTGGTGACTTTAGTTTTGTGAAATTGGCTACTTGTGTTTGACAAGTAACATGTTTATTCTATCAATTACAATTCCTTCAGAATTCTCTCATCATGTGTCAGCTATGTCATAGGAAAAAGATTATTTTTAATTTATTAATTGATAAATTTGAATGTTATAAATTTGGATAAAAAAAGAGGAATTGATATAAATTAATTGTTTTGTGGTTGATAATAAATTATATCAATTTTTACACTTATCAGAGGTATTATTTTTTAAAAAAATTTGTTAAAAAACTTTTTTTAAAGGAGTACATTTAGCCCAGGGATGGGTTGAGCTCTAGAATTACATTATGTTTCAAATAATAACCCAACAACGGCCAACGTTACGATGGAAAGAATGGATTCCACTCTTTTCCCAACAGGTAGGTTTTCAGCCTCTCTCTCAAATTAAAGAACGATAATACTATACTAATTTTTTCTTCATATTATTATTATTAAATGTAGTACTTTACTTTTTTATTCATAACTCATAAAGATTTAATAAATTCATATATTAAGAATCATGTGATTTTCTTGAATGAAGAGCTGTAATGAATTAATAAATTCATCATGGTCAAAATATTCATTTTTTAAATTTTTTTAAAATGAAATCCTTTTACATTTGTCAAATATTTATATGGATTGAATTATTTAATAAATTTCTAAAAAATTTATTAAATATAATAACACTAATATTTATCTTTCATAGATTATTTATAACGTTTCATTGAAAAATATTTTTTAAATATAAATTTATTTAAAGATTAATTATTTCTTGATAAATAGATTTTATACAATTATTTAAAAATTTTAGTTAAAATCAAATACTATTTTTATTCAAAATAATAATTTTAAAAAAAATTTGACAGCTGTCATTTTCTTCTACATTTCAATTCATACTTTAGTAATTAATTATATATATATATATATATATATGACCAATAACAAATTCTTAGAAAGAGGAAATTTAATTAAATTATATTTATATATGCATCTGGACTTAATATAAAAATTTAATAAGGTTTAGAGATTTGCTGACATCAACAAAATTATATATTTATGTTTTTAGAGAAATTTAGATAAAATTGTTAAAGTTCTTAGTCTAGAGTTTAATTTAAATTTTAAAGATATTTTTAAAGTTTTAATTTTAGTATTATTTCATTTTTAGTTTTATATATATATAATTAATTGATAAATTTTTTTTATGTTGAAATTTATTATTTTTAGAATTATATTATTTGTTTTTTTATAACTTATACTTATATTACACAACATATTATCTAGAAAATATCTTAAAATAAAAATAAAAAATTACAGTAATAAAATAAAAAGAAACAATATTCGAAAATGACTGCTTTCAGCATATTAATAATTAATATTTAATTTATTAATTAGTAGTAAAAAAAATTTATATTTTTTGTGTGTTTATAGAATTATATAATCTGACTTCTTTTCATTATTCAATCTAAAATTATATTTTTATTTTATTTTGCAGCTTCGGCTACGTAATCTAATTCAAATAATTGCATTTAATATCCAAGTTTCGCAAGACAATGAATCCAAAGAGGAGGAAAGTCCATTCCAAACGCCAAAGAATGAAAAAGAATCCATCCCACTCTATTATTACACATTGCATTCAACTATGATGTCTGCACCGTTTTATACAAGTGAAAAACTCTCCAACACTAATCCAAAATGGAATGAAATTGATCCTAGTATCTTTACAATAGTTAATTCGTCAACTAATGTAATCATTATTCGATTATGGTTACATTGTGGACCAGGACGGCCTGATCGTACTTTAAGCGTTTGGGCAGTTTATCTTAATGGACTTATGTATTTGGGACCGAAAATTAGTACAGATCCTACAAATTTCACTTCAAATACACTTGTTTTTCATTTGGTTGGGGGATATTTCACTGCATATGAACATTTAAAAGTTCCGAAATCAAAAATACGACAACAAAATGTGATATTAGCTTCATGTTTAGTTAGATCTAGTTATAGTCGACCGTCTTTAGACAGGTAAGTTCTTTTTATATAAATAAGCCTGGAAAATGTTCGTGGGTTTTTTTTTTAGTAAAACTAGACTGATTTTGTTATAATGTGAAAATTAATTTATTTAAACCAAATATGCTATATATATATATATTTTTAGGTACAATTTAACCAGGATTTCATTGCAGAAAATTGATTGTTTTTTGGTTCAAAAATTAGGTTTTACAGGCTCTTTTTTTGAAACCAGCTTAATCAATTTCTTCTGCAGATGATGATGTATGTTCTATTGAGTGGATAGATCAACAAATAAGTGAAATGGTCATGATGGAGATCAACACATTCCTTATTATTTAATTAGTCATTTTCTTCTAATTGCCTGGCGTAATCTGTTGAGAATCTATCGCCTGATCAATTGGAAGTAGCTCACTGTGAATGATTTCCTTCAGGCCCCACCACTCACACAGCATTTCAGTGTCAATCAATGTATCAGTTTATATCCTAATATCCACGATCTTTAATGCTTGCGGTTGTCGTGCGTGATACATTTTTCATCAACAGTAACGCTTTTTAAAAATGAGAAACTCATACATTGGGCTTTTTTTTGCAGCCAGATTCGCATACCGGGCAAACAACTTTCCAATCAATTTCGATAATTATGTTTTCAAAATAATACTCGAATTGTTGCCTTGTTAAAGGGTGTTGAGTGGTGTAACTGCGTTTATGAGTTATCTGCTTGCAATTGACGTCATTTATTTGCAAAAACGCCACGAACTTTTTCTCAGACCTATATATATATTATTTTCGAGTTTCTGTAAAAATTAAAATTATTTTTTCTTTTAATAGATTAATTACAAGTCAATCAGCAATAATAAAAGAAATGTCAGCTGTGGAAAGTCTTCGTCAAAAAATTTCATTAGGATGTTTTACTACACTGAACGAACATCAACAACAAAATTCACATATTCAACACTCTCAACATCTGCAACAATTAACACCAAAAATGGCTCAAAAATTACAATACCGTGAAGAATTAAATCGGTTAAGAAAACAAATTGAATTAGTCAAATTTCGGGTACAATTATTAACTCACGAAAAAGCAAGAAAGGAAAAAGAATTGACAATTTTAGATAATTCAAGAAATGCACTCATATCGGCAAATCAACAAAAAGGTTTAAATTTTTATTTTGAATTTTAGAATTATGTGATAAATATTTTAAGAAAAATTAAAACAATGAATTTGATCTGAAATATTTAAATCTTTAATTAAAATAATATTTCTTTTTATATTATAACATAAAATTTATAACTAGTACCTTTTTAACTATTTAATGTTTTCAATTTAATGAAATAACCGATTAATTAAATATTATTATTTTAATTTATTTCAATAAAGACCTAATAATTATAATGTAATTTTGTAAATTAAACCACATATTGATATTTGTTATTGTAAATTTATTCAAAAAATACAAACATATACACAACGTTTCGATTGCTACTTCTACAATCGTTATCAAGCGACTGCACTGTTCGAGTGTCCAGTGACGACGAGTAACAATCGAAACGTTGTGTATATGTTTGTATTTTTTGAATAAATTTACAATAACAAATATCAATATGTGGTTTAATTTACAAAATTCCATTATAAATAAAAACAATCACCAAAGCTTTAATAATTTAATACCTAATAATTAATTATGTATATTTTAATATCACTTTTTTCATATTATTTGATAATTTTTTTCTAGTGATTAGTCTTACTCAAAACAATGAAATCTTGCAACAAAATCTTCAAGAGATAAAAATCGTAAAAGAACAACATTCAAATTTACGAGATAATCTCCACCATATTCAAATAAAACTTGCACTCCGTCGAAAACAACTCATTTCAGATTTAAGTTTTTTTTATCCCATCCAACAGGTAATAGAATAGATTATTATTATTTAATATAATTATTTTTTTCTTGTTAAAATGACTACATCTGCGTGCAGTTAAATCGACTCAATCCATAAGCGCGTATTCAGTCTTATTTTTTTTTAAATAGCCATGCCGATATTTATAAAATGTATATATTTTTAAAGTTTATTTATTTAGCTTTACATTGTTATCAATATCAAGCAATATGGTTGATTACTTTTTAAATTATTTGATCTGAATGGCTGAATTGGAAAAAATGCTGGTCCTTGCTGCCGCTACTGATTATTATTTGCAATTGCCATATAAAATTCCATTCAACCAATTATTCTTATTAATCGCATTTCAAATGTTGATTGGATTAAATTTATACAAATTGACACCATTTTTATTAGAAAATCATGGGAAATAAATAAGACTGTATACGCGCTTATGGGTTGAGTCGATTAAGATGCACGCAAGTGTATTTACTCCTTCCTCTTAACTCCAAAAATATATTTTAATTTTTTTTTGGTTTCAGTTACCAAATAATCAGTATACAATATCTCAGGTTATTTTACCAAATTCAGAAGATTTCGAAGGCCACGATGACATTGCTATTTCTGTAGCACTTGGCTATGTTGCTCATGTATTGCATATGATTTCCTATTTTCTTCAAGTGCCATTACGATATCCAATAATTTATTTTGGTTCAAGGAGTAAAATCATCGATTTAATTAGTGAACAAATATTAGATAATGAACGAGAGTAAGCAATATTTAAAAATAATTAAACTATAAATAATACTTTTTAAGATGTTCATTTAAACTTTTCGTAATTATTTTTAATATATTTCAAATAAATTATAATTTTATTTATATTTTTAAGATTCCCTTTATTTTCGCGTGGGAGAGAAAAATTACAATTTAATTATGCTGTATATTTATTAAATAAGAATATTGCTCAACTGCGATGGTATTGTAATGAGACCACAACAGACCTTCGAGCTACATTGCCAAATCTCAAAACAATGTTACAACTAAGGCCTAGTTCCTCACATTTAACGTAAGATATAAAATAAATTTATTCTTTAATTTTATATCTGGTTATATGTTTAGAATATTATATAAAATGAGTTTATTTCCAGCTATTATTTGTGTAATATTTATCATGATGGCTTAAGTATTTAAGACTTGATAAAATGAAACATTTTCCTATAATATTATTCAATTTATTCAAATTTAATTATTTAATTTATTATTTATGATTTAATCTATAAATATTAATTAATTAATGAAATTTGAATTCATGTATTTATTACATTTTTTTACTTTTCTGTTTTAAATAGATTGGATACTCCTAGAATATCTTTGGGTCTATTTTTATAAAAGGCGAATTTTCGTAATAAAAAATATTTTCAAAATTATTTTTTTTCTCAAATAAATTATTGTATTTATTATCAAAATTTGAAGAATTGCTAAGGTATAAATTTCAAACACTCTTTATTAAAATATTTATTAATAAACAATAATAGTAGAATAAATGGATAATAATCTTGGAATTTGGCTATGTTCTTCTGTTTTATTTTATTTGTAAATTGAATTAATATAAATAGTTTAATCAAGAAACATTTTGAGTCATTGACGATTGACGATATTTGACGATTTTTATATTTTGCCTAAAATTTTATAAATCCAAACACAAAAATTAAATTACTCTAAGATTTCTACAACTTTTATTAGATATTGATTTTCCTTCTCATTACCATTGACACTAAACAATTTGATAAATTTTTTAAGTGAACATTCATTCCCATTATTAAATGGTAAATAGTCTATATATAATAATAATACAACTTATACAACGCCTGCCCTATCCTTAAGTATATCCCAATCCTTGTCCATATTTCTTCTTGTACTTCATTTCTATTTCCTTTCTTCTTTCTCCCTTACATTACTCCTTTTTCCCTAACCAGTCACAAGTTGTAAATAGTTTTGCATTTATGTATAACATATTATAGAAATAATAATCACATGTTTTTATTTTCAAAGACCCTTAGTATTTGATAAATACGTTATGCTAATTTAAATATTTAGTAACATCAAATTATTGCTAAATGCTTCATTAACAAAATTCTGATTCACATAGAGAATATTTGAAATCGTCATTTACAAATACATACTGTCATTTAAAATTCAAAAAACAGGTTTTGTGATTTAATGTTTCTTGAATAAACCATATATTTTGGAAAAAGATTGATCTGTCAATATATTACTAAAAAAATTTAATTATTTTTTTTAGTACTGAATTAATTCATCGAGCAACATCAGGTTCATCTCTTGATCTTCGTTCATCAAGTAGACATTCCGGGAAAAAACATTTAATACAAAGACCTCAACATCATTTTATGCGTGGTCATCGAATTTCGAAATCAATGGGCAGCTCCGAATTGAAATTTGAAGGGAAAATATCTGATCCCGAAATTTCATCTGAACCTAAAAATAAAACTCTTAACCCCGAAATAGATGTGAATCAAGAATTTTATAGACGTCGTAATCGCTCTCGATTTCATCATATGCATCCAATTGTGGTATCATCAGAATCTCCACCAAACGAGACTACAACATTATTAACTCGATCTTTAGATAATGGAATGGATAAATTTGAACAGGACGATTCATTAATTGATTTTAAGTTACCATTGATAAGCGGTGTCGATTTGGAATGCACAGATTCAGAAGAGGCTCTACGAGTGTCAATAGGGGAAGAAGCTTCACCGGAAGCCCTTCTTGAAGCTTGGCAGTCACATATATGCTCCGATGATGAAGGTCCTAGTGATTCAATTCTTGTAATTACCTCCCCAAATGAACATCAATCGTTGCTTGATGACTGTCAACGAGTAGAATCTCTTTTTGCTACAGTGGCAACTAGAACAGCTGCCTTATCAAGTGGCAGAGGTAGTTTTAATCTGGTCAGATCGAAAAATAATAGTTCAGCCGAAGATGCCTTTTCATCATAAAATAATTTCTTTTCAAATATTCTAGTATTTTATTTTATTTCTTTGTCAGGGACCATGCTTTCAAAATTAAAAAAATAAATAAATTGAATTTAAATAAAGTTAAAATATATACATACATACCTTTATAAATCCGGACAATATATGATTCATTAAAAGAAAATAGTTATAAATAATTGTTTCTTTGAAAAGCTTCCACAAATATATATATATATATCAAAAATGTTTAATAGTTAAAGTTACTGTCTATTATAACTCACAATTTTATAGACAATTAATTAACCAAACCTCCAACACTTAATCTACAATATTTAATTAAATTGATAAGTAAAATAAAAAGTGACCTTCCCATTTTTTATTTCTCATCTATAATTTAAAACTATCTTTATTAGAAATTGTTTAATTTATTATATATATAAATATATAATATAAGAGTAAAAATTAATAAAAAAATTTATTTTAAAATAATAAACCAAATTGACTGAAGTAATATTTAAAAATATCTTGGATAAAATACTTGTTTATAAAATTAAAAGAATATTTTATAATTTATTTATTATCATAGTTATTCTAAAAATAAAATATTTAATTTCAATCTTTAAATGATAAACATTTTTTCAGAGAATTATATATTATTATCCCAAATATAATTTCCTTTAACTATTTACTTATTTGGGTCTAAAGGTCACTATATTTTTATTATTTAATTCATATTCTAATTTAATTTTCTTTATTACGTATAATTATAATTATTTTGAATGTTATAATAGATATATATGTATATACTAGTATATACAGGTCCTAAATTCAAATTTTAGAAAAAGACCAAAAAAAAAGCTATTAAATCTCAATGCAAATTTATAATTGGCTCTAATTTTATAGAACTAAAGATTAATACATTTATAATAAATAATAAATTTCATCATTATTATTAACATTTTTATATATCTTGTTTAGGAAAATTTAACTAAAGATGAAAAAGGTAGCTATAAAAGAATAACAATAAATATGATTAACAATCACTACATTTATTTCTTTTTTAGTAAAAAAAATTAAGAATTAATTTAAAAAAAAATGTAAAAAAGGGAAGAATATTTATTGTATTTCTTAAAATATATAAATTTATATTCATAATCCCTTTCTTTAATTAACTAGATGATTTTCAATGTTCATTCTTTTGAGAATTGCTTAAAAAAGTACATATATATATATATATTTTAATATTATATATATACTAGCTAAACTATTGAGCTGGTAAGTTAAGGAACACATTTTGTCCAGCTGGAAGATAAGAAACTTGTCGCGAGCGCGATAGTTGATAGGCAATATCTTCTGCAGCTTCAATACGCCGTAATTCAATAAGACCTTCGCCAGATTCTCCAAAAGATTTAGCAAGTAAATTAGCTGCTTGTGCATCACCTTCAGCTGAAATAACTGCAGCTTTCTTTTGTTGCTCAGCCTGGAAAAGTCATTAATTAAATCATTTTTTTATTATATTAAATAAAATTCAACCGTTCAATTGCAAAATTTATGTATTAATAATAATGTTGGAGTAGAACTTATTTTACTATAAGATATCAGAAGAAAAATTTAAAAAAAAGCAATTGAAATAAAAACAAAAATAAAATTCTAAATATTAAATAACTTTATTTATTTTTAATGATTTATTGGTTTTAGAAGCTACTTTTGACTTGTGTCGAATTCAGTTCCAAGAATTTAAAATTTTTTTTTTTTTTAAGAAATTTGAAGAACAGATATAAACTCTGTTTTGAAAATTTTTTAAATGCTTAAGTATTGTATTTAATGTTAATTGTGTAGTAATTTATTTACCTTTTCAACTAAGAATCTTGCTTTTTCTGCCTCTTGTTGAGCTACTTGTTTAAGTTCAACAGCCTGGGTGAATTCTTTGCCAAAGGTTAAATGTGTCTAAAATAAATAAAAAGAATAAAATATATTTAAGAAATTAAATTAAATAAATTATTTTTCATACTTACAATAGAAATATCATCTAATATAACCCCAAACTGTGATGCTCGTTCCATAAGATCTTCGCTAACTTTTTGTGAAACAATTTCTCTCTGAGTGATCAATTCTCCGGCATCAAATTGGGCCTTGTAAGAAATGAAAATATAACATTATATAATTAAAAATTATAAATTTGAATATTATACCAAAAATAAATTTTAAACAAAATATTTACCACAACTGCCTTTAAAACTTCTGTTGTGATTGATGGTAATACACGTTCATCATAATCAACTCCCAAAATTGTGTAGATACGTGGAAGTTGATCAGGAATTGGTCGAAATAATATTCTAAGTGTAATATTTACATTTTGTAAATCTACAAAATTAAAATGAATGTTGATCAATATGTTTTATATCCGACATATAAAAATAATGATTTAGAACAGGGGTGAGCAACCTTTATAACAAAGGGCCAAACGAAAGTTCGAAATTTCTTGGCGGGCCGCAGACAGTAAAAAATAACTTAAAACATTATTAAACCTTACATCGGTGATTTCCAACCTTTCTGAACCGGCCCCCCTCCCTTTTTTTAAAAAAATTCTTGCGTCCCCCTTAATTTTTGTAATAATCTAATTTCATAAATACTCACATAATATAGCACTTTATTTAATGGGCTACAAAATAACACATATACATTATACACACACAAATAAGGAAATCATTATAGATTATTATAGATTTTAGAAAAAAAATCTTAACAATAATTGCTCTAATACATTCACACCCCCCAGGTGGCGCCCCACAGGTTGGAAAACACTGCCATACATATATAATGAACAATTCACATAATACATGTCCCTTTCAAAAATTGTTTCATTGTTGTAGCGATTATTTACTTAAAAGTAAATAAGTGGCTCGAAAAAAGTTTAGGTAACCAATAAAATGGTAATGTACTCTATATGCTTGGCGGACCGAAAAAATTGTTCGGCGGGCCAAAGGGTTGCTCATACCTGCTTTAGCAAAGTATTTGAATCGAAATTTAAGTTTTGAAAATCAGAAATTAATTTGATTAAAAATTGGAAATATTCCCCTATAATTATTTATTTTCCCTTATATATTATACGAAATATTACCTTTTGACCCAGTGACCACAGGAACATTTCTAGGTCTAGAACGGATATCAAAAATTACTGGTCTCTGAATCCATGGAATGAAAAAATGGGTTCCTTCTCCTACAACTTGATTTTTAATTCCTGTGAATCTATCGAAAATAACGGCTCTGTGTCCACCATCAACTGAAAAAGCCAAAAAAAAAATTTATTTACAATACTTGTTAAATTAATTTTAAAAAGATAATGATTACCA
Source organism: Labia minor (assembly GCA_963082975.1). Lineage (NCBI taxonomy): Eukaryota > Metazoa > Arthropoda > Insecta > Dermaptera > Spongiphoridae > Labia > Labia minor. Next base: position 80,547,206 of record OY720347.1, on the reverse strand, counting down.
TTATATAGTGCGGAATTAACAACACCACCAACAACAGCTAAACCTAATCCCACTTGGCCAATTCGATTAAATATTTGGGCTGCCATTTCTCCTTTTTATTTAACTGCAAATAAAATACTTATTATAATGAAATAAATTAAATATTAAAATTAATTTCATCATCTATATTAAAACTGCGTGACGTTTAGGTTATGTTAATAAAGATCTGTTATACTATCATTATATATATAATATATATATATAGTATACCAATTTGATAATTCATTAAAATTATGAATACATACCTATTAGAATTTTTTTAATTGAATAATATAAATTTTAAATTTTTTCTATGAGAAAAACAAAAATCGCGTGTAGAAAATGTTTAGCCGGCTCACAATGTCAAAGGACGTGAATTTGAGAGATAGGAAATTTTATTTTAAAAATGACTACATTAAAATTGGAAAAATATAATTAGAATATTTTTATTATTATGACCTCACAAAAATTTTAATAATAATAATTAATTATATATATTCTAAATTTTTATTTTGCTTTTTATATTTTCTTTCTTAGAATAATAAAATATTCATAAAAAAATTTTGATAATGATTATTTTTTAAATTAAAATATATTATTTTGATCAGGCAGAATATTATGATTTTTTTCGATAAAGAAAGAGTAGATTGATTTTAAATATATATACCCCTATCTTTTGATTTATTTAGATATACATAAAGGATAAACGTGTAATTCAAAATCGTGCAAAACGAGAAATATAAATAAAAATGGATGATATGCTGAAACTGGCTCAAACATAGATAATCAATGGGTTTAACTAATTTAATACCTTGAAAATTGAAACAAAGGGTATTTAGAAAGATTTTAGATAAGTTCTTAAAACGGTATAGATAAAAGCAAAGATTCTTAATAGAAGCTTAATAATAATTTTTTCAACTTCTTATTAAAAGTTTTATACCAATTCATAATAAATACTCATACTTAAATATATATATTTTTAAAAATTTTATATATTATTTTATACTTTATTCATAAAAACTAAAATATAAAGATAAAGATAATATAAAGATAGTAAAAGAATTCATAAAATATAAACAAGAAATTATAATTTTTTACTAAAGTATTTCTTGATCATAATCAATTTAATCTGTTGTTGAAATTTATTATATATATATATATATATATAAATTTATTTAATTTTATTATATTAGCAAAAATTGTATATATTGGTATATATATAAGAAAATATAAAAATTAATATCTTTCTGATCTTGAATTTTATGAAACTGAGGAATTGGAGTATTTTAGGAAGAATCAATTTGTATAGTTTTCTTATTTATAATAAAATTATTTAATTTTTAATTAAAGGAATTAATAATATATGTCAATTAATGTGCCATGTATAATAAAGGTTTTTGAATTAAAAATTAAAATACAAATAGTTTTGTAGATTTATTTATCCCTTTTATTCTATTATGTAAAACAAGCATAATTGAGAAATGTGTAGTAAATGGCAAATTTGCAGGACAATTGTGCCTTCTGTGTGCTCTTGTGCCTGCCTTGAGATAGTGAACTATTAACTAACTATGGTGACGACTATTCCCAAGTTACTTAATATTTTTAATGAAGTTGTTATTTATTATTATTATCATTTAATTATAAAACTAAATTATTACTATTAATATTAGTAACAAAATTAATATTTATATATTCATTGTTGAATCTGCATGGGCAATGCCATCAATCTAAAGTAGGCACTGAATGAACAGTACGTGGGCTTACATATATATGTTACGGTAAATGTACACTCTTGGGAAATGTACACATTTACCGGAAAATGTGTACATTTCCCAAAAAGTTAGGTATATGTGAACTGAATATAATGTATATGTACATATACAATATTTTTGTTTTTTGTGATACAATCTGTTCTAGTTGGTTTTTAAATTTTTCTTTTTGTTCCATTGTTTTTCAAAAATTCTAACTAAAAAATAATTTTTTGTAGAAAAATTAAAATTTTAACTTACCTGAGTCTTATTTCTCTAAATATCTTAAATTATATCAGTATACTATGGCATTAATTAGTAATATATGCTCACATTTACCAAAACGACATGGTCATTGTGAATTCAATGTACATTTCCCTTATTTGAAATTGTAAATGTTAGTTGAATGCACATTACCCAAATGAGGAGGCTAATGTGCACATTTACCGGAAAATGTGTACATTTGCCACAATATCTACTTTTACCGTAACATATATATCTTAAAACAGGGATGTCCAACTCGCGGCTCGCGGGCCGCATTGCGGCCCACTCAAAGTTTTGATGCGGCCCACTATCGACTCATTTTGGAGTTAAATTTTAAAGAATTCACAGTCCGGCAAGCGACCTATAACTTCGAGGCTATAAAAAAAAAAGGCTGCAACATTCAAAAACAAAAAACCACCTCTATCCCCAAAAATCTCCATAAATTTTGAGACATTCACTAGCTAGGCTTAACATATTCTGGTAATTTTGCGGCCCAGTTAAATATTTAAGTTTGCGATATGGCCCATTAAATTAAAAGGTTGGACATCCCTGTCTTAAAATATAAATACGGATGGTCTGTGTATAAATTGATTGATTATTTATTGAGAGAAATTAGAAATAATTATAAGATAAGAATAATAGTGGGAGATATTCATAATATTGATATTCCCAGCAAGACATACAAATTCTTAAATACAAATACTATTAAGTATTCCTTTTTTTAAAATAACATTTACCGAGCAGACGCTCGGTGAATTAGGTACTTATTTATGAGAGTTGTCCTATTGGTATAGGGCTGTAGGGATTTACCAATATCTCTTCTAATCTTTATATATTCAACTAATCAATACAATATCTGTTGAAAACATGAAAAGTATTCAAAAATAAATAGTTTTGTTATTCTAAAGAAGCTTACATTTTTTTATTAAAAATTAAATTATATTATTGTCAGCGTTTTTCAATATATGGTTATCATAATATTAATATAGAGTTCAACATCAGAAATATCTAATTGAAAATAAAATTTGGAAAAGTAGCAAAAATTATATATTTATATATATATATAATAGAAATCTAAAATTAATCTTGATTTTTTTACATGTTTTATTTACATAAAATTCTAAATAAACATTAGTTGCATATATCATAAAATAATATAATCATAAAAAAAGGAAATTAAAATATATTATATTTTTAAAAATTCAACTATATATTTCCTTTTCCCAGATAAATTTCTAGATTCTTCCAGATAAATTTCAACTTTCTTTTTATTAGATTAAATTTAAAAATTAAATATTCAAATTTGATAATTATATATATTTTGGGCAGAATCTCGGCATTGAAAGCGACAATACAAAATTTCTTTAATTTATAAAATTAAAAGGTAATAATGCTTCATATATATTTATATATTTATTGAATCACTAATTAATATTAAAAAAAAGATTTAATTGAATATGACGAATTGAAAATGCTAATTAATTTATTTTTGTTTATCTTCTTATTCACTATATTTTTTGATAATTTATAAACTGATTATAATTTTATTATTTTTCAATAAAAGTGAACCAACACTTGAATAATCAATATTCAAAAAAATGTTTTAAATTCCTTTATTAAATAATAGTAATGAATATGACAATTTTTTAAATATTCCCACTACTTTTTTGTCATATATTTATAAATGTTATTTTTAAATTAAGAAAAAATGTAATTATTTTATTTAAAAAAATCAAAAATCCATAACCCAAAAATATGAAATTAATTGTAAATTGTATTAATAAAATTATTGATATTATATATAATTACATTTTTTGGGTCATTTTTTAATTTTATAAAATAAAAATTTAAACAAATGAAAAAACAAAATTAAAAAGTATTAATTTAAATAATAATTTTAAATATATTTTATTTTTCAATTATCTTTTTAATTTATTGATTTCTATATGATATGAAAGATATTTTTTTATTTTAAATTTAGTTCGAATTTTAATCACTGTGTGTTATATAATGAATAAAAAAAATAATTATATGTTCTACACATGTATATATATTCTTGTTTATAGTTGATTTTTAAATTTATTTAGGAATTTTATATTCAATTTATTTTTTATTAAAAAAATAATGTTTGGATGATTTTGGTATTTCAAGTGAAATCAAAATGGACGATTTGCAACTTATTGGAGGGGATAGACCAGGATAGACAGTTGGTTTGGAGGGGTCTGGAGAGGGGTGGGAAGGTAACCAAGAGCCTCACAGCAATGCATTGCAATGTGCATGTGTGTTGTTCGTGTATCATCATGGCTGCTCCATACAATGGCTAATGGCCAATATTTCACCATTTATATTGCAAATAATTATTCTTAATGATTATTTATAAATTATATTTACGCATCCAATATAAGTGTTCCTAGTAAGTATTCAAATAATTATTTATTAATGTATAAAATAAATAAAACTAAAATAAAGATGAATTTTATTTCATGCAATTGGAAAGAGCTCACTTCTTGAATTTTATTTTATTAAAAAAAATTAAAATTTATTTATATATATATTTATATTTTATTTCATTTATTTTAAGTTTATTTGCTCATAATGTATAAAAAATATCATAACCAATACTATCATTAAAAAAAAAAAAGTATAAAATTTTCTTTGAAAAGTGATTCATATACTTAAAAATCATAAACAATTTATTAAAAAAAATTTTTTAATATTTAAAAATAATTTAATCTGTTATCTATATAATGACATTACAAAAGCTTATAAAAGAAAAAAAAGCATTTTCTATATACTTTTATTATTAATTTATGATAATTTGAAAAAAATATTTCTCTGAATTAATCTTAATCATATGTATAAATATATATTAAAAACAATTTCTTTTAAAAGTTTAAATTTATAAATAATTATATATTTTAATACAATGAAAATAATTTAAAATATTTTAATAACCTCAATGTGTAAATCTAGGTTTTATTTATCTATAGGATTATTTCAGCAATGTTTTTATAAAATAATAATTCGATGATGATTTTTCTAAAATAAATATTAAACAATTTATTTTTTTTCTCTCTTTTAGTTTAATCTTTGGTGATGATGGCCACAGTAGTCCAAAAAAATGGCCTGAAACAACTTACTAATGGCAACTATGATCAATTTGCAATGCCAGAGGATCATATCAAGTCGCAGTCCGTGAGCCATAATAAGAAAGAGGATGAGAACATCCCAGTTGTTGAAGAAGAACAAGATTCTCCAGAAATTGATATTGTTATCAACAATGTCGTTTGCAGCTTCAGTGTACGATGTCATTTGAATTTAAGACAAATAGCTTTAACAGGGGCCAATGTGGAATACCGAAGAGAAAATGGGGTAAGCCACTTTTCCATTTAACTTTTATATTATCATTTTCTTCAAATGAGTTTTTATTTTACATGCATTATAGTAGACTTAAGACTATTTTTTAATTTCTTATAAAAATAAACAAACCCAGTGTTCATTTACTTTATTTTCATTTTAACTTCACAAAGATTAACTATTTATTTATTAATATTAAGATACTAGTATATATAAATATATACATACTAGTATAGTATAAAATGTGTCATTGGACTATTTTAATTATTTCTTTTTATACATTTTTTATAATAATAATAATATTTAGTTTAACAATAAAAATTAATTTACTGACTTCCTACAAAATTACTTAATATATGTATTTTAAACATAAGCCAAAAACTATTTTTAAACCAAGTTTTTTATCAAATGTTTATTATAGACTAATTATATTGACTAACTTGTCGAATTATGATTCTATTTCTGTAGAGAACTTACTAATAATTTAATAGAAATGAATATTATTTCCATTGCCTAAAATAATTAAGATAGCTTTAATATTCTTAATTTTTCAGATTTAATTCTAATAGGTAAAATAAAAATAAAATTCAATTTATTTATTCTTATCACACTACACTGGGAATAAAATTTTCCAAATATAATGATTCATAGACATTTACAAATAGCCAAATTTTCGTTTTTCTCAATTACTTTTAATAATTCTCAAACTTTATCCTTAAACTAAAAATTAATTCTTTTTATTATTAAGTTAACTTTTAAACATTAGATATATAAATCGTTTTAACTGATATAAAAATATTTCCTTAACAAACATCATTCAGTTTCAAATATGCATTCTCAACTATGAAATCGCCTCGACAATGAACATTATATAATTATTAGATTATATTAAATTTTTTTTAATTTAATTTGACATTTATAATTTAATTTATTATTTTTAAAAAAAATATTGAACATAACAATAAAATTTATTAAATATTTTAAAACTATTTCACTGCCAACTTTGGTTATTACAAGTTTATTACACAATAATATTATTTTTACAATTTTTCTTTCTAATTTCTTTTATTCAATATACAAGCTTGAATGTATATAATAAACATATAATTTTTAAATAAAATTTTCTTTTACTTTTGAAAGTTTTTTCAGTAGTTATTGTTATTATCTATTTTATTAATATTATTATATTTAATCGTTAATAAATTTTACCTTATTGTTTTTCTCATTTATACTCTTTTCGCGTCTGTTAAGTATTTGGTTCTATTTACATTTCTCATGATGGAACTTATTAATTAAATAGTAGAAATGATAAAAATATTAATTTTAATAAGAATAATAAATAATATAATATATAAGATACCTTTTTAAAGTAGATATATTATTATTATTTTTTCATTTACTTAAAATAAAATATAATTTAATATTTCATTTTCAATTCTTATTCTTTCATCACTCATATCTTAGGGTTGACCTCCATTATTTTTCTATTTGTTTATCGCAAAACGAAAGCATAAGCCAAATATTTAATATAATTAATTAAAAATTACAAATTCTTAAAAAGAATGAAAAAATAACATTAATAAAATAAATAATTATTAATATAAATTGATAATATTAAGTCAAAGATTAAAATTCATATCTCAAAATTTAAAAAAAAAAATTTTATATATATTAATTTTTAATTTGATGAATTTATATTTAGATTTATTCATATTTATTTGTTTTGTTTTTTAAAATTATCTATACTGAATTTTGTCCACTTGTTTATCCATTGAAAGATCAACCCTTATATTTATTAAAAGATTAGGTGTTTTCCTCTTTATGTTTAACCAGTGCACATAAGTTGACTGAATCCACCGAATTAGAATATAAAAGTGCTTGATGAAATTGAAAAAGAAAATAATTTAGGGGTGAGAGTTAAGGGTTGAAATGAAAGAGGGACTAAATAAAACAGCTGATCCCAACTTTGAGAACTTGTTAGAATCAAATAAGTTTTAAGAGAATGACAAAACCCCAGACAGATGTATTATTTTGTCGATATTTCTTGTAAACATATATATGTATGATTTTTTTTCTACAAATGCCTTATTCCTAAAAGAGGTTTTCATGAATGATTTTTGATATATTATATTTCAATGAAATAGGTAAATAGTTTAGAATATTTTTCTAAAAAAAAAAAAATTAATTCTACAATATTTACTTAATAGAAAAATATAGATTTTAACAAGTTTAAAAAAAAATATTTTTTTTATTAACCCTAATAATACAATATTATTTATAAGAGTATAAAAGAAAAGTGTTTGAATATCCCATATTAAATGTATATTTTATTCACATGAATTCTAGTTTTTAGTGGATACTTCATATATTTAATCAAAATATTTTATTTATTTTATATATATAAATATTATTAATTCTTAGTAAAATTGAATTCTAAATAATTAAATTTAAAGAATAGAGACCGAAAATATAAAATTAAATATTAATTGAACTTTGTTTGATCAGAATTTGAATTTGATCGATTTTGAAATTAAATGAAATCATTAAATAAAACTAACTAAAGAAATTCTTAAAAATTGAATCAAATGTAATTTAGCCAATATATATTTATTATTAAAAATAAAAAAAAATGAGAGCTATAAAGACTTTCTCTATGAATGGTCTATTATTATTTATGATTGCTATTGAAATATTATTATGTTATCAATATTATATATTTTATTTTTCTTAATTTATTGAAATTAAATGTTTTATTTTCAATAATTTAAATATTAAATCTTATCAAAGATAAATGATTTTAATTCTCAAATTCTTTTTTTCTAAAATATTAGTTGTTTTTTATTGTATTCACTAATTATATAAATTAGTATTATAAAATTAATTCCAATCTTGCATCTAAAGCAGAGGTTCCCAAAGTGGTCTATTTCGACCCCAAGGGGTCTACGTCAGCGAATAACAAATTTGGGGGTCCATGAAATGAAAATGGGGGTCTACGTGTTTTCCCCGGCTCTAAAAAAAGGTAAATTGTTTTTCCGACAAGGCTCTTAAAATATTTTTGATTTTTCAATAAGGCTCTAAAAAAAGGGTAACATTTTTTTATAAAAAATGAAAATCAATTTAGGGGTCTACCCAAAACCGAAAAACATGGCAAGGGGTCTACGACACAAAAAAGTTTAAAGGTATAACTTAAACTCCATAAAAATTGAATATTTTTAAAATTTAATACTAAATATTTATATTGATTAAATATTTTCTTTGTCAACTATTTTTCGATTTTTTAAGAAATTTTTAAATGAAAATGTTTTTTAAATTTGTTTAAATTTTTTTCGTTATATTTATTTATTAGTACGTTTTATATAATTTAAATAATTTGATTTTTTTCCAAGACTTTAAACAATTTTTTGACCAACAATGATCAAAGATTTTTTATTTTATATAAATTATTTGAAAATTATAATTATAGACATATATATTAAGTCAGATACTAGCGAGTCAGGCCACCCGCCTTTCTAGAATCCAAAATAATAATTAAATGATTATGCAATGATGAAACAAAACAAAATTATGTTTGAATCACAAATACAATATTGCTTTAATTATATTTAATTTTCTTAAAATTTTGTTTTTATTAACCTTTTATGTTTAATCCCGAGCTTGAAGGGCACCTCTCATCCCTAATTTTACTTAGTTCCTGTAACTTATTCTAATTATTGGAAGAACTAATGTATATTTATTTCTAATATAAGAATTATATTAATTTATAATTCATCAATTTTATAAAGTTTCATTAAAATTCATGGACTATATTAGAATAAAGACTATACACAGATTTTTGATTAATTTAATTTCTTGGTGGAATGCCCATCTTACATTACTCTTTGATTTGTGGAGTTTACATCAGCTAGTTACGATTATTTTATTTTCATATATTATTAGCAGAAACAAGAATTGTTACTTGTTAATACATTTTTCTTAATAAAATAACCCTTTTCTAAGGTTCATGAACCACATTACCATAGTCTCATTTTTCTTATTCTTATTTAATTTAATCTTCACAATCATTTAATCTTCTACAATGTTTCGAAATTTTCACATATCTAAATAATTAGAACATCCGAAGGGTAGTATTACCAAATAAGCTAACTCATCCGGCACTAAATCGACTACATCCGGTTGATCTTTTTTTATTTCATTTGACTAATAAATTATTTATCAGATTCTTATTAGATATGTACATTTATGAAAAAAATTAATTTAATTTCTTTTTTTTCAGATGATTACGATGAAATTACGTAAACCATATACAACAGCCTCCATGTGGTCTAGTGGAAAAGTAACTTGCACTGGAGCTACAAGCGAAGACCAAGCCAAAGTGGCCGCACGCCGGTTCGCCAGATGTCTTCAAAAATTAGGTTTCAAGGTATTGAAACATCTTTCAACTAATAATTGGATAAAAACATATTTTTATTTTTACTCTATTTATAATATACCATTTACTTGAGCATCAAATTATTTTATGATACAATATACAATATTATGATACAATTTACAATATTACTTATGAACTTATTAATTTTTAAATTTAAATTTTATTTTCTTAAATATCTTTAATTAATATAAAATATCCTGAATTAGTGTACTTGACCAAGAGAGTTAAAACCTCATCAATTTTACAAAATATAATATTCCTTAGAATTGCATATAGAATTTTAAATAAATAGGTAAACTCGTTAAAATGGAATTGGATCTTGATGAAATAAAAAAAATTTAAAATGGTTATTTTAATAATTCATAAATTATTTATTAGATCTATCTATAATATATTTATCATTTAATTTTATAGGTGGTTATTATTATTAGATTAGAAAAATATATAATTTATACAAATAAAATAATATTACATGAAAATTTAACTTTTGGGTCAATAGTCAATTGAGAGAAAATAGAAAGTGTCAAAGGTCAATTATTATAAAAAAAATTTTAAAACAATAATATTCTATGAAATTTTTTGAATATATTTTCTTTTATAATAAAAAAATATTTTAGTTATAAGAATAATTAGCCAAATTTCTTCTATTTTATTTAAGTTATGAAAAACATTGGATTTGAGTTGCGTTTTAATTAGTAATATCGCTTATTGCATCAGACTAGAAGATATTTGGTTAGAGAATTTACAATAGCAGAAAAATATACACTATACTATAATTAAACTTATCAAAACGATTACACAATTGTCTTTTTGTTTCAATGAAAAAAGCAAAAAGTTTTAGTAAAAAAATCTCGTTATTTTGGTCCGATTATGAATAAAATTTAGAGGGAGAACTATATATTATATATTTTTATATATAATTGCTGTCTCCGCGTATCTTGGGCACATTTATTGGATAAATAATAGTGGATACATAGTTAAGCAACACATAACTAGTTTGGACTTTGAACGGGTGGGCCGATCCTAGCCTTTCCCATTTCATGTGCGTCTAAAGTTGGATTAGTGAATAGATGGTTTAAGAAGAAGAAGCGATCCTCTCGACCATGATCTTAGGGATAAGTAAGGGCAGGTGACATAAGCTTGAAATAATTTTGGAAAAAAATAGAGGTATTTTTACTATTATTTTCATTCTTAAAAAAATAAACAAACATTTAATTGTTTGTAAATTTTTATAAGATTTGTTTGATCTAAAAATTTTAGACTCCCAACAAGAAAAAAGTTCAATATTTCCTAAATTTCACTAGTAAATATTTAATATTTTTTAGTATTTAACCGCTTTAAAAATATAAACTACTTACGATTTACTTCAGTAACAAAAAAAAGGAGTATTTATTTATTTATAAAATTTTCAAATGTTCCCATTTACTAAATTTTACAATTATACAATTTACTAAACTAGATTTTCAAAATAATTAACAAAATCATTTCATTACATTCGAATTTTGTAATTTATTAGAGAGGTATATATTATATATTTATATTCTTTGAACAATTAAAAATGAACTTAATATTTATTTATATTAATTGCCATTTAAAAATTACTAAATACAGTAAAAATTTTAGAACAATTAAATAAAAAGTGAATATCAATAATAGTTTTGTCTGCCAATAACAGTAACCTATTATTCAAATACATGGCCAGATTAAACTTTGGGACCGTTCAAGACTTGTGGCTCCCAGACAATGTGTACATCCTTCCCCCTCTTCATCTAATCCATTTATTTATAAACTGTGAAGTTTATTAATTTTTCTTCAAATTCACAATTTGATGTTATTTATAATTTGTATTTATTTTATATTATTTATTATTTCCACCTCTCTTATTGTATCAACTATAATTTAAATTAAATTTTTAATCGTTTTTTTATCAAATTTTCAAATTAAAACGTTCTTTATAGATTTTATTTGGTTATAAAATAACTGATTTCATTTTTTTCTTTGTTGTTTTTAAGCAATAGCATATCAATTTTAATACTTTTTTTTTAAAGAATTCTATAAAATATATCTTGTTATTTTTACACAAAATATGTTTATTTTTTTAGAGTTCCTCTTTAAAGGTAATTACAATTTTAATTGTTTAGTTTTTATGAGTGTAAAATGGTAAAAAAGCCGTGAGTCACATTTATTGACTCATATCACTAAATCAGGGAGGAAGAGAGGAATTTCGATTTTATTCAGGGAATGTTTTGGAAAATAGATGCATATGCCCTGAACTACCAAAGTTCAAGGTTATAAAATTCAGAAGCAGGAAGGAAATATACAACACCCTTAAAATCATTGAAATTAATATCAGTTATTCTAATATATATATATATTATTCTTTTTTTTTTTTTTTTAATAATTATTAATATGTAAATTTAAAAAGCTTATTTGAAAATTGGAGGATAACTAATTATATCTTTTTTTTAAAATTTGACAAATTAGTTATGGAATTAAATATGAAATAAATATATATATATTAACTAACAAATATAAAATACATAAAAATAACATAAAAATAAATAAAAACGACGGTTTGAAATAAATTAATTTCCAGCTACAGAAACAATTTCAAATAATTTTCATATATCTATTAATGTAATAAAATACAGATATGGATACATAAATAATAAACATTTTTAATTTTATTTTATTTATAATATATATGCAAGACCAGGCTGTGACGTCATGAATGGCTGGATGACGTCATATAATTTTAAATCAAGAAAAAACTAATAAATATGATTTTTCTCGAGGATAAAACCAATACAAAGTGCATGATTCGTGGTGATATATAAAAAAATCTCCTTTGGTGTGAAAATAACCCTTTCCTTCCTATCGTCGGTCGCTAATACTACCACTTCCGGTTTCCGGAATTGCACCAAAAGTTGATCCATTCATCCCACTGATGCATTAAGTAAATATACCAAATTTCATCAAAATCGGTTGAGCCGTTCAGGCTGTACACATCTATACGGACGGACAGACGGACGGACAGACATCATGCTAAAAATACTTTTTTCTATTTAGAAAATGCATGATTCGTGGAGATATGTAAAAATCTCCACATGTGAAATTTGGTGTGAAAACAATACCTCCCTTACTATCGTCGGTCGGTAATAATAAGGCTTGTGTATCTTCATTCTTTTCTGAAAGTTTTTCAAAAATTTTATTTATATCTATCCCTTCTATCCCCATGATGAATTATTAAACATTATAATAAATTATTATAAATCATATAATTTTCGTCTTCTATAATTTGTGATTTATAAGAAAAAGAGATAATATCTAGTAGTTCTTGTTTGATTTCTCATTAAAAATAGAATTAAAATTATTCATTTGATATAAATGTTTGTTAGAAGATCTATGAGATTGACATTAAATTTCCTAAGTAAATTAAATAATTTATTAAAATGAATAGTTTCTTCAGATTTGATCTGATCCCCTAGACTTAAGAGTGTCTTAAACTATTAAAACATATTTGAGTGATTTCTCTTATACGTTAAAACTTTACAAACGACATAATAGAATAGAATAGGAAACGTGATATTAAAAAACAGTAGTTTTACTAATATAATTTATGTTAAAATTAAGAATTAAAGTTAATGGTATATATACTACTTCTATCAACAAAAAAAAAAAAATATTAGCAATTCTCGTAAATATTAAGAGATCTCAACAGTTTTCAGAAACCTTATTCTATACTTAAAACTTCAATGTTAAAATCATTTTAATAAAATCATTTCCCTTAAAAAGTTTAATTAATTCCTTATAAACTACTTTTGTTCCATAATATTTTTAAATACCTTTGATAAATTTTGACTAATAAGTATCAATATTGTGTGTAGTGCAGAGGTGGCCAACCCAAATGATCTTGCGGGCCACTTTGGAAATGCGGCATAACTTCGCGAGGCGCATATAAAATTATACATACCCATATTAGATTTAGACCCATTGTAGATATTGTTTGGTGTGACAAATTGAAAAAATAATGAATTTTTATTATGTTTACTGTTATTTTTATATATAAACATATATAATATAATAATAATAAAAGTGTGATGAATCTCGCGGGCCGCAAAAATGTTTACGGAGGGCCGCATGCGGCCCGCGGGCCGCGGGTTGGCCACCCCTGGTGTAGTGTATGATTATTTTGATTTTTTCTTTACTTCTCTGTTTCTATTTAGAATTAGCAATTTTTAGAAATAACTTATTGAAGAAAATTTGAATTAAAAAATAGAATGACATTGTTTTTATTGTGATCTGTTCATTTGCAAGAGTTTAGTTCTGATATATGTATTAATGTTAGTGTATCCGCTTAATACATCGAACAGCGGCTTGTAAGGCCTAAATAATTAAAGAAAACTTTTGTTCCTGAAAAATCGAAAGTGGGATGAAATGGAATGAGATGAATCCTTAATATCTATTAATTTTGCTCGAAGGGCTAAAAAGAGAAAAAGAATTGATCCAGATATCAATTGGCTTTGGAAACCCTTCGAGTTTCCAACGGATTAACTGGACCCCAACGGATCCAATGTGGCAGAAATGGTCTCCCCCAGGAACCAATGGGTTTGCCCTCTCGGAACAAACTCAGAAGCACAGGGCCGGCAACTGAAGTCTCTGTAGCAGCGTCGACGATCCCAAATTGCACCGCGTTAAAGTCGTAAATTTGAACGGGCCAGATGCGAGTGAAACTGCCGAACGGGCCTTAAGACGGCAGGCAAAGAGGCAAGGGCGGCAAAACAACAACAAGAAGCTCTTCAGAGCGCTCGGTCCGCTTTTATGGAAATATGTAAGGGTGGGGAATGTCACTCATTAGGGGTGGTAAGGGAGGGAGATGGTCAAACTTATTAATTTATTACAATAAAAATAAATATTTAAAATTATAAATGAAATTAACTTAAAATTCTCGATATAAATTCCATAATTACTTAACACTAACATTTATAATTACTTAATTTAATTAATATATAAACATAGTCCGATGGCGGTAATTCAAATTAATTTGAATTTAGGTTCCATGCGGAACCAGTTAATAAATTTTTTATAAGTTCATAAGTGGAAAACTTAATAAGAAGTCACTAATGCATAATTTATTATGATTAACTATTATTTAAATTTAATCTATATATATATAGATATATAATTTATTTATTGTAAAATAGAATGTCTCTATACAAGAGTAAATTAATAAAATTATTTTTTTTCTATTTTTGAATATCTGAAAAATACTTACTATAATATTATACAATACTGAAGTGTTGTCTAAACGTAATAAAGAGGAAGGCAGGAATCAATAAAAAATAAATAAAATAACATATTAATTTCATTTTGTCGATATTTTTATGAATTATTTATTATTATTCAATTTTCTTTTTCTTTTGATTTTACGAGATTCTTTGCATAATTATTAACGATAAATAAAAGCATAAAAGACATTATTGTTTTTAAAGTAATTTTAAACAGAAATGTTTAGTTTGAGTAGGTTAGCTCATATATATATACATATATTTATATATTGCTATTGATATTTTTGCATTAAGTTTTAAAAGGTAGCCAACTAATATTCTGAATTGATATATATTTTGGAATGTTAAAGTCTCAAAATTCCTTAATAACTATATATATATATATATATACTAGGTCTGTTCAAAAGAAAAAGTTGAATTTTGAATTTTCGCGGACTGTTTACATTCGATTATCGAAATTTTTTTTGTTATGTTGGTACACATATGTTGACATTATCAGCCATTTTGGATTAGTAGTTTGTTTTTGACAACTCAAAAAGTTTGTGACGTTTTTGTGTGTTCTTCGATTTTTTACTTAAAAAAAATGGATCAACGAATTTCTATTAAATTTTGCGTTAAGAATGGAATAAAGTGCTCCAACGCCTTAAAAGGTTGACTGTAGCATTCGGCGAGTCTACTTTGTTTCAAAAATATGTTTAAAAGTGATACAAGCGCTTTAAAAAAGCACGCCAAGTTCGATCAAATGTGAAGGATTTGCTCACTATTTTCTTTGATTACAATGGCGTAGTGCATCATGAGTTCTTTCCAACAGGTCGTATTGTTAATAAGGAATACTACAAGGAAGTTATGTAACGTTTGCGTAAGGCAATACCACTCAAACGATCGAAATTGAGGAAAAATAAATCATGGATTCTGCATCACGATAATGCACCAACCCACACATCATTGCTTGTTCGTGATTTTTTGGCCAAAAACAACACCGTAGTCATGCCTCAACCACCCTATTCACCAGATTTGGCTCCCTGCGACTTTTTCTTATTCCCAAAACTAAAGGGACCATTGAAAGGAAGGCGTTTTGGTTTTGTCGGAAAGTTGGAAACGAAGTACGAGCTGATGGCCATACCGAAAAGCGCATTTCAGAAGTGCTTCGACGATTGGAAGAAGTGCTGGCAAAAGTACATTATAGCTGAAGGGGGAATTACTTTGAAGAGGACAAAATGGGTATTGGTGAATAAATAAATACCCCTCGTATATTGTAAATGAATATTAATTATATTTCACATCACACATTAGCCTCTTGTGGTAACTATTTTTAACTATGGAATATCCCCCCATCTAGTAACTGAACTCATTGAAATGTATAGTCTTATTTTAACAACAAGCAACCATTTGTTATTTTGTAGATATTAACTTTTCTGTTTTCTGGTATAAAATTATTATTATTAATAACCCAAGAAATTTTTATAAAAACAATCAAATATCACATTATCCATTAAGTAAATTAAAAATAATTTTTAATTCTTATGGTCCTGTTTTATTTTTACGAAATATTAAAAAATAGGAACTCAAACTAGATTTTACGATAAATAATTAATTACCTTCTTCCACTCTGTAAGGTATTTTTCATAATCCGGATGCGGGTTGGGTGTATGATAAGTTACTAGATTTTATGTCTAAAGCTGTACTAGCATACGAACTTCAAGTAAAAAGTTTTAATTAAGATCATCTTTTCATATGGAAATTATATTATTACATTATTAGAGGAAATAAATGAAAGATTAAACATATTTTAAAAATTATTCATTCAATTGATTGGATTTTCCACTTTCTAATTGCTTTCTATCAATCAGTTGTTTGGCATATGACTAATATACTATCAGCCGAAACATCACCAAACAAGATTTTTTTCTTTATTCAAAGGGATGTAAAATAATTGACCTGAAAATAAATTTATAGGATAGATGTATGAATGAAGTTGAATTATATGAAGGAATAAAAAGTCCCTTTGATTCAGTTACTTTTCAAAGCAGTTCCTTGACTAGGTCTTAACAAAGAAGTTTCAACCCATCCTAATTATAATTTTATTTAAAAATATATTTTTATATTTTTAAAAAATAATTTCATCTTTTAAATTATTTATTTGATTTATAATTAACCGAAGATTTTCCTCATAAATGAATTTTATTTTAAATAACCTTCAGTTCGATATATGTGATTTCATTGAATAAAGAGTATATTTTAAAGGTATAAACTAACAATAGGGTATAATCAAATTCACCCAAAAAGAAATAACTTAAAAAAAAAATTATTGTATTATAATAAAATTGATTTCATATTCTTTTAAATTAAAAATCTAAATTTTCAATTTATTTAATAAATGTGTCTGATTTATTAAAAAATATTCATGTCCTGATGATCATTAAATAATCATAATCGGATATTGATTATTTTATTTAATTAATTCTCATAAAATTACTCTTTGACAAATTCACTTCATTGACCTTTAATCCTAGAGATTATCTTTACCAAAAGGGAAAACTAGATTATATGTAACTTGATCATTTACATTTTAATATCTTCAGGTCTCCAGTAGATATTTAATATCGAATACGACTTAGATTATCTTCTTAATAAATCTCAGATTTGGACATATTACTTACTAAATTAACTAAATTGCATTTGATGTTCTTGTTTTTGTTTTTGTTTTTTGTTTTTTTGTATTTAGTGAATTTAAAAGTTCTACTATCCTATATATATATATACATATATAATTATGTTAAATACAAAGATATGACTTTTGTATTTGGATAAAGGATGCTATAAAGAACGTTTTATTGTGAATAGGCTTTCTATTTCCGTTTTGTTCATTAAGTATAAATTGTTTTGACAGCATCTCCGGAATTTACTTCCGGATCTTTACGATCCCCTCCCATTTGATACTATCACTTTTTTAATTTGATTTTGTTATTTATTTATTCACTATTAAAAAATAAATAAATTTTAAAGTAATAATTGATTATTTTAAAAATCGGAAGGAATTTTAAATAAAAATATATATTTCTCCATTTATTTTTCAAAATTAATTTGATTTTTTTTTAATTTATAAATACAATTTTTAATTGAATTCAAGTTCAATACTTATTCAAATTCGAACTAACTTATTAAAAGTAAATTCGTTTTTCTTGTTATACTTTTTATCGATACTGAATTTCCTCTTAATGTTCATTTATTTATTTTTTAGTAGTTTTTAACCACCTTTTATTGCAAATTACAAGGAAAATTAATTATCTTTTTCCCAAGATTGTTAATGGAATTTCTTTGCTTTATTTGTATAATAAATTTTTATCATTTAAAATTAATTATCCCTCTACTAGTTAAATATTTATCTTTTGTTTATAAATTCAAAAGACCAAGATCGTTGATCAATAGATTCTCTTTTTATCACAACGAACTAGAGGACGAGGAATCAATCAATTCTTTCTAAGTTCAATAATTAAATAATTAGTAAAATCATATAATATTCAAAATAAAAGCAAACACTGACTAGAATAATCCTAGATCTTGAAATAAATAAATAAAAGCAAGAAATAAATTATTTAATTTGATTAATAGGTATTTATTAATATATTCATATTTTTTAATGTATGTTTTTATATGAATAATTTAATTTTTATTTACTATTTTTACTATTGATTATGGATTAACTTATATTTTTTTAAAATTAATTATCCATAATATATATTTTGACATGAATTTTTCCTTTACCTCCTTTTACATATACATATGGTACTCTTCAAAATATAACATTAATTTATTTATATTTAGAGGCAGGTAAACATGTCTCTTCCCCATACATTTTAAACCCTTATCTTGTGAGATGATTATCAACAGAATATTTGACAAATCTTTCGTGTTAACTAAAACAACATACATATTCTTATCTTGTTCGATCCTGACTAAAGTTGTTAAATTCTTTAAAAAAGATGTTTTTTCTTTAAGTGAAACCTTATGCAAATTTTATATAATTAACGAAAGCCTTTTGTAATAAAAAAAATATTCAGTTGTCATTTTCTATTTTTTTAAATAATTTTTTACAACTTTTTTTATTCATTTGGAAACTAGAAATTCTTAATTTTAAGTAAAAAACAGACTTAAACTTAACTCTAAGAATATGGTTGCTCCAGCTGAATATGAAGTTCGAGTCAATAATTATTTTTAAAAGTAGGATTTTTATTGTAAATATATTAAACACATTTAATTAATATAATATAAATAAGAAGAAAAACTCAAATAGTAGGAGTAAGAGTAAGGAAATATTTAAGTCAGGAATTAGTTTTATAATAATTTTTCCTTTATAAAATATAGATATTTTGATATTTTACAATTTAATTCTAAAACAATATTTAAAAAAATATTGACACAATAGATTAGAAAATAGAAAAATTTTAAATAAATATAAATTTTACAATTAGTACTTATCAAAATATAATATTTATTAGAGAAATTTTTGAAAGGGACATAAATTATTCTGAATCTATTCAAAGTCCTTTACTACTCTAAATCTATTTAATTTTCTCATTCCAATGAACATCTCGAAATAATTTATGAAAAACCAAACCGATTCAAAGGTCAAACCAATGAGTCCTAGTAAGATAGAAAAAAGTAAGAGTAAGAGAGAGTAAAAGATAGAGAGAGAGAAAGAGATAAACATAGAGAAATGTTTCAATAAAACAATTTTCATTATTTTTCAATTCAAACTATTTAAAATTAATAATTTCACATTTTCCTAAAATAAAAAGCCTTAAATTTAAAAAGTAGTTTAAAATTTGATTAAAAATCTGATCCATGATATAATATAAAATACCTTTAGGGATTCTGCTATCATCTGTTGATAACTTTATAAACACACATATCATATTTGTATATTCTAAGGCATGTAATTTGAGAAGGGTATGTCATATAAAAAATCCAAACGAATGAGTTCTCTATTGGTTCTCTAAGGGAAATTGAGGGAAATATAAAATTTAATCAACTTTAATCAACTCTATTTATTCCCTTTGGTTTTTTAATAAAATAATCTTTGATAATCTTTGTTTTGAAAAAGAAAACTAAAACATCCCACTCCCTATTTCTACAATAATACCTTATTTATTTATTTCATATTAACTCTACTATCTACAAATCTATAAATTTATTTCATAGTATTCTTTCGTCCTCAATCTTGGATTTATAGACACTCCCAAGCAAAAAGTTTGTCTGGGCAGTCAGTCATTCATTACGTTGAGTTGTGATTTTAGACCATTCCAATCCCACAAGTATTTTAATGCCACTTGGGTCGGCGACAGTATAATTAAAATAAATTAAAAATGAAAACTAAGACCACCACCTTAATATTTCTTCATTTAATCAATGTAATAAATAATTTTGCAGAAAACTGGTGTATGTAAATTTTCCTTTTACATAGTTTTCCTTATATAGCAATTTTTAATAAACATGATCGATATTGAAATCTAATAAATCATATGATAATTTATCGCATATGTCTATTCACTAATTATTTGAGATATATTAAATCAAATTCAAAATATGTATCTATTTAGATATATAAAATAACAATAATTTTTTCTTTTATCTTTTTTAGGTTCGATTTCACAATTTTCGTGTAGTAAATGTTCTTGGAACGTGTTCTATGCCTTTCAACATAAAAATAATCCAATTTTCAGAGCGTTATAGAGATATAGCAGAGTAAGTTGAAATAATAGAAACGAGAATAAACTACAAACCAATTTCCAAATGAATCTTATCTATTTTTTTTTAAAGATATGAACCTGAATTACATCCAGGAGTTACATATAAATTAAAAAGTCCTAAAGCAACATTGAAGATCTTCTCAACAGGCAGTGTTACAGTGACAGGTGAGTGTTAAATCAGAAAACAAAATCATTTCACTCATCGTTAATTAAAAAAAAAACAAAGATCAAACTTCTATAATAATGCCATCACAATTATATATATACATATTTTTCATCAATTAGGATCACTTTTTCATGCTTCATGCTTGAAACCAAAGGCACACGACCGGATGTTTTTTTAATGCTACTCGTGATATTTTGTTTACAAAAAGAAGGTATTAGCCTTTTTTTCTCGATCTCATTGCAAAAGAATGAACATATGATATAGGAAACCGTTTCTTTCGTATGTCCCGTTTGCATGGCATCTAAAATATTTTCTTTAAAAAAAAAATTTTTGAAATTAATAAATCCTAATTATATTTATTTAAATCATGTTAGATATCGTATTTTATTATAAAATCATTTTACTTTTATCCTAGTTACATAATATTTTTTATTTATTTTTTCTATTTTAAACTTTATTAATTTATCAAAATATATTCATTGATTTTTTAATGCTTTCACTTACTTTATATTTTTGAAATTTATGCAGATTTATATATATAATTAAATATATTGAGAAAATCCTAGAAAAAATTATTATTTTTACTTGGAAAAAAAAAAAAAAAAAAAAAAAAAAAAAAAATTAAAAATTAAAATCTTATTCAGATATTGAATTTAAATCTCTTATGAAAAATTTTCTTACATGTTTATATTCTATTGAAATAATTTAAAGAAATTCTACCCTATTATAAATATTTTTAAAATTATAATTAACTTAAACAAAAACAATTATATATTTCTTTCCTTTATTATATATATATAATTTATAAATAATGGGAATATACTTGAATAATGATAAAAATGTTAATTATTTTAATAAATTAAAAAAAACAAATGAAATAAATAATGTTAGCATTTACTTTAAATTATTTTATATATACTTATCATAACTTTGATCTTAAAAAATTAATTACTTTTACTTTATTAATCCATCCGTAAATATAATTAAAAGTATTTTACTTTCTCAATCAATTTTCTTAATTATTTTCCAAAAAAATTAATAAATATATATATATACAAATACTATATGTATTCACAGGTAATTAATATTCTTTCTGCTGAAAACTTGATAAATTAGCATGTTCTACTTATATAAAGAAGTAATGGAATTTTTTTTTCTATGGCTATAGCTTTCATAATATTTCCGAAAAAACTAGGTCATTTTTCTGAGCTTGAACTTGTTTTCAATTTTTATTATTATTCATTCACGGAATTGATTTGTCGTTTAATTAGATATTTATTCTTCTGTATATGATTGATAAAACTAATTTACTATATATAAATAGTATATTTTGAAGAGAATGTCTCATCTAATAATAGTACTGATAGATATGATTTGAAACATCATAAGTGTCTCACTTTCGTTTGAACCTCGTAATTAATATTTTGTCATTTAAAATTCTCTATAGAATCCATGAATTATCATTTAAATTGTATCTGAATTTGATCTTACTAGAAAATATATAAATATAATAAATATTATATCAATTAAGATGGAAATTAAAAAAAAATATTTGTGAATTATTTGAAAGTGACTATTAGTTATTAGCATTTACTTTCCTTTTTTAAATAATCTATAATTTTTTTAATTTTCAATTTTTTTCTAATGGATTACTAATTCTATTAAATTAATGAAGCCTTTAAAAAATGAATTTGAAAATAGGTATTCCGAGAGTTTCCCTAATTTTCTTAAATATCTCTCCATTTATGTAATAGAGTTGGTTTCCAAATGGATAAGGAACCATCTGGAATTCTTGAACTATAATGTACCATACTCATTATAGGTGAACGGCTGAAATCTTTTATTTCTATTATTTTCAAAAAAAGAGGGAGAAAAATTGGCAAAATATTAGTTAGAAAATTAAATTTTTTATGATATTAGATTACAACTCGATTCAAGATTTTTTTATAATAATATTCTAAATATGGACGAACACACGAGGAAATGACTAAGATAGTATCTATAAAGTAAGAGATTAGAATTTAAAAATTAATTTTTTCACACTTATGGAGGATTATAAAAAAATGAAATGGTATAAAATGGAAATTTGTCGACTTTAAGGAGTCTACGTATATATTAAAAATTGAAATGTAAATAGTAAATAAATAAATTTAAAAAAACAAAACAAAACAAAACAACCAATTGCAATGATTCTACCTATCAATCGCAAAAGACGAGTTCACCAGATAGTTTAATAATAAAAAAAAACTGACTTTGTACGTCCTACGCAAGGACAACGCCTATCAAGTCGGTTATATCAATGAGGTGTCAGCTATCAACCTTTACCTTGATTTTCTTGATCGGAGGCGCTATGTATGCTATTTCCCAATGTTGATCCCGGAGGCTGGGTTGGCTGTGTCTCATAGACCCCGGTTAGAGAAATTTCCTTGCCAGGCCCGGGACTTTAACCCGGGACCACGAGAATGTGAGGCATCCTCGCTAACCTCTCACCCTGTGGCGCCTTCCCAGATAATATAATATAAATAATAATTATTTTAAAAACAAAGAATTTTGTCTCTCCTATTCTCTTTCGATTCTACCTATGAATTGGCAAGTTTCTGCCAATAATAAGGATAATTGGGCATGAGGATGTCATTCCAAAGAAAAGTCTAATTGATACATAACGAAGTGTAATGGTAAAGGCCATCGATGATCATTCTTTTGCACTATACTATACTATATTCATTTACTAAATGCTTCCTAAATTTCGATTTAAAAACAATAATGCATCATATTTAAATATTTTAAATACAATATCATTTATCGTAAAACATCAATTATCATTAATTTCACTTTAAACGCAAATATAAATTTGAGTGTTTGTGTTATATAAGCATAAATAATGAATTCTATAATTATACAGTTATTCAATTATGTCATATTAATTGAATAGAGAAAGAGTGTGGATTTGAATAGTAAGTGAGATTGTATAAGAATTAACTTATAAAATTAAGAATGCAAATTTTATAATACTATTCTTTCTTGACAATGTGTTTCATTTAAACACTAATTTGTTGGTGAGATATGAACATGGCATGAACTTTGTCCGTTAGTTTTCCTGTTTGAGATATATGATAATAAAGATATCGTCATCATTATGACGCCTACACTGCATCAATTTTGATAAGCTAAGAAATAAATGTGGAGTAACGTTATCATTACTATCAATATCATTTTCCTATCTATTCATATTAAAAAGCATTTTTTTCCACTCTTTAAATCTACTCCATCGGGCCCATAAGGGCTATAAAAAATAATGAAATTGGATCTCTTTAAAATTTCTTCAGGAAAATATAAATAATAACGAAATAATACTCACATCCTTGACATACTTGAAATAACATAGCGTTGATTATCAATCATCAAAATGTGATTAGGATCCTCCCATCAAGTTCAATTAGTCAATCACTACATGGGAACACGAAAGATTCCCGAAGTTAAGCAATAAACAACTCAGTATGACCTTGGTAGGGTAAACTTTGCAGTTTTAATATAATCTAATCCTTAATTTTTAAAATATTTAAATCATTTTATTAAAAATAAATAAACCTTACCACATACAGTTTGAATATAAAACTTACCTTCAAAATCATAATAATCATAATTACTAATCCTTAAGTATTCTCCAAAACGTATGAAGAAACCAATCAGGTATATATTATTTGTCATGACTAAAAAAATTATAAAATAAAACCAAGACCAATTTTTTTTTTTTTTAAATCTTAAGTTTTTTTTTTGAATTTGCCTTAATGATGAATGAAATTAAAATTAAATATTTTAAATATATTTATTTAATTAAAAGAATTAAATTTTTTTATATTAATTTGTTCTTCATTCAAATACAATATTTATTAATTTAAATTTATAACAATTTTAACAAATGTCTTATAATATTGATTGTGCTTTTTGTTACAGCACCAAGTGTCGCAGAAGTACAAGCAGCCATTGAGCACATCTACCCTCTAGTCTATGAATATCGAAAGGAACGTTCACCGGAAGATCTAATGTCAATAGAAATGCAGCGCAGAGGATTGAAACGAAAACGTCTTGGACGAAATTACACCAACGAATCATACACAACTGGTCGATTAAATAATGGTTCAGCAACGCTCAATGCCGATGAATACGATGAACAGGATTTCAGGGATGGTGAAATGTTAATTGAAGAAAATGAAAGCTCTGATGATCAATATGGTAGCGACAAAAGTTGGGACTGAATTAAAAAAAGAAATTGACTTTTATTATTATTTGTGTGTGCTATCATAAAACAGAAGACAATTAATGTTCGAGAGTAGTACAGGCTTCATTGAAAAAACTCTTATGCAGGGCTATCTCTCTTTCTCACTCTTTCTCTAAATATTTCGGTCCCTTATTATATATTTAATTTATTCTTTATATTCATAAAACATCATATTTAGATATACTTTCAACGACTCGATATCTCAATTATATAAATTGTATGTGAAATATATCTTTATATATGCGATTTCTGAATTCATCACTTAATTCTTATATTTAATTAATAAATCCATATCTATATAATTATATAGATATATTCATGTATATTATTGAAAATATATGTATATAGTTACATGTATACATATATGTATTATGAAACAAAAATACAATCATCCTTTTTAATTTGTTCTAGTTAAACTGTGACTGCCTAATGTATAATTCATAAATAAACTACAAACAAATAAAAAAATATCCTTTAATTAACTCAATGAACTATTAAAAAAGGATATTTTTATGGACTGAATAAAATACATTCAATCAGAATATCAACTTTGAAAATTTTTTAACAAGTATACTTTAAAAGACAAAAAATAAAAATAAAAAAAAATAACAGAACGTAAGCAATATGAATAAAGGAAAAAAATTAACAATAACATAAGATTGAATTTAGGGACGAAATTTTCTTATTAAAAAATAAAAATAAAATAAATAGCAAATAATTATATTACTACTTCCCGGTATATATTTTACTATTTTTCTGATTGAATATAATTTTTTTATTATTATTATTATTATTATTATTATTATTATATAATAATATTTATTTACCAAAAATAATTCTTAGTCGCTAAAACTTTAAAACATATAATTAAAAAAAATAAATAAAAAAAAATTTTTTTTTAAATAAATAAATAATAAATTTAAAATTGAAAAAGAAAACAAGTACCTAATTGAAATGAATAAAAATTTTTACAATGTAATTTTTTAAGTAAGAAACATATCGAATTTATTATTTTTTATGATATATGTGTAGAAACTATATACAGCCTGTGTACGAACTATATTTTGTTTTTTAAAGTTAAAAAATAATTATTTTATTAATTCAAATATATTCAAAAATATCTTTGAAAAATCTTAACTATATTTTTAATTAAAAAAAAATGTATTCCCGGAAAATTTATAATTTGAAATATGAATCACCCACATAAAAACATTAAACATATTCAATTAAGAAGAACTAACTTTTTAAATAAGTTTAATATTATTAGTTTTGTTAAAGACTGTATATAGTTATGAATTTCATTATTTTTATGTTTAATTTAATGGACTTATCTATTAATTGATTAATTACTTGAATAATTTCGAGTTTTAATTCATTGTTTAATTTTATACAGTGATCTAAAGACTGTCAAGTATTGTCATTCTTGTATTCGCATTCTACAGGTCAAACATACTTTTTTGTTGTTTCACTTACTTTCTAATCATTTTTAATTCATACTTCATGAAGCTTAATTTCATTTAGGAAAATCATTGAATCAATTTTTTTCCTATTGTAATTATTTATATATAACTATCAAATAAGTTTATAGAATAATTGCTTAAATCAATTTTAACTAGTTTTTTTTTCTTAAAATAATAATTTATTACATTTATCATTTGATAGCCTGACTATTCTTATAAAGAAATTAACAAGATTTTAAATTAAAAAAAATTAAATTTATTTTATAAATGATCCAAAAAATAAATCTATATATAAATTAGCATAAATAAATCTTATAATTATTTAAAATATCTAATTATTTTATGTTAATTAATATATAGAAATATAATCTTATTGTCATTTCATCATATAAATTATTTAATTTGAGATTCTTTAAACTCAATACTCAAACTATTCGCCTTTCATTTCATTTATTTATCTATTATTCATAGCTCCAAATCATATGTTAAATATAAAATTTAACAAATACATAAAACGAAAACTCATTCTTTTTTAATTTATATATTTATATATACACAATCATATATATATATATATATATATATATGATTGTGTATATATATATATATATATATATTATGTGTTAATTTATTGTTTTTTAGATTAAAATATATGTTACTATAAATATTAATAATAATAGTTTAAAGAAAATTTGTCATTAAAACAAAAATATTTAATTATAGAATATATATATATATATATATAAATATATATATATATACATTTGTATGGATATACCGTAGTACCATATTAATTCATATAATGTTGAATAAATGTTCAAAACATTTTTTTAAATGAAATCGTAATAAATTACATTTATTCCATTATTGCTGAAAGGAACATATTAGGCATTTAGGTTACGAGTGTTAACAAATTTTATTCAATCTATGTTAAAAGCAAATCTTATTCTAATGAATATACAAAAATACGAAATCAATAATTTTATTAAATATTATTTATTATAATTTTATTAATTACTTGCATGTGTTTCTTTCAACAATAATTAAGATAAAGAAAGGGAAAAATACGTTCACTCCAAATAAACACTAATATTTTTTTTAATTTATACATTTCTGCAAAAGATATTATTTAAATTTATAATCATATAAGAAAAGAGATCATAACTCAGGATATTTTTAAAACTTCAATGTTTTGTTAAAAATGTTTTCATATAAGCTGTCGTTATTTATTATTTTTTTTCAATTAAATCAATATTTAATTAAAATATTTTTCTTTAATGTGTAAAGCAAATCTAAACAAAAAATTGCAACTGAATTCATAACTAAGAAGTTATTAAACTTTTATTATTATTATTATTATTATTATTCAATAATTTAAAATCAAATTCATGTTTTATTTGTTACAGATTTCTGAATATTTTATTTTATATTAAAAAAAATATTCAGATTATCCTTGTTCACAATAATTCCTTTATTCTCTTGAAATTTTCAATATTTAATAAATCATTCATTATAAATTTTACTAAATTGAGTTTATATACCATGAATTTAATCATAAATTTTGATTTCAAGTAAAATTTAATAGAAATTTATTTATCTTTTAAAAACATTTATTTAATTATTTAGTAAGATTTGAATTAACTAAAATTTATTAAATTACAACTACTTAAATATTAAAAAAAAAAAATTTTTTGATATTTTAATTTAAATATTTAAAAGAAAATTATTTTGATATTTTAATTTAAATATTTAAAAGAAAATTATTTTCATTATAGTGTCAATAGAAATATATATAGAAATGAACTAATTGGTCAAATACATTTAATTAATCAAAACATACACAGTTCAGTCTATCAATCTAAGAATAATCTATAAATTAAATATATTTACGTTTATAGAATTATCATTCAGAATATTTAGGTATATAAAAATTTTAATGATAAATCATGATAAATGAAGTAAATAAAGCGAGACTTCAAATTGAAAATAAACAAAATATTGATATTACTTTCTTAAACAATTTAATTTTATATGAGTGGAGCTTAAGATATTTATAATGAATGATTGACTTAATCATATTTTTTTTTTAAATATTTATTTATTTATAATTTGAATTTTATTTATACATTTTTTTTTATTAATTAATTTGAAAAATTTTAGTACATGTTTAGTGTAGTCAAAAATTATATATTGGATATGTAGATTTGAAAATAAATTAACAAACTCATATATATATATATATATATATATATATATATATATATTATTAGATTTGAAAGATTCTAGAGTATTTCAATTTTAAGTCTTTATCATTTGTATTTTGAGAACTTTTTATTTCAAAATGATAAATTTTTATAAATATATTCTCCTAAATTTTAAAATCCATTAAATGTTGACCCATTATATGTATATTTCATCTATGTTATTTACGAGCAAGTTGTTTTTACCTTAAATAAACTATATCCAATTTCCATCCTTTTAAATTAACATTTACTAATTGATAATCTATTTAGTTTTATTCTAAAGAACATATCGCAAATCTATTTTCATCCTTTATTGTCATCGACCAGGTCTCACACTCCATATATGTAGTCAAGATACTAACAATATGAATTATCCTCAATTCGATTATAAATTAATTTGGTGTTTCCTTTTCTTCTCAATATTAAAAGAGAAATGCTTAATCATTTAGAATTATAAGATTAACAAATTATAAATAATATAATTACAATTTTTCTCATCATAATGAAAATAACTTCAATAAGAATTTAATTTTCCGATTCTAATTCGATTTATATTAATTCTGTCTTATTTTAATTATCAAGGGTCTCAATTTAATATTTATAAATTTAAGGAGAGGACATAATTTTTTTGGGGGGGGGAGGTAGGAAAGAAGCAACAGATCTATGTTTTTACATTAGTTTAATTAAGAGTAAACTAGCAATTAATTTGATTACATTAATCTCACTCTCTGGCGAGATAGTAAAAATATTAAAATATTTTAAAATACTCTTCCCCTAAAGGTTATGCAACAAACAGTACGATATTTGAATTATGTTAGAATTATAATGTATTAAAATTAAAACGTTACAATATTTTAATTTTTCTTTTAGAAATTAATAAATATCGATTTGAATTCAAATGATTCAATTAAAAATTATTCATTTATATAAATACAAATATTTGTGTACAATTTATAATTTTATGAAGAAGATCATAAAGTTATCGAAAATATCTATTAACTTCTGATTATGAGATAGTGTGTGTGATAAGTGATTTGATTTTTATATATTTTGTTTTAATATATAAATTTTAAAAAACAAATCTGGCGTTTTTCTTATTTATATTCATTTATCCACTGTGTCCTTGGTGTTTTAATGATTCTTCTCTATTTAAACAAGTTATCATTATATAATTATTCTTTATAACATGAATAGTATAGTATAGTAACTCCAAAAAATTACTATTTTTTTTTTAAAGTACATATAATCAAAATCGGAAATTATACTTAGTTATACTTATATACTTAATTATACAAGAAATACCAAATAAAATGAATTATAAAATTTTAAAGATAAGGCTGTTCTTTTGAATTATTTATATTATATTATATTTTATGTCATATTAGAGGTATTAATCCAGATTATTATTTTTGTTTGTAATTGATAAAAATTATTAAAAGAATATTCAATTTTTTTTTATTTGGTCTCATGGTAATAGCCGATGATATTTTAATAAATAATAAATAAATGCTATTTAATGTTTTTATCACCTATAACTAATTTTTTTTTTTTTTTTTTGTACGATTGTTAGGTAGGTAAATTATTGTATTTGTGAAGTTTTAAATTTTGTATAAGAAATGTGCACATTTCGGGACCTTTGAACCTCAATGGATTATCTAGCCGTAAGGTTTTCTTAATCTCTTAAGTTCATGGCCGTATTTTATTGTCAGGAAATTATATTCAATAATAGAACATAAATTATACGATCCATATTATTTTATTTATAATATTTGTCTGATTCAAAATGGACACACAATCTTCTTTCATCTGAAATCCTATCATGAATCCTTCAATCCTATCTGAGCCCATTCACCATTCTAATCTTCCTTCCAATTCAGGAAACAGGAATGCAAGTTTCGCATTCGAAATGTATAAATAACAAAAATAAAATTCTTTTTAGAATGCATGAGCACGTCTCATGATAAGATTTACGTTTTAGAAACTAGACTCTAATCGGAGACGATTTAAGATTTGACGTCTCCTAGACAAATAGTGACAGTAGTGATCTATTTTTAGGAATTACCTTGAAATGTGGTGGAATTTCTTTTCTTTACTTTGCTTAGAATGTACCGCTGAGAATTAGAATTTGTTAACTTAGAAAAATTTATATTTTGTGTTACTTTTATTAATTTATATGATATATTTTAAAAAACGGTTAGTTTATAATTAAATTTAAGTTTTTTTATTTTTTTAATTTTTAAATTTATTAAAATATTAAATATTACGATACATATACTCAAAGGTATAAAGGTTTCCATAAAAGTTTTTATTATTATGAAAAGTTATTTCCGGGATATTTTTATGTTATGTTTAATTGTGATATTTGAGTCTCGAGTTTTCGGCACCCATTTTAGCTCCATTTTTAAAGTTTTTTTTTTTTTTTTTGTGATTCTGGATCTTAGTCTGTGTGACCAAAAGTCGAGTTGGGATATATATATATATAGTATATAATTTAATAATCTATTAAATTTATTTTTATATTATCTTTTCCTCTAATCTCCTTCAACGCAAAATATACCTCTCCTCCAAATTTGATTGTTTGAAGAATCTGGAAATATGTATATCCATTGTGTGTACACTCACTCTACCACTCACCAGTGATCTTTTCTATTTTTAAGATCAAAAATATTGCGAACAATATTTTTACTTTGGAAGAAACAAATTATGTATAATCTCGTAACATTACTGACCTTGGACCTATTTTATTTAAAAAGGAATAAAGGAATAAAGGTCTCTAGAATTATTAAAATTAATAAAAACAATTAATTTTTAGCAACTTTTAATCATTACTCTATCAATATAATAACATTATTATATATATTTTTAGGATTGTTTTATTTTATTTTATTTTCAATCAGGCAAAGGACACTTATAAAAATATTTGTACATAATATTTTCTTTATCATATGTATATATAATTACTATTTATACATACATATAATTAATTTTAAAGATAAATATAAAATATATCAAATGACAACAAGAAGAACATGTGTGAACGTATGTAATGTATGTATGTATGCTTGTGAGATATCGTATTTGTCAGATCATAACATATACTATAAAAATTTATTAAGAATGTTTTTTAATTTATATTATATTATTTGTGTATATATAATATGTATATATAAGGAATCACATTGAGTATTATTTTTTTTTTTTTTATTAATTTTTATAATAGTATTTTTAATAATAAAATGAATTAACAATTTAAAACATTTATAATAGTATAATAAGGAGTTTATACAATTATTTTAATTATTTATGTCTATTATACATATATGTAGTATATATAGATGTATAAATCTAATATACGAGTATTTTATTTTTTCACAAAGGTTCACTATAATATATTATAATTGTATTAAAATCTTTAATCATTAACAATTACAAGAAATAATAATCCAATGAAGAAAACTTGATTTTAGTACAGAAATGAACTTGATTGGCATTTATTTTTAGAAAAAATATCAAATGAAAGAGTAAATAGCTGATTGAAGCCCTAAGAAAATGTTAATAGAGAAATGGGGAACTTAATATATGTATATTTTTTAGTTTTTTTTTTTTAAATTTCAAATCATCTAGTTTCTTAACTTAGACCACAATCTGAACGATGATAATAATAAATCAATAAGATAAAATTTGAAAATTTCTCTCAAGTTCTCTATATCGTATTATTATTATTTATTTGATAGGAATTGAAATTTAGATATAACTAGTGAATAAATTCTCTTCAGTGTTTATTTATATTCATGAAATATTGTGTAATAATAATAATAATAATAATAATAATAATAATACTGACTCACTTTGGTCAATAAAATACCAAATACAATTATTTATTTTAGATTATATACATATGTATATATATATATATATATATATATATATATAATGATTATTGTCTAAAAATTGTTGCTGAAAAATTTAATCTCATATGCTTATTTAGAAAATTTTTAGAATTGATTGAATAATGATTTAATATTTAATATTTTGATTGATTTATTGATTAATTGCACGCAAATTCATAAATGGGTTTAAAAGGTAATATTTGATATTTGTTTTAGTTAAATCATTTAAATTAATTTTGCAGCAATGATGGCGTTATAATTAAATTACAATTGTTGAAATAATATTTCTTATCAGTAGTATATTTTATTATGTATGATATATTATTAAAATAAAAATTTACTCTACAATCCTATCCAAGATTAATTAATTTTGTTTTGTTTTGAATTCTGCTTATTTTAGAAAAAATGATTACATTGCCATTTTGTTGCAGCAAAATTAGATTATGTGATATAACTCAACATACACTACCATTTTTTCCCAGATTGTATATTATATCACATTGATTTTGAATTATTAATATATAATTTACAATTATATTCTAACATTATTTTTTATATAGAAGGCTTTCAAAAAGAAAAAAATATTACCTTAATATTTATGTAGTATATTGCTTTATTTTTATAATTATTATTTATCAAATCTATATATTAAATAAATTTTTATTCTTTAGTTATTAAAACAATTAATAAGCGTTTTTAAAGATTTTTAAGTAAAAATTAATAATATATTTAAGAGATTCTCTTTGAAAGCCATCGATATAACAATATATATATAAAAACTCATCAAAAGTAATTATAATAAGAATAATAAACCTTCCTTAAGACGAATATTGCCAAATTTTTTATTGAAATATGTAGGAAACATTGATAATATCATTTTTTAATGATATTTATTAAGAGTATTATATATTATTATAGTTAGCTAAATAACAGTTTTCAATATAAAAGATACTTTAAGATAATAATGGGTCATTTTTTTGATTCTTACTTAAAAATTTTTTTATTAAAAACAAAATTTAATTAATTTCTTACCACAAAAGTATATGAATATATATATATATATTGAAAAAAATTAATTATTTAAATTGAATCAAATAAAAATATCAAGTATAAATATAATGTAAA
Source organism: Labia minor (assembly GCA_963082975.1). Lineage (NCBI taxonomy): Eukaryota > Metazoa > Arthropoda > Insecta > Dermaptera > Spongiphoridae > Labia > Labia minor. The sequence goes on along the minus strand of OY720347.1, from coordinate 80,513,189 downwards.
AATAAGTAAAGTAAGAATCAAAATTGATAATATTAGATAGTTTTTAAAATATTTTTGATAAATAAATAATTTGTATGAATGTTTTAATTTCATTATATGTCTTGTATAATAATAATAATAATATAATATTACCTCTAGATGGCGAGAATTATGAATTTAGGGAAAACCCCTTAAATATTACGAAGTAGTTATAATAATATAGTATAACCAAGTCATTATTTTATTTCATACAATCTCAGGAGTATGTAATTTTACATAGATTAAGTATATATATAAATATAAATAATATTAATATCGGAAGACTTATTTTTATAATGTTAAATATTTATATATTAATTTTCAAGTATATATTATATATTAGATATGTTGGATATGTCTTTAATTCTTCAAATATATGTATTTTAAATATTGTATTTAACAATTTGTCGAATTTACATATTTTCAATATTTTAACAGTAAGTAATGTATTTTAAAAATAACCAATGTGCCATAATATAATTAAAACATACGATACACATTTTTATACTTCGTAAGAATCTATTTCCATTTTTTTTTTACTAATGTATTAATATTTAATATATATTCATAGTTATTTTTCTTATATTGAAATGTCTTTCAAAAAATATTTTAAGATATCGATTCGAAACTCATATCCATTCCCTATCTACATATTTATGAATGGTTTTGGTCTTCTTATACAATATCCAATTATTATTTTATTTTCATTGCACTCATTCCAATTACTCTCTTCAAATTTATGTCTATTTTTTGAATAATATAGTGATTATGTCCTTTTATTTTTATGCATAATACTCCATTATTCTACATTATTTTTCCATAACTTCACCAAAAAAATATTGTTCATAATTTTATTGTAAATTTATAAATATAATTTGTATATAGTATAGTATATTTATTTATCTATAATACAAAGACAAAATTTCATTATTTATATTATTTATACTTATTTTTTTAAATTGATATTTTTGTTTGATTAATTATATACATATATAATTAATTACTATTTAACAAGATTTTAGATAATCCTTGGAACTGGGGGTAAAATTTCAATATTTTTAAAGATAGAACAGGTGGAACATTATTTATTGCTAATTTTATTGTCAATTTTGAAAACAACAACAACAATAACAACATTAACAGTAGCTGCAACAACAATAACAATAACGGCAACAATAATAAATAATTATATTTTATATTTCAATAAAAATTACAATTGATTACAAAATTGTTTGCTAAATATTTAAATTTGTTATTTTAATTAAAATTTTGAAATTCTTGAAAATTTTTTGACCAGCAAATATTTTTCATGGTGTCTTTTTAAAATATATAAAAAATTCCAATAAAATATGTTTACAAATTTTAATTTAGTAAAATGTATTTCTAACATGCCTAAATATTAATTTAATTTTTCAAATGTTAAAGATTTTATCTTAAATTTCAAAAAATTAAATAAATAATATATATATATATAATTCAATTGATATTTATTTCTTATATGGTAAAAAAAAATAAAATAAATTTTATAATGATTCGTTTCTTAACATGAAAAAAATAAGAAATAAAATAATTAAAAAATTTATTTCTAAAAGAATACAGAGTATTATATTAATTTGAGTATATATATAAAAATGATAAAATTTTACAATTACATTTTCCATTTACTTAATTGTAAAATCAAATTTTAAATGATTTTTAATTTGAAAGAATAAAGATTAAATTATATTTTTTAAAATACTATCAAGATTGAATGTGAGTAAGAAAATAATTAGGAAAAAGAAGTTATTTTGAGGAATGATTCAATTATTTTTAGATTTGTGTAAAAAAAAATTTGAATTAAGGTAGTTTGTTCAAAATAATAAGAAAAAATAAAACTATAAAATGATTTACTTTTTAATTGATTGTCATCTTCAAATTGAGAGATTATTTGATTTATTATTGTTCGTTAAAGGGATAAATTTTTGCTTAATAGATTATTTATAATTTAACTAGTAAATTGAACTACATATATATATAGTTATAATAATTTGTCATCTCTTGTCCAATTAAAAACATTTTGATTGTCTTTTGGTCATATAATATATATTTAAAACATGTATTTAAACATTTCCTTTCATTAAGGGAAGACATTTTTTTTTTGTTCTTTTTTCAATTTCTTATTATTGTTATTAAAATTTTAAAGTCCGAGATGTGGCATAGCGATACTGATTTGTCTCTGTAAAGGAGAGAAAAAAGAAAAGAAACAAAACGAAGAAAATATAGAATAGTCATAAGACGTATGATAATTTATCTCCGGAGATGTTTTTTTTTTTTTTTTTTTTTTTTTAAATAATGACTTGGTATTTATTGATTTATTATAATCATTAGGAGAGATAGCAAATCAATAATAACAATATCGAGTAAGATATATATATGTAGAATAATTATCTTATAATATTTAGCCCTTTTGGCACTGTTAATGAAGAATCTTTATTTAATTATTTAAAAAACAAAAACAAATTGTTTTGTTTATTGCACAACTATCTTATCATATCACAAGAAATTTATAGGGCTATATATTATAAAACGTTAGGATATATACTATATATATACATATCGTTTGACAAGAATAAAATAAAATCTCAAAATTATAATTATAAAGTAAATTTATTTATTTTTTATTAATTAAATATTATATATATATATATATATATATATATAAGATAATCAATTTTGTAAAAAAAATGATTTTATATTGAATAAAAATTATATTTAAAAAAAAAAAAAGTTAAAATATTTCTTAAAAAGAGAAAAAAATAAAAAAGTTGTATATATATATATATATATATATATATATAGGAAGGTAAAATAATAAAGCAAAAGATGATTAGATTAGATTAGATTAGATTAGAATTGCAATGCCCGGCTGTTGAGAGATTGAGCCTGTTTCTTGACTGGGGTATTTACCTTAAGTTGAGTGATATTGGAGCAGGAAGGGAACTTGGACAACTCCGTGGTGCTCTTGTAGAGTGGTAACATGGCATTGCTTGCTGCCAAAGGTTGTAATTTGGCGGCAGCACGAAGGAGTCCAGGCCTCGCCCTGCCAAATGCATGCGAGACAAGAAGTCGGGATTTAAGCGCAAGACTGGCTGCCTTGCTAAGCGGCGTTGACGATGTCACCTGCGATGTTTTAATATCCAAAACCTCCGGATTTTGCTCAACAATATAATTATCGGCGCTCGCTGTACATGCATTATTGGCCATTGTCCTCGCGAGGATTCGTAACGATTCATCTCTTCCCTCAATCTCACCAACAAACGCGCAACAAATGACAACATCAATCAAATCACTTTTACTTCGCACAGACAACGCGAATGTGTTCTTCACTTCCTTGGTTTCTGTCACCCGTATCACTTTCCGTATATTGGACAACGGTATTGTTTTCAAATGTCGGAACAACTTGGTTTGCGTTGTAAATGAATTAGCCATGCTTGCCTTTTGACGTTTCTTACAGACAACGATTAAATCCGTAAAAATAAAAAACATTAAATGATCGCCTTTATTAGAGAGGGTGTCTTTCAATTCAATCACTTCAAATTGATGAACTAAATTACGATGAGATGAGATCAAATTCGGCGAACAATCTTCAATTAAATTAAAAATATCAAAAATTTGACAAAGGGATTCGGTGCGACGTTTATCCTCGTTGATAAGCGAAACCACCTCGCAGATTTGGGTGAGCGCATCGTCGAGTGTGCTATGATCTGAATTATCGGTCGGGGTGGCTTTCACAAGCTCCCGAAGAAGGAGAATAATGCTACCTAAACGTTGCACTGGCCTTATCATTAACTCGTGTAAACTTTGTCTGCCACACTCTGGACGAGTACGCCAGATTCTTAAAAATGCATGAAATCTCGGTTTGGTCATGTCACACTCTTGCAATAATTGTTTACAATTTTCAAAATAATTAATAAATGGCGGATAATGGAGACGGAAATTAGGATAATATTTAATTAAAACTCGTCCGATCTTCACATCTTCTTCCCATTGGGTACTCAACTGATTGAGATCATGTAGCATGGCTCGATGGGTATCCCGTATTGCAGGTAAAGTACCGAAAATGATCTTCCCCTCCCGGTTGTCCAAAAGGGCACCACCACTTTGTCCCTCGTCCAAAGCCTCATCACGAATCATTAAAATCGTATTTAAAATATTCACATAATTCGTTTCGGTATGTAATAATTCCAAAAAGATATTCTCTCGGCTGGTTTGATGAAGTTGTTTAGCAATTTTTTGTTCATCCAATGAACGTTTAATATAATGTTTGACTTGAGGTGATTCTTGAAATGAAATATCCGGATCGGAGAGGGTTTCGCCTAATTCAAGCGAGGTTTTATGTAAATGGGAGAAGGTGATTCGTTTAATCAGAAAATCATCTTCAACAACGAGTTTTTCTTGTTGCACAGTCATCCAGAACCATTCACTTTTAACTACATACGTTTTCGGGGGGATTGTGTCTGGTACTTGTGGTAGATTGAGCTCATCGACAACGACATGGGTTACTCGGGTGGAGTCAATGTCAACGGGCTCGCCGCCGTGTTTTTCCAACACTTCTTCCATATGACGCCGTTCTTCTAATGTAAACCCATAAAATGAGATACGAACATCGGTAAATGGTTTTAAAATATTCAAAGCAACGAGTTCCGGTGATGTTGGAATAAATTCTGGATTATTTCGCATCTCCCAACAATCGAGAATCCATTGCTCCGAGAGAATTGGAATATCCTGCAAAATTGCCAGACTATATTTACGACTACGACTAGATTTCGCGACAAGGTGAGTTATTGACTTATCCATGTGTTGATGTACACTCCCGCTCATAAAACGAATTAAATCGATCATTCGAAGGATTTCTTGTTTATTCTTAAAGCCAGCTAAACAAATCACAAGCCCTTTCATTGAAGAATTATAAATGGGCCGATCTCTACCCGGCAATGAGATATGACTTTTCGCATGCTCTTTTACAATCAATGGACCATATATCGGTTTATTTGTTAATCTGAGTTTATCAAATAACTCATCTTCAAAATTATCCAGCACAAATGCAGAGATGGTATTGTCTGGCAAATGAACATTTGCTATTTCCGATTCACAATAGATGACCTCGAGTTGTAGGGAGTTGAGTGCATCTCGAACAGATTCATCAGCCTGGACGGCGAGGATTTTTCCTTGCCCCCCGTCCGTTTTATCCTCTTCTTGATTCGACCCGTTCTCCATATTTGTTTCACACAATAGCAATAGAAAAAAAAACTATATTTTTAAATAATATAAAATCAAACTCATTATAATAATATTGAAAAGAGAGGATTGTCCATTATGTCAGCTGATCTTGATCTTGTACTATCTAATTAGTCATTAAGTTAGCAATGAATTTGATTTATATTTTATCAGATTGATAAACTTTATCAATAAGTGATAATAAGATATATTAAATTCAAAAGAGAAAAAAAAAAATATGAAAAATTAATTAAAAAATAAAATATTGATTTTTTATAAATTAAATTAACTAATAATATTGTTTATTAAAAGTGACATTCAAGTGCGGAATTTTTGAAATATATGTTAATAAATTATAATTTAATGCTAGTTAAAAATAATATATTTATATTTTTATTTAAATACTATTTGGAAAAATTTAAACAACGATTAGTATTGGTTATAATATATATATTTATTTTCTTTTATATTTATAAAAAAATTAATTGAAATATTTTAAATAAAATCATTTTACACTAAATCAAAAACTGTTATTGTTAATTAAAGGAAAAATTTAAAATTTAAATCTATTAATAAACCCAAATAAATCATTGTTTAAAAATAATTGCTAGATTCACAATTGTTAACTTCAAAAAGACAACCAAGTTTTCATTTTTACTATCTGTCAAACACTGTCAAATCCACCTGTTAATAATAAATTAATGTCTAATTTTTAATAAAAAAAAACAAACAAATCCAAGTTAGTGAATAAATAGAATTTCTAAATCTTCCATATTAGAAGATCTAAGTATTATTTATTAAAATCATTACTGATTAATATTTAATTATCACTTTTAGAATGTTAAATGAAGAAATTGAAGAACATGATTATCATCATGATTTTACAACAGCCTCTGAATGGGAATGTTTTATTGCAAAATTAGAAGAAATAATTCATGATTGGAAATTAATAAATATTCCAAAAGGACCAACATTAAATCAAGGAGAACTAAGCTCAGGCGATTGGCTTAGGAAATCTGAAAAAATTCTATTCAATGGTTAGTTACTTAATTAGATAATTTAAACAATAATTGATTATATCATTTACTTATATTTAAAAGAAATATTTTTATCATAAATAATCACAAAAATTCTTTTTTTTAGATATTGAATTTTCGCTTACTCGATATTATTTGAAAATAATAAAAGAAAGTGAAAATTTAAGTCCAATAGAAGAGGAAGCTCCCAATGAAATGGAATCTGAACCGAGTTCTTCTACTGCAAAAAATGATACTAAAAAAATTGAATTAGATGAAGAAGGCCAATCACAAGTACTTGAGGATATTATGTCTTACAACAATGACTTTCCATCACAATATTCAAATTTTTTAAGTTGTAATGGATATATTAATATATGTTTAAGTGAAGAGGATACTTTAGGAATTCATCCAATTGCTCGATGGTTTGTAATCAAATTTTGCAATTTTTAATTTGTATTTTCATTTATTTATTTTATTATTTTTTTTCTTATATTTAAAATTAGCATTAATAAATATTATTGTAAAAATTTTCTATTGTAAATAATAATATTAATCTATTTATCTATTATTATATCTATTTATAATTTTATGTAATTTTTCAAATTTATTTTCCTATATTTTTAGGTATGGCCTTCGTGATTTTGTAATTTTATCACCAATTAACCAATCTGGTATTGAAACAGAAAGCAAAGCTAAAATTTTATTAAGTTCCATATATATAGCTTTAAATAATTCCAATTGGTATGTATTATATTTATTTTATTATTATTATTATTATTTTAAAAAAATTTTCTTATTCTTATCATATTTTGAAAGATTCTTTTCTTGAAAATTAATTTATTTTAAAAAATTATAAAAAAATCCTGTTTTGATAAGAATTAATTGATTATTAGTATTAATTATATTATTATCTTTTTATAAAATTTATTTTTCTATTTTGTTTTATGTAGTATGATTCCATTTTTTATTCAAATACATAAATTGTATCAACATTATTACCTTGGGGTTTGTGAATCAAAAGGTCTTCGGACTGAATTCGAAATGGTGCATTTAAGAAGAACACCTCCATATGCTCGTTATTTAACTGGTATTAATTTTGATCAATTATTAGTTTTCTAATATCTATTTCATGACTGTACTTTAATATTAATATATCTTTTATTTTTTTAAATATTTCTTATTTATTTTATATTAATTTAATATATTATGTTCCTGGTCCGCCAAACTTGAGTTCGAGGGATCGAACCTAGTCAAGTTCATTTAGATTTAAGTATAAATAATAATAAACCACAATAATTCTAAGAAAGCTGACTAAAATGGAGATTTAATCTAAAAGCCAATAATTATAAAAAAAAATATTAAGTTTTTTTAAATAATTAATACACATTTCAAATTCTTTTTCAGGTTTGCTTTCAATATTCAAATCCAAAGTTTCTATTACAAATACTTTAGATCCAGTGGTGGTAGCAGTCCGATTTACTTATATCCTAGCTGATTGGAGAAATCTAAAATGGTTTCAAAAACCACTTGACTTTGATTATATAGAAACAGATATTTCATTAATTAAAAATATGCAATATCTTCCTTTTGGTACAAAAGAGGACCCCATTAAGTATGTAAAATTATTCAATTCATTTGTTTCATTCATTCTTTATATTGATATTTTTAGATCTAATTTTTTTTATTAGTAACCCATTTTTCAAATGAAAAGACATCATTTGTTCACTTATTCTTATTTCAAATATTTTATTACGAACATATCCCAATTATTCAAAACAGAATATTGAATATCATATCATCTTTATATCATATATCATTTTTTTTTAATTTCGGCTATTATTTTTTAATTATTATTATAGAAAAACTAATATTTTAATTTCATATATCTATAAATTGTTCTTTCCTTTCAGAGAGTTACGTCTGATTGCAAATTGGGGAAAAGTGGCAGAAAATGTTTGCGTAGACTCAGAAACATATTCGGATCTAGATCCTAATTGTGCACCTAGGTGGATTCTCCGGGTGATAACACAGAATGTTCATGGATTGTTAAATGATCACTTAAATGAGTTTGGTAATTTATGTTCTAACAATATTCAGATAAATCGTTTACTACCACCTGGATATGTACCACCAGGTATTTAGTTCTAAAGAAGCTAAACATTATCTTTATTAATATTCACATTTAAATTTCATTTCTTGAAAGTAACTATTATTAAATTTTCAGTTGATTTAACAAATTCTTTAAATTCTTTGACTGAATCAAAAGCCTTTAGAATGCTTTCAAAACATGGAAAATCAAAACAAACTGGAAAATCCTCTCCATATATAATAAATGGACCAATTGCTTCTGAACTAATTATTCCATTTTTATATTTCCTCTTTCCCGATGCTGAAAATCAAATTAAAAAGGTATATTGAAATTTATTTATTTTTTGTATAATATATTTATCTAATGACGAGACAATATTGAGTTTTTTTATCTTTCATCTCATTTAAAATTCATATCTTTGTTGATTTTATTTTTACAAATAAATTCCTCTCTCATCAAATTTATTTAGAGAGGCTAAAAGAGAAATTCAAAGACTCAGGATAACTATTTTTGAAACCCTTCAAGAAAAAATTAAAAAAATAATTTAAATCGATTTTATAGTTATTATTAATAATATTTGGTTGTTTTCAAATTATGGTTTCTCATAATTGTGTTTAACATTCAAGAAATTCTTGATATTTAAAGTTCACATATTTTAATCATTTTTAATTTTTAATTTGTATTCCATTTTTTATTATAATATGTTTTGAATATCATTTTTTCCTATCTAAAATTAATGTTAAAAAATATTTTCCATTTTTTAGGAGAATATCTATCCTAATTATGAGGAAGAAGAAAATGAAATATCAAGCGACAAAGTAAGGAGTTATACTAGTATTACACATATATGTATTTGTTTTACGAGAGTTACTATTTATATTTCTGACCTAATAATGAAAAATCTAAAGTGACTTTATTTCCTTATTTCTTTTCAAGATATTCTTATTATATTATGATCAATAGACTTTTTCATGCGTTTGAAATCATTTTCGAAGCACTTTTTTTACTTCGATTGAGGTAACTTCAAGGCATTTTCAATGCAACAACCGCTTCATACAGTTTATTACTATTTTGAAACAGTACGGTCTCATATACATGTTTACAACTTATATATTAGTTTTTCATGTACTTGGACCTATCTTTTCAACATTTCCTTAAATCAAGCCTTCATTTGACATTTCATTTGACATTTGTTAGATTATGTGAGATCCAGCACGAACAAATCTTATTAATTCAATATTTTATTGATACTTGCCATATTACTTCCCAATGATACCTCAATCTGGCTTGTTATACAAGTTTTTTACTATAGAATGGAGCTTTATCGTCGTGATAATCCAAATTGAAAGATATGATAAATCAACTGCTGATACATTGAAAATTCATGTTTTAAAGTTACCTCAATCGGAGTGACAAAAGTTCTTCGAGAATTAGTTCAAAGGCATAAAAAAAGTGTATGATATTAATGGAAATCTTTTTTAATGCAATAAAGTCAATTTTAATCTCAACTATTTGTTTTTTTAATTATTGGGCCACAAATATAAATAGCAATCCCTATATTGTAAGAATATTCTTTATTTATTTATACTTCTAATTTCTAATTATATAATTAAAATAACAAAATATCTAATCATTTAAATTTAAATTTTCTTACATATTCATTTATACATTTTAATCTCGTTTAAATATATTTCTTTCTTTATAATAAATTGAGTTAAATGATTAAATTTAATTTCAGATTGATAGTTCTCATCCAGAAATTAAAGCTGCACCATTAAATAGTTTAGTTTCTCGTATTGCTTTATTTATAATTCAAGTATCATACCAATATTCTGGAGCTTCAGGTGTCGCCCATCTTTGGTATGAAATTATTTCGGAAATTCGTTACCGATGGGACCATGGCGTTCTTATTCCTGGGTATGTATTAAAAATATTTTTTATTTCTGAAACAAATTACTTAAAAATAATTCTCATATTATAAATTTCCTTCTTAATTTAATTGGTACCTATAACCATGATCTTAATTAATAATAAAATATATATTGTTATATTAAAAATATTATTTTATAAATTACTATTGTTTTGAATGGTCTTTATATATTTATAATTTTTTATTTAGAAGTGAAGGTAAAAGTTAATAATATGGATTATTTTTAGTAATTGATACAATTTCATGTGCATATTTTTTTAAGAAATCAACACTACTCTTCCAAATGAAATCTATTTTTATTAAAATTTGCTTTAGTCATTTGGAATAAATCATTTCTTATTCCTATCCTAATAAATATATTCTTAATTATATAACCTAGAGAAAAAAATAATAATTCAATTAATATTTTTTTTAATCTTGTTTTTATTTCAATCATCTTGTTCATACAAAAAAATCAAGTATAATTATAAAATATTTACTCATTCGCACATTGATTAGTTATTTACATAATTGGCATTTATTTATTTGTTTTTAAAAGATACCATATTTTAATAAATAAATATATTATAATGAATTTAAAAAATAAAATAAATAAAAAATTTTGTATTTATATATTTAAATAAGAATATATATATCTATATTTCTATATATACAAAATATTAAAAAAAAAAATATATATATTTTTTTCACCTATGGCGGTCAGCTATATATATATACAAATATTCATAATAAAATATTAATAAAATATGATTTAATATATAATAAAAATCATAAATCACGATTAATATATACACTTATTTTATAACTTGCATTTCAGATCCTTAGAAAAGTTTATTTTTTCTTTAATATCATCTACATTCATATCTTAAATAATCAGATTATATATACATATTCATACATATTCACTAAAATATGTTTAAAAAGCTACCGCCATTTTAATTTAGTTAAACAAATAAAAAAAATTATGTGATGATGTTCTCTAAAAGTAAATTTATTCAACGAAAAGTCCACACTTGCAGTAGTTGTCTTGATGTGGGGGACGATAGCGTTTGGGACAGCAGCGGTTGCACTGTCCCTGTCCGAGACGTCACAAAGGCACGAGCCCACCTCTTGTTGTTGGGTTCCTCGCCATATAAATGTCCATATCGTGATCGGTCCAATTATCACTTGTGTCACAGTAGTTGTTCAATGTATGAGTCGAGCCTTCAAAAAGATCACCATCATATCATCTTATTCTTTAATATGTATATTTATATTTTTATGTTTTTATTTATTCAAGAATTTACTAAATTTAAGATCGATCATTAATCTCTAATTAGAAAAAAAAAAAACTTAATGTATATCAACATGATTCAAACTTTTAATGAAAAGCATACTTGAAGAAAATAAAAATTAAAAAAAAAAAACAATATTTAATATTATTCTAGATTTAATAATTATAAAAATATTAAAATAAATAAATAAATATTCTCAAGGAAGCTTGTGGATTTTGTGATCGGAGGGGTTATACTAGTATTATATAATGTTTTAGAGACTTTTTTGTTGTATTAGTTTCTGTATGTTTGCTTCCTCTCGAACCTACCGACCTCCATGACTATATCGACTGGGCGGTCGTGAACGCGTTCTCTGTCTTCGCGGTGAGGCCCCACTGCCGTGAACGGAAGGTGGAGGATGATGATGATGACTGGGTGTATAACTTGCCCTGGACGCTAATGACTGTCGTGATTGTCTCAATTCTGAAAATAACAACAGATTTTCTTTTTCATTGCTATATATATGTATATAAAATTTGATAATAATTTAAATAAAATAAACCTTCAAGAGCATTGGTTATAGATTAAATTCAGTTAATAAATGCAAAATTAGTTAATCGTGATTTAATTACCTGGCCTTGTAGAGACTAATCCCGAGCTAGCCAAGTACCTTCCACTGTGTTGACTAAAGGAATGTGTCGATTGTCCATCAGCAATACTTCGAGTGGTATGACCTCCGACAAGACTTGGTTTCGAAGTCGAACCCAATTGCGGTACATCCGTAAGACTTGATAGAGCACCAAGAGTTCCAAGACCACCGGTGACTGACCCACCTGAAGTCATCCGCACCCAACCTTGATTGTACTCTCTATCGCTTGAATCAATTTATTTACCAATTCCGTTTTTCCAAAATCGATTATATTTTTCTCTTCAAACCGTACCATACTATATTATATATACTATCTTCTACATTTTAGATTAAACTTTAATTCATTAAGCACCAAAGAACTTTTTTATTAAAAATTTATAAAATAACTTCAATAACCCAAAAAAGCATTAGCTAAAATGCACCTCTTAGAAAACTCTGAAAAATTCCATTGTTAATGCATTATAGATAAATATTGATTGTAAATCACATTCGAATTTTAATTTAAAAAAAAAAAATGAAAATTTTTATTAGGATTTCTGTGATTTACAACAATTTTTTTTTTTATTATTTATATATTTAAACTATTAAATGTTAGAAACCGAAACTATCCTTATGAACTAATGACATAATGATTATGAAATAATTTTCTTTAATATTTTATTTTGAAAATAATATATTAATTGATACCCTTGAGCACTAATAACCATTTTTATAAAAAAATTTAATTACGAAACATAAAAAGAAATATTTTACTGTAAATGTTCTTTATAAGTAATTTTGATAATAATGATAGAAAATATTTATTCCTAGTTTGTATAGAAAACTAAAAAAAAAAAAAATTTTTTTTAGTAAAATAATAAATCAATTAATTTTGTTAAAAATTTTGAAATTTTGTATATTTTTGGAAAATAAAATAAAACTAAACAATTGTTTATAACCTCTTCAATATAATAAAATATAAATTTTCTTCTATTACGAATTATTTATTTATTTTTATAATTTTCCTAAAATATAAATACTAAATATGAAAGAAATTTAAAAACATCCTATCTAAGAATAATTTTATTAAACTTAATTTTTAATAAGTATGCATGTGTTGTTAGTGCTCAGTGCCGGGCAGAGTGGATATTATTATTATTATTTAAAATTATTTATTATATAAGGATGTAACGGAATGGTGAATTGGGGACCGGAGCAGGTTCCAGGCCAAGGACCAATTATTTCAGAAATTAAAGCAAGGATCTCATAAGCATTTTGTTTTCAGAAATATATTTTATTATTATTATTATTATTATTATTATATTATTATTAATTCTATATCATTCATCATTTGTATTATAATAGTTAGTTTTGAAATATAATCAATAAATTAAAATAATAAATAAATAAATAAAGTTGATAGACGTGAAGAATTTCTTGTCCGCCATCAGTTAATTTGGCTTAAAGCAAACAATTGTCTTTAAAAATGTTTTTTTTTTTATTAATCTCATTCTTAATTTCACTTTTATTCATACATTCATACATAATAACTTGACTAAAATGAACCTCATGTTTGGAATTTTTTTTTTTTTAAGAAATTTTATTTTACACTTTAAACACACACGATTTAATTTAATAAATGTGTCTTGCTAATGTTTGCTATTCCATGAATCTGAAACAAATGATAATTTTACGCTTCAAAAAGAGAGAGAGAACTCGATATTTTTATAAATTATTTTGTGTTGCAACCATTTATAAAATAATTTTTCTACATTTAATCGCTTTAAACAAAACTAATACCAATTATTTATTATTATTATTTCTTCTTCTATTTATATAATACACATTCAAATTTATAATTTAGTAAGTTAAAATGATAAAAATAAATATATAACTTTTCATAACTCTTAATAACCATTAAAAATTTGAGAATCTGCTGTGCCCCTATTTGCTCCCAAAAAATCTATTTATAATTCTATTGCTCTTGGGATTGTTTTACGTGTTTTTTCTAATTTTGAAAATCAAAATTCATTATATAATTAAATTTTAAAGATTAATGGACTTCCAGGAGATTAAAGGATTATTTAATATACATCACTTAATAATTTATATTGTCTGTAACCCAAGATATAATTCACATCATGTTTCTGTTATAGAATATCTGATATAAAATTTCAAAAGGTAGCAACACATTCAATTTCATTAAATAGGTTTGTATTTATTAATGAAATAAATTAAAATATTATTAAATAGCTGATGAGATCTCATAATCTAGTTATAATTTTACAGTGAGTGAGTGCGTATCGTGCGTGCTTAATTGTGTGCTTTGGTGAGTTGAGGTTTTCCAGCCACTGATTTACTCTCTGTGTCAATTATTTACGTATTAATAACAAATACCATATTGTTCTAAATATTTTTAAAAATGGTTTATGTTTTCTTTTTCATTCATTAGATTCATGCATTCATTTATTCATTCTATTACTCACGCAAAGCCCGACCATTCATAACACTTCTTACCTCAATTTAACATTATATTATATTATTAGTACATAACTTATAATATACATTATAAACCTCAAAGCGATAGTGATAAAAGTGCTTTGGTATATACAGTCACTCTTCAATTTTTCTGCCTTATTAATTTATTAATTAACTATATGATGTATTGTTTTTTTGTTTCAGTTTCTTATAAAAATATATTACAGATTATTATACAGACAATGTATAATATCTTATACTTATATTATGTTTTTTGAAGCAAAGAGTAAAATTAGATATCAGATATTTTTTCTCTGAAAAAATATAAATAATTAATATTTTTTTTTAATTTGAAAATTTTATTTTAAGAACTAATCAAGCATTTTTCTTTTATTTTGTAATTGAATGAATTAATATTAGCAGAAAAATAGATTGACATTTTAATTTTTTTTTTTTTTTTAAGTTTTTATGACTTATCACTATCCAGATTAATCAATTAATTAGTTTTTAATTTAAAACTACGATTAGTTGTTAATTAATGCTTTGGTATTATAATCTTAGGATAGTACATTTGTTAATCATTAAACTAATTTGTATATCTATTATCTATTATTTGGTTCTATATTGAGAGAATTTGTTTTCTATTTTTTTGTAAAAATATTCATACGAAAAATAAAATAAATAAATATGACCAGGCACTCGTATAACTTTTTAGTTACGTTCATTTTTTCAAAATATTGTTTCTACTTCCATCTATCATTTAAAATTTGTTTAAAAATATTTTTTAATTCTTTAAAATTAGCTTATTTCTATTTTTTAAAATTTAATTTATTAAATTCTTTTTAATATTATATTTATGATTACTTATATATCTGATGTTGCTGAATTTCATCAAAAATAAAATTTTATAATATTTTTCTTTTCACATAGTTATATGAAATACTTTTTTTTCTCTATATACATCTTCAAAATATATTATTACTAATTACTTAAATAACAAAATGGCCAGCGTTTATTTGATGCCATTCATTTAAAAGTTTTCAAGATTAATTTTCATTTTTGACATATTATTATTATTATTATTGAAAAAGACTTCTGAGTTATTGTGAAATAGAAAATAGCGCCAAAACACTAGGAATTCAACCGGAGACAGAAATTGGATAGTAAGTTTTAAAACCATTTAGCAATGACGATAACATAAAGTTTTAATAAGCCCCACATTATGACTAAGTATCGTCTACTCATTTCCTTATATAAGAACTTTCGAGGCATTTTTTTTCCTTGCGTTGGCACATCTAGAGCCTCTCTAGGCCAACAAAACTACTTTACCCTACCATTAGAAAAAAGAAGAATATGAGTGTAAAAAATAACGTGAAATTAGATAAATGGAAGTAACTAAATATACTTAATACTTTTGAACAAATGAACCAACAACTACACTGTGAGCAAATATTTTCATAAATGTGTTCTATTGGAATTGCGAGTAATTGAGTGCTGGTGCTTTGTGTGGATACACGAATTGGCGTCCAAATAAAGGGAACCTGGTGCCGCGTAGAAGCTACCTTGCCGATCCACATGGAACACCCGTGGACGGGGAATACTCCTGTTACTATAACAGGAAGCAGCATCCCAATCCTTATGTGAAGTAAATGCAGAAAGCGTTGCTAAACTGCTTAAGGGATGCTGAGCACCTGGAGATGGAGTACTTAGGGCAGCCGCACAACACGGCTTTGTTGAATGTAGAGATCGGGATCGCCTTCTAAATCCAAAACAAATGTTAGAAAATTAAGTTAAAAATTTAATCAATCGAGAGTATATTACAAAAACATCAACAATTCTGTGAATCTAAAAAAAAAAAAAATGAAATTTTCTTAAATTTCAAATAATGCATTCGAATATATATTATAGAAGTTGATTTTACCTTGAGGCTGCAACAAAAACAACAACTGCTATAACTACAGTAGCGCATATGGCAGCGCTTGCAGCTATTGTTATTTTATCCATGTTGGATGTTGGCGCTGGTACAGTGCGCACTTCCCGACACTGAGTCCAGGGCACTGTTTCTGGAGACACTTGGACTTCTTCTAAAGAGATCACACAGACAACAATGCATTCCTAAAAATAATGATAAATAAAATTTTGTAAAAAGAAATCGATGATAATTATTAAAAAACTAAATTCTTACTTGAGAAGGGACATTTTTAATTTTAAATTCCCTTTCACTTGCTTCTAGCGGTGGACCTTGTTTAAAAGTTTTGTCTCCAAATAACCTAAACAAAATATAATTTTAAATAAGTTATTCATTAAAATTTTTAAAGAATTTAAATAATAATTGATTATTTGATTGGTTGCCGATTTATTGATTTAATTGATTTTTTTATTAAATCTTCATTCTTGGTTATAATTATTGATTAGGTTTACCTATAAACCACACGGAATCCAAGTATATTAGCTGTTTCGCTATCCCATTGAATGATAACGGCGTTATCTTGGCGATATGCTGATCGTACGATAACATCATGAGCTAGTGGTGCAACTTGGCCCTTTCCTGAATATCCATTGGCCGATACTAAGGGAGGACGATTAGGTGATCGCCAAGGTACCAGGGGCGGAGAAGGAGGTTGTGCTGGTAAAATTCCACCAGGACGGCGTTGTGATGTCACGGTAGGCCTTGCAGATCTATTCAAAAAGATATATTCAATTATTTTATAATATATTCTAGTTCTATTTTTTCAAACATCTTATCTTTGTTTTAGTAGTTTACCTTCGAGTGGTTGTAATGGGAGGCGTAGTTTGTGTGGGAGGTGCAATTGTTGGTTGTATTGTTGTTACAATTTCGTGGTTTGTTGTTTCAACAATTCTTGGAGTTGTTGGAGATGGTGAAGTAGGAGCTGGTGTCGTGGTAGTTGTGGTAGTTGTTGTTGATGTGGTAGTCGTTGTTGAAGGCGATGTTGTAAAAGGCAAAATTGGGAGTTTTGTTGAAGCAATTGGATTTAATGCCATATCAGAGACACCCACACCTATTTCGGGACCCGGTGTTATCTCATCATAATTATCTCTATAAATTGGCCGTCGCGTAGTTGATGTTGTTGAAGTGGATGTAGTTGTTGATGATGAAGTAATCTCATTAGGACATGTTAATTCTGTAATTCGTGATTTAAATTATATAATTAATCATTTTTATATAGTTATTTTATTTAGCCTTAAATTAATATTAATAGTATAATAAATTTATTGATATATAATAATAAAATAGAATTAATATAGTAAAAGAACAGGAAATATCTTCTTACCCATTGGTTGTATACTATAAAAGGTTCTATCTTTCAATGACTCTGGACTTCCACAAAATTGAGGACTTCTTTCACGACTTGTTACCTAAAAATAAAATACCCAAATATATTAATGTTTAATAATAATTTCAACATATCATGAAATTCTTATCTTCGATCTTGATTTTCAAACTAGAACTTTCTAAAAAAATTACATCTTTTTCGTTTTCCCATCATTTAAATCAAAAATTCATTTTATTGTTTGTTGTTGTTTAATCGTTCTCACATTAGACTTGCATCTCGGCCCTATTTATTTCCAAATATGTTTGACCTGTGTTATATAATGGATAGCTAACTAGATATTAATAATATTTTATTTTTCTATCGTAAACAACTCTTTAAAAAAATAAAATATTAATTAATAAAAACTATTAAATAATATATTAATTTAAATTGTATTAATTAATTTAATTAATTGGTCAGATGATTTTAAATTCTAATTTTTTTAATTTATCACTTTACACACTGATTGGTAACAATTTTATAAAATCAACATGGCATTAAACAATACTTAAATATATGTTGGTATCTTAATTTAAATATAATAAAAGTGGAATTAATATAATCAAACGAAAAATATTACAAATCGATTTTTTATATTTTAATTTAAATTTAGAGGAAGAAATATACTTGTAAATCGCCTCTTCGAATCCATTCTGTGAGCCATCGTAGTCTACAATCACAGTGAAGAAATCGTCCACCAAGGGATAATCCTCTTAATGTGGTATTAAGATGTGCTAAAGCCACTTCTGGAACCGAGGTTAATGGATTTCCATCCAAAGCAAGTAATGTTAATGACTGAGTACCTCGAAATGCATCCCGCGGCAATTCAGTTAACAAATTGAAACCAATATCAAGTACCTGAAAAGAGAAAAGGAATTCGAAAAATGGAAAATTATGTCTTGATAATTTGAAGAAGAAGAAGAAGAAGATAATTTGAAAAGAGGACAGTCTGAGTGAGAATACTTACTCGTAATTCCGACAAAGAAGCAATCGCCACTGTAGGGAAATCCGTTAATAAATTGTTTAACAAACTAAGTGAGCTTAACGTTCCTGAAACTCCTGCAAACGCCTCAGGACCCACCTTGAAACAGAATTCATATTTAGGCAAATTTCGATCCGTTTTTTCTAATCATTGGAATGTCCAAATAAAAAACTCACGGTTTGGACGAGATTTCTCTCTAAATTAAGCGCTGCGAGGGAATCGAGGCCGACGAGAGCCCTCGCGGGGAGCTCACGAAGTCCATTTTGGGCTAGGTCAAGAAACGCAAGGCTATGGAGCATCCGGACCGCTGAAGGGACCGTCCGTTGACGGGTACCCTTTAAGTTGAGGTTCTTCAAAGAAGTGTCGAGACCGCGAAAGGCACTCGGCGATAACGTGGCATTATTATCTGCCAACTAATTAACCCAGAAAGTCATAATATTATTTTTAATTATAATTTTTATTTCATTAATTCCTTATAACTGATATTACAAAAAATTAATATTTACCTTAAAATATAATTTTTTTTAAAAAAAATTACCTTTAATGTAGTGAGCCCACGTAATGTTTCGAAGGCGCCGTCAGGTACCCGAGTAATTCGATTCCTCGAAAGATCAAGTAACGCTAAACTACGAAGTGGCCTTAATGCTTCAACAGGCACTTCAGTCAGTTCATTATCCTGAAAAAAAAAAAATGCGATTGTTTTTTTATTTAAACCAACCACACACATAATTTTTTTTCGGATCTCCGATTCAAATTCCATCGAATCGGCCTTTAAAATATAATATTTTTATTTTTTTACTTTTTTTATCTGAAAGTGATTCTTATCCTATTTCGGATAATTTACTGAATGAAAAGTAATTAGAAACTTACTTGAAGGTTGAGATTGCGAAGGGTGGCTTCTTGGCCTCGAAATGCGCCTGATGCCACCTGACTAATATGACATCCACTTAATTGAACACTTCGGAGACGAAGTCCATCGACGGCACCTGCCTCCAAACGACCCACCTAAATAAAAAGTATCCAAATATAATTATACAACTATCCAGTTCTATTTGATTCATCTAATAAATTGAGAAGATTATTGATTGAAGCTTTGTGAATTTAATCACTCACTTATATTATATTTTTATTTTATAAAACACCCAGAAGCCAAAGCGACAAACTAGGACTATGCTAATTATTATGAATATTTTAAAATATCTTTAATTTTAAAATAATATTTTTTTAACATCTATTCAAGAAACTAAGAATTTTTGTGATATGATAAACCCAGTTGAGAATGAAATTCCTAAGAATTATCAATATATAATTAAATTTTAAATTTATCGTTTAAATTTATATTTGATAAATAATATTTCTTATAAGAAAGAGTGGTGTTGGTTTAAAAAAGTTTTTTAAATTTAAATATGTCGTGTAAACCAGTGATTCCCAAACTGTGGGGAGCCGTGACGCCGTCATAAGAAAGCCGCGAAAAGGTAAGATGATTTGGTGGGGAAACTTTTGAACATTTTCGATTATTTTTAAATTTTTTTTCATTATTGTTCTAAAAAAAGCTCAAACGTTTCTGAACTAAGCTTTTGAACATTTCGTACTTTTTTTCAAAATTTTTTCAATATGCTTCTAAAAAAAAAAAAAAAAAAAAGGTAAACCGTTTGTCCCGGTTTGGTGTTTTTGAAATATGGTCACCCTATTAAGGGAGCCGCGGAAAAAATCCGATATATTATGGGAGCCGTATACAGAAAAAGTTTGGGAACCTCTGGTATAGACTATGTTCTCGCGCAATGATTTGTAGTAAAAAAATATGTAGTTTATTTAATTTTTACTTTTAACAGCATCTATATAAAGATTTCATCTTAAAATGCTAATCTATAATCAATCAATCAATAAGAAACGGTTTATATATTATACATATATAAACACATTCCACTGTGAGAGCTTAATAATTGTTTTTTATCTTAGTGAACTTTTGTAACCGAAAATACAACGGTATTTCTAGAATATAAATAATGATTACAGTGTAGTGTGTTTATCCGAATAGGAGAGTGATGCACCCTAATTCCTATAGAAACCAAGAATTTGCTTTACTCTTTATTTATGGTCATTTCAATTATAATTATTTAATTAATTAAATTATTAATGTATTTATATATTCGAAATTCAAACTCGCAATCATTATCAAATCTTCAGTATACTTTCAGCATCCTTAATTTCAAATGCAGGTATATTTCACCAAGTTTTAAAAGAGATCTTAAACGTTTTAATTAATGTATCTTTGATTGATTTATTTATTATTTTGTTAATTGAGATTGATCTATTTATTTTATTATTAATTAATTATTTATTTTATTATATAATTAATTTAATTATTAAATTTGATGATATAAATAATATAAATTTATAAATTATTAATATGAATTATAAAGTGTATTTTTAATTAAATAAATTTTTCTTTCATGTGAATTTCATTTAATTTAATTCCATCTCTAAATAAACGAATGACTCATTCAACTAAACAAATGACTGATATAAATAAATAATTAGAAAGATTTATTTAAATATTATATCGTTTAAAGAGAATCGGCTAAATAAATAATTATTATATGTATATTACAATAATTTAACATTGATAGTGATAGAACCGTTTATTTTAAATTGTTTATTTTGTTCAAAATATCGTAGCTCTTTTCATTTAAATCAAATCGACTAATTTCTCCGATTTTTTTTATTATTTCAGTTACTCTTTTTAATATAATATGAATTATTATGTTTTTATTAATCATTAAAACTGGTTTATTTTCATTCATTATTTGATTTAAATAAATAATAAAAGATTTATTATTTTAATAAATTTAAAATATAACTTTCTATAAATGAAAATAATTCATAAATATTAAATGTTGTTGTTTTTTCTAATTTCATAATTTAAAGTCAATTTATAATTAATATATATAAATTGAAATAATTTTCTCTTAAATGCAATAATTAAAATAAATGTGAATAAATTCGTTTTAAATACCAAAAATATTTTTCAAACTTTATGTTTTACTTCTAGAATTTATAATAATCATAATTTTTTTTTTGTATTTGGAGATTTTCAAGTCCCTTTAGAATTCTACATTTTATTTTTATAAAGATATAATATATAGAACATTTGTTTATTTCTTACAGGTATATATTAATAAAGTTTAAATTTATTAAAATATCTTTACATTTATTATATTAATATTGATGTACATTTTTTATAATCACTAGTTTTCCAGTCCATTAATAATTAAAGAACAAAAAATAACATGATGAAAAAAAGGGAGAAAAAAAATTTTAAAGAAAGTATTTCAAAGTCTGAAAGACCTACATTTCACTCATCTCTCTTTCTTTGGCCTTAGGTATGAAATATATTAAAAATCTAATTTATGCAAATTGAATATGAAATTTCAACAAATTTTAGTGATATTCGAAATTATTTAAAATTTATAAAGATTTATATATTATTAAGTGAGAAAACAAAAGAAATGAAATATTTTCGATATTTGAGATTTTAAAATATAACTAAAAACTTTCATAAAAATTGAATAACTAGGTATATAATTTATATATAATATAATAAATCCTGCAGATATTATCATATATGTTTATTTATATCTCTTTTAAAATAATTAAATATTATATTTTTTTTTAAATAAATTTAGTGATATTAGCAACCAGGTTATTTAGTCTGATTAAAATCTCATTTTATGAATTTCTTCATATAAAAGTCCACTAATCAATTTTACTTCTTTATTTAACTATTTCTTACCCCTATCAATTCTTTTTAAATAAAACAAAAAACAAAAAAAAAACGAAAGTTGTTTTATTTTTAGAATAATCAAGACAAATAATTATTAAAAAAAAAACTAGAAACTAATGCTAGAAAATTATTAATTATTAAAAACAATTAATTTTTTCAAATATATTATTAATTGAATACCCATTAGTTAAGAAAATTATAAATATGTGGTTTAAACTACAAAAGCAATAAAAAATTATAATTTGTTTAATTAATGATATTAATTATATAATTTATATATAATATAATAAATCCTTTATTATTTTCTTTAATGAATCAGTATACATTTAAAAGAAAAGAAAATTTACATGATATTTTAATTTAATTCAGAGATTTAATTTATTAGAATCAAAAAACACTTTCTTTCATCGGAGAGATAAATAAATAATTATCTAGAAAAAAGTAGACTAATCGCTTTAAACGGAAAAGAAACCAGTTAATAATTGATCCAACTTTTTTGAATGATGATACATTTTCAACATTTCATTTATTAATAAAAATATATTTTATTAGTGTATAAAAATATATGATACTAGTTGTTTAGACCTATACAAACTTAGGTAGGTATATACATATACCTATCTATATAATAATAAATTATTTTATTTCACTTAATTACAGCTCTAATTCTATTTATTTACAGTATTTATATATATCGATCTCTTTAATTGTATAAATTCTATATTATACATTTAAAAAATAACTATATCGAAAACTAGGTTGTTTTTATAACGTTTTTCTTAATTTCACTTGGCGTCTGTCTCTCTGTCTTTCTGTCTGTCTGTTCGCTCTTTTAACAAATTGAAATCGATTTTTCATCGACTCTTTATTGAGATAGACTTTTGAAATTTTTTATAGATATTTCAATGGATCCCCCCCCTAAAAGGTATTGAAGAAATATAATTGAATTTTAATTAATTAATTGTTATTAATTATCGATTAATTATTTTTAGTAATCCTTTTAGTATCCTTTTGTATTGCTCCGATTAATTTTTTTCAACGGATTTTGAAACATAAATATTGATTTCAGGATAGATTTTCATTTTGAACGTATTTAAAAATATTTCATAGCATTAAAATGAATGATGAATTCTTATTAATGAGTTGTATCGCCAATGAGGAGGGGTTTCTTCCCCTCAGATGGCACAGAGAAAAGATCTTTTTGTTTATATATATGTCCCCGATAGAAAGGAAACAAAACAATAGAATAACCTTTTTTATGAAGACAATATATATACATCTTATATATATAATAATGTATATATTTATATATATATATACATTTATAAAATCTCATATTAATAAAAATTATTATTTAATAATAGCATTTACTTAACATAAATGCATAAAATCAATTTTGGAAGATTAATATATTTTTTGTTTTATTCAATTTGTGAAAATATACGTATAACTTCATCTTTTCTATTTCTCTTGTTATATTAAATAAATTTATCATATTAACTTTCTTTATAGAGCTATAATTCATATATATACTAAGATACATACCACACTAAAACACTTAATTAACAAGTAACACTATTTCTTCAAATATAATCAACCATGTTGGATTTGATTGATAATATCTAAATTTAATAAAAATTCTTTTAAATTTTGATACCTACTTTGATATAAGTATATTACAGTGAAAAATAATAAAAGATTAATTTCTTAGCTTTTAAACTATCAATTTTGTTACATGATAAAAAAAATTATCAGTTTATGTGTTTAATAAAATTTTTATTATTACAAAAATTTGACTTGATTGTTTATATAAATGAGTATCATTGATTTAATTTTTTTTTATTATTATTGACAAAAGTTAGCTGGCCTAAATCTGTCTCTGTTCAAAAATATATATAATATATAATGTTTAAAAATGTAATATACCATCTCTCCCATACTATATACAAAATCATACAAAAACATTAAACTTTAAACGTTATATATTTATAGAACTGGTGTATAAGTACAAATAATATATAAAATAATAAAAATAATCCTGTGAAATAATTCCATATTCATTATATTCACTTTAAAAATTTTAGTCTTAATTAATATTCTAAATTCATAACACAAATCTATGCTATTGATTTGATTTTTCATTAATAGGACAAAATTTATTTTATTTGAATTTTTTACCTTAGAATTCATTGTATAAATTATTTTGAGTAATTATATTCGTTTTAGATAAATAAGCAAACGATCGGTCTTTTTTGTTCTAATATACATATTTTCTTTTCCACTAATGTTTGTTTTTCTTCATTATTCTTCACTTTAGTCAGTTAAATTAATATTTATTCAACTTCCACTTGAATAAAACATATAATTTTATTGAAATATATGAAAAAAGTCAAGATGGGAATTTAAATTATCATAAAAATATTAATATTTTGAAACTACTAATTGTGTAATAAGATGAAGCAGGTTCATAAATATATAATATAAAAAGTAATTTTATTTATAAATTTAGCAGATAATCATACAAAACCTAAATTATTACGATTCACATTTTATAATAAATTTAATTTGAAACATTTTTTTACTTTCTGAAAATATTATATCGATGCATTTTTTCATGTTTTATGGTCAAAAGAATCTATATTTATCATTATTTTTTTTTTATCATTGGTGTGATGGTTTAATCTGATTCCTATTTTATAAATATGTAAATTATAAACTTAACATCATTAAAATAATTTGCAATCCATTCCTATTTATTCGTGTTTAAGTGACTATTTGATTCTACCTACCGTCGAGTTATTCACATAGAGTAAATCGATGACGGTGGATGCAGCATGTTTATTCAGCGCGTTCATCAACCGTTGCCAATCTACCATATCGCACTGCACGGAAAGCTCTTTGCCTAAATTATAGGCGCATAGACATGCCGACTGTAACAAAATAAAAATCAAAATTAACAATTTTCACAAACTATTTATTATTAGAAAACATATTTTTAATATGAATTTTATCAGTTTATAATTTCAAAAAATTTGTAGAATTTAATAGAATGTTTTAAATTCAATTTATATATTTTTTTCTTATAAGTCTTTCTCTATTTGAGAACATCCAACACCGTTTTTAGTGTATTTAACCACAAATAGCTAACTATAACTTGAACATGATAAATAATTAATAAATAATTAGATAAAACAATAAATCAATATATGTAAGTTGGTAGATGTCTAAGCTGATAGCTGATAATTAGAATAATTAAAAATATTAATAAAAAGATAAAATATATGACTTTGATTATTAATTAAAAAATAAATTGATAACAATTAAATAAATAAATAATTTAAAATAAAGAACTATAAAAATAAATCATATTTAGTGCCTTGTTCGACTTCTATACTCAGTTAAGTTAATACTATAAATTAAATAATGTCTCTCTCTCGTACACAAGAAGACTATTCGATGTGGTGATGAAATTATGAGCTCCTATAATGCGTAAAGAACGTATGGTTGATCTTATACAATAGAAACAAAAATTTTGTTACTTTTAATTAATTTCTGTCTATTCGGTACAATTTTCCTAAATTTTTATTTTATTTTAAGTATATCCCGACTTGCAACATATGCACCCCAACACCAAATTCGTTATAATAAAATAATTAAGATTTTTTTAAATTTTATTATATATTATAACTTTATTTTTCTATAAATGATTTAGTAATATATCGTCATGTTCATACATTAATTAATTTTTATTTTCAAGAATTTCTTTATAACTTAAAACTTTGAATTATAATTGAACTATGTTTATTTTTACTTGATATATCATTTATTGGTGATTGATATCGGATCGATTTAAATTATTAATATTTCGGAAAAATCATTTTATTGCCCTTATAATGACTTACCTGTAGGTCTTTGGCGTCTCGATGCCAAGGGCATTGGCCCCAAGCGCCCCCCATGCCCAAAAGAAAGCACAACAGTAGGAAGCCCGAAAGACCTGCAAAAGTAAAATACATAAAGAGCATTAGCCGTGAAAATATCATATTTCCTTATTTATTTTCTAAATGATGATGATGATGATGATGATGATAAACATTTTCATTATAATATACTATTTAAACTAATTATTAGGATTACTAAGGAATAAAACTTATATAAGACATTTATAAAATCTTAAAATTAATTAAAGATTTAAAAAATAACATCTTTAAAGAAAATATTTTTATAAATTAATTTTATTTGTTATTAAAAATTAATTTATTTTCAAATGACATGCATATCGAATTTCCTATTCTAGAATACAACTTTTAGCTTAGATGCAATGTAAGATTGTTTATTTATCTATTCATAGTCGAACGTTTTTTGGCCACCAAATCCTTCTAACTATCTCTTTCTTGAACCACGTCTATTCAATTCAATAATAAAAATTGACACTGATTATAAATAAGTATCAAAATAATTGTTATTTACAAATAAAAACTTTATATACTTTATATACAGGGTGAGATCGGGAGATCGGGGGGGGGGGGGGGAGGAGGCATTGAATATGGGAACATCTCAAGTCGAAGGTTTTTGAGACTCGTCTAACAACGATACAGGATTTGAAAGTTCGGATTAAACAAGAAGCTCGTGCGATAACACCGGCGATGCTAATAAGTCTCAGTGAGAATTTCAGTATGAGACTTAGATATTGTGTTCAAAATGGTGGTCACCACATTACTCGAATCAAATTAACATTTTTTTTCTGTTTGAATTAAAATTTCCATTTATGTTCTTAAGATTTTGTTGCAATATCTAACTAAAAAGCTGTTTCAGTGTGTGTTTTTTAATAATTAGAATCTTGCGGTTTGACTACCCCACCCTGTACTTTATTACTATCTCGCCAGAGATAGTATTGCGATCACGAAAATTTTCGATGTTGAGATTTTGATGTTTTTATACGTTTTGAAGGTTCCTGAATCATTTTCACTAAGGTTGAGAAAAATGTGTGTGTGTGTGTGTGTGTGTGTGTGTGTGTGTATGCATGTAGGCAAGATTACGCAAAAACGGTTTGAGCTAGAATGATGAAATTTGGTACATGGGCATTATTCAAAATTCATAGTTTTCTATCAACTTTTGAGAAATGTAGCTCAACCGGAAGAGGGTCATTACCTACAACGTTTTGATTTTTTTTTCCTCTAAAGTGACCGTAAAAATAAAAATATATGTTTGATAATTTTTCACATGATTAATAATTGTATAAAACTGCTATATATAGAATTTCAGCTTGATTGAATTGCTGATAGTACCAGAATTAATTTTTTAACACTGCAAATCTCACGCGCCAACACGTGCCATGGTGCCATCAATAAAAAACCAAACATGCGCTGGTTTAATATTTATTATTTATAATTTATAATTAATTAAATTTAATTTAAATATAATATATTATGTTATTTAATCCAATTCAAATTGCGAGATAGTCGAGTGGAGACACTCCAGCTTATTTTTACTTTAAATTTGTTTCTTTTTGAATTACGTTCAAGATCTCTACGAAGAAAATTGGTTAGATTTGGGATTTTGACTGTTGTCACAGGAAAAAGTATAGTTTTTTGTTTATAATAAGAATTTACCATATATACGTATAATAATTTTTTATTACCTTTTAAAGAGGTAAATGGTAGTAATATAGGCAACCAACTTTATTATCGTATTCTTTTAACATCTAAATTAAAATAGAATAATATGTAACTACTGAATTCATGAAATAGATTAATCTAATGTGAAAATTTCATTCCTTTCTATTCCTTTAAAAGAATCACTATTCGAGTTGCGTAGAAAGTTTATATTTTTTTTTAAATATGAATACACTTTATGTATATATATATATATATAAATATCAGGGTGTGTTTGTTGATCAGAGATTGCAATGTGACCTTAGGAGGTCAAGGAAACATATCTAAGTATTTAAAGAAGTTGGGAGAAAACTACTTTAATCGTGCGGTCAAGATCTAATCAGGCTAAAATATACTTTCATTTAATGAATCATTATTTAAATCTGCTATAAAAAAATCCATTAACACTCTTCTTTTTAATAAATATTTATTTACAAGAGCAATTTCGCAAAATGAAAAAATGAATTGAATTATTTTACTATTTATTTTCTAATCAATAATCCAGAGAAAAGGAAAGTATTAATAATGTTTTCAATGTTAAATTATGTTTAGTTTTTATTTAAATGATTGATTTAAATGCATCCATTTGATACAATTTTGCATTAATATTTGTCCGTATAGTAATATTCTTAAACAAAAAAAGTTCAAACTTTATATTTTATTTTCAGATGTTGCTGATTTTGGTTTGATCTTTCGAATTTTTCTTTAAACCTATTTATATTAAATATTAAAATTAAATGTTAAATAATGATAATTTTTGGACAATTCATAATAATTATTTTGTTTTTTAATTTATTGCTTATTTTAAATCACTGATAGAAATAAGAAATAAGTGGAATTTAATGATTCACTTATTATTTTCATGTTTTAAAGAACAAATTAATCTATTTTTTCCGGAATTTATTAAATTCCTCCCCCCCCCCTTCTCCGAAATAGTTTCCTTATATATTTATTTATACATTAATGAATAAATAATAAATTTTAGAATTGATTAGTTGATTAAGAAAGCAATGTTTTGTTTGTTTATTGTGGTTGGGTAAGTTGAATATTTTCCCATCAAGTTGATGAAACGTTACCAAAAACACTTTGTTTCTTTCTCTTCCTCAAAAAGATGAAAGTGTTCGATATATATATATATATATATATATAACAACGGACATGAAAAATATTCACCTACTTAATTATGAATTTTTAATTAAAAAACAATTCTTTACCTATAGAGTAAGAAAATGAATAAGAAATAAACAAAAATATTTTGAACAAGTAGAAATACTTAAATTAAAATATTCATATATATATATCTAAACCTACTTATTATTGAAAAACTATAATTAAATATTGGAAAAGACAATTATATTTTTTTATTAATAAAATAATTAAAAAACATTTGTAAATTTGTTCTATTTTCTTTTGAAATCAGACCAACATCTATTACTATGGAAATTCTTTTGTTTTCTTTATGGTTCGTTCAATTCCTACAGAATAATTTTAAACACGTTTTCTTTTAAATTAAAAGTCTTAAATTAATTGAAATTTTAAATTAATAAATAATTAAATGATAAATAGTATTAGTCATTTAATAATTTTAATTATTTCTGATGATATTTTAAGATTTTTTTAAAAATTATTAACTGGCAATGAGATTGATAGTTCTTTTAATTTAAATATTTATGCAAGAGCAATTTAATTATTAAGCGATTTTCGGAAAAATAGGTTTTATTCTCCATTCATGGTAATTACACTACGTGCATCCAAAAAATTAATAAAGTCGTTCGCTTATTCAACTACCTTCTCTTCATTCATTTATTATATTTTATCATTAAAAATATAGACAAAAAGGATTAAATCTATCAATAGTAAAATTGTTTATGTTATTTTACCTTTATAATAATTAAAAGTAATTTATTTGGAATTATTTGCTTGTGAGAAAAAATACAGAGAATATTTTATTAATTAATTACAATTTACTGTTATCTTCACATCTCCTACTAATATATAACCTTCATTTAGTAAAAATTAAAAATCACGTCGCTTGAGGGGTTAGAAATTTTTTGTAGCTATTTGCTTTTAGTATACTAATGTTAAAATAATAATAATTGATGGAATGATTTTAAGAGTTGCAATATATTTTATTATTATTTTTATTTGTAGATATAATATTTAATTGATCTTTTTAATAAAATTACCAATATCTCATCTCAGATTAGAAATCAATTTATAGTTAAATATTAATTAAGGTTAAAATATAACAATACCTCCCTTACTATCGTCGGTCGGTGAAACTAGGGGCGATTATGATATCATTCAAAATATTATAATTTTGAAATTCTCATTTTTTTAATTATTTTTTATTTTATAATTTTACTAGTTGGTTGACCATAACAGAGCATTTTTAATATAAATCTATTTCATAAAATACTATCATACTCTATTATTTTATAACTTTAATATGTACTAATTATGAACTGACAAGGATTTTTCTTTTTTTTTTTTTCTTATATGCATATTTTTTACTATCTCGCCTCCCCCTTTCCTTTAATCTTCTGTTTCTTTATATCCTTTATCATTAATATTTTTTTCCATTAAACGCTTTTTTTAAATTATTTATTATTTATAAAATTGACTTCCATTTGTATTTTGATATATTATATTATTATATGAATATTTTGCAAATCTTAAAATAAAAAAGTTTATTATGTTCTAAAAATATATAGAAAATATAATTTTTTCTTTGTTATCTGTTTGTGATGCATTTATTCTACACAGACTAGAATGTACATATGTACATATTCTATTTTATCTAAATGAGAATACTATTAAATCATATTATTATTTTTTTTATTGAGGGTTAATTTCAAAAACAGGAATTTGTTTTTATTTACTACTTAATATTTCCTACAACATTGATGAATCATAAGCACCCAATGACCGCGACCTAATCCAAAACTTGCGGATTTCCTTCAGAGTTACGTGTGGCGACATACGACCTGGGTCAATTCATGACCCGGTTGGCACAATTCATAAAAATAAAAGACAAACAAATAAAATAATGTCTTTTCAACTTGTTTTCATATAAATTCTAAGTGAATTCTATTTACATAAGTCTCATCTGACGAAAAGAGAGAGAAATTCAAGTTTTCAGGCTTAGGATTCTCGTCAACTTGAGTAATCGTGTCCCGTTAGATTACGTTCACAGAAGGTTGAACGGCCGGTTTGCTTTTTCCCCCGCTTTAATTGCACATTAATTTTCTTATCAATCTTTTTAACGCGTCCGATGAATGGACGTACGTACTTAGGATAAATAGGTCAATCTTTAAATATTTTGAATACCAAACACACAAGATTGTTGGGCATTCATTATTATTAATTAACATATGAATTTATCTGATGTTGCAGGATGAATTTTACCATCATTACATGTTTAGACAATTTTATGGTATAAAAGTGAATTAAATAAAAAAAAACAAACATTATTTACTAAAATTTTATAACGTTCAGGTCTATGAATTCTTTCTTCATAGCAAAATAGGCTTGACAATAGTTAATTTTTCATTTTTGATCATCATATAACATTTTTTTTTAACTTTTATATTTAATATTTTGTCTATTACTTGAGTAGAATTTAAAATTTATGTTTTTTCGATGAACTGGAGAAAAGAAAATAAAGTTTTAGAAATGTCCATGTTTGCTGTCACTCTGTCTCTCCTGGACTGTAAAACTATAGAATAAAAATTAAAAGGGTCGTTGATTTTCAAATTACTCCACAGTATTGATATGTCAATAATATATCAATATTTTTATTAAAAAAATCTTAGAAATTAATTTTTTTCTTTTTTTATGAAGCCAAAAACACTTTATAAAATCCTCAAATAAAATTATTATATTTTTCTATCTTCATTTATATATTATTTTACTTTATTTAAACATATATTTATTATTTATATCGAAGAGGTAAAAATGGTTTTAATATATTATTATATAGATATTAATTAATTGTTTAGATTAGACAAATTTTGGAAATTTAAATACATAAACAAATAGTTTCTTTGATTCTTTATGTTTGATTTTTTTGTGAATAGTAAATTTATAAATTAAAAAAAATTGAATTAATTTAAATTTTAATACAAATGATTAATCAATGTTAATGTTAATGTAATTGTAATATTTTGAAAATTAAGTAATAATGGATATTTTGGAAAAAAAACTAATACTTATTCTTCTAAAATATTTATAATCTATTTTATATTTTTAAGAAGAAAAAACTGATCATCTAAATTTTGAAATTTAGGTGCCTCCTAGAACTTAGAAACTCAATAACGATATATATTATAGATAATTGCATTGGAATAATAATAATCCTAAAGGCGAAGGATATCTATGGTCTCTAACGATTAGATACTGACAAATAATCGAATTTTATTTAAATTATCATTATTAGATGTTTTTATTTTAAAATTAGAGTTTAAAAGGTTTTAGTTTTTTAACACTTTTGCAATTTTTTATTTTAGATTTGACATTTAATTATATACCATTTGTTAATTTATAATAAATATAATGAATATTAAAGAGTATTATATGGCAACACTGCTCCTGTCAGCAGGCAACAATTAGCTGGCTCCTGTTGAAATTTGAACCACCTAGAGCTTTTAGTTTTTGTATGACTACCTCGTGATTTGAGAAGAAAATGGAAAAAAGTGAATTTCCATAAAAGTCCATAAATTGGGATTCGAATTGCTCTATTCTCCAGATTTAGCCCCGAATGACTATTTAGTGTTTCCCAACTTGAAGAAATGGCTCGGCGGAAAGAGATTTAACTCCAACGATGAAATCATCTCACAAACAAATACCCTCGACAAATCTTATTTTTTGGAAGAGATAAAAAATTTTGTTGGACGAAGTGTATAGAGCTCAAAGGAGAGAGACTACGTTGAAAAATAAAATAATTTGTTATCCAAAAACCTGTATTTCATTCAAAAAGTCACGGACTTAATATGAACTGCCCTGAACTGTCTCTGTGGTTCTAAGGACCTCGAAAGTTGTAACCGCAGCAACCACTTTCCTCCAAGTACCACTATCCAACTCCTATTTTCTCCCATCTCTTTCACATACCTTCCTTCATTGTCCTCCCACCACGTCCTTAAACCGAACATAAACCAGGAGGAAGAATTAAGCAGCTAGTAAACCTCTATTATGGATTGTCATAAACGCTTGAATAACCCCAATATAGTAAACATTTAATTGACTACATTAAATTATCCATGTTTTTATCATATTAATTGCCTTTATTTATATCTCATAAATGGTTGTTTAAATAGCATATTAATTGAAAGTACCGGGACCCCGAGCCTCGGCTCGGTACTTAAGTTAAAAAAAATGATTCATTATTATTGGGTTTGGCTGGTAATATTAATACCTGGGATACCGAGCTGTCGCTCGAAAAAATGTTTAGACATTATTATAGACATTTTCATTCTGTAAATTAAATAATTTTATTTCATTTAAATAAATATCTATTTTTAAATAATTTTTCTCTCTACATTATTTATCTAATTCTGACAATATATTAAGATCACACCGGGACCCCGAGCCTCGGCTAGGTAATTAAGTTAAAAAAAAATAATTCATTATTATATTGGGTTTGGCTGGTAATATTAATACTTGGGACACCGAGCTGATATACAATTCTTTAATTATTTATTACAATTATTAAATGTTGCATCATTGCATGGAACTTGGGGTCCTCAATAATACATAAATATGTATACCGGGACCCCGAGCCTCGGCTCGGTACTTAAGTTAAAAAAAATGATTCATTATTATTGGATTTGGCTGGTAATATTAATACCTGGGACACCGAGCTCGCTCTACCCTTTAAAAAATATTGATATACAATTCTTTAATTATTTATTACAATTATTAAATGTATTAAATAATATTTTATTGAAAAAATATTAAAAATTATAAAACTATCTAAAACTTAATTAATAAAAGAACAATGAATAAATAAATCACGAAAATAGATAAAAAAAAAATGGGGGAGTAAAAACAATTGTTCTTACCGCTGGTCTATGATATTTTGA
Source organism: Labia minor (assembly GCA_963082975.1). NCBI lineage: Eukaryota > Metazoa > Arthropoda > Insecta > Dermaptera > Spongiphoridae > Labia > Labia minor. The sequence goes on along the minus strand of OY720347.1, from coordinate 80,478,686 downwards.
TAATTACAAAGATATTTTTACCATCTTTCAAAGACATTTATTTGTTTTGTTGTTTTTTTTTGAGAGAGATTAATAAATATATATATATTTTATTAAAAATAAATATTTTTAATTTTATTTCGAAATTAAATAATGAATTTTAAAATATTTTTATATTTTATTAAAAATAAATATTTTTAATTTTATTTCGAAATTAAATAATAAATTTTAAAATATTTTAAATATAAAAAAAATATTAATACAAAATTAAAAAAAGGCGGGAGTAAAATTTCAAAATGAATGCCATTTACGTCACCCATATATAATTTTCAATTAAGAAATTAATAATGAAGCTGTAAGTTTCAAGAGATGTGATCAATAAAACTCAATTTTTCTTTATAAATACTATATCTAGTGTGAATTTGAAAAAAATCGTTAGAGCGGTTTTTGAGAACCAATGGTTATAGATAAATAGATATATAGATAAATAGATATATAGATATATAGATATATACAATTTTAGCTAGCATAATAAGATAAGATATATTTTTAGATAAATTCACGACATTTAAAGTCATAAGATCAATATTTTTAATAATATTTTTTTATTCATATTAATAATGATAATATGATAATAATTATTATATTATTATAAGATAAATGAAAGGTAACCAGTATTAGGTTATCTAATAAAACTATTTTCTTTACTATTAAAACAAAAATATGTTAAAGAAATAAGTCTGTAATTTTTCATAAATGTTTCGTAAAATAGGACAACTTAACAAGCTATTTTTCTAAAACACTGGGAAAATATATTTCAATCTTTATTTAATTTATTTTTTAACATTTTAACAGTGTCATCGTAAAAAATGCAATGTTATTATTTTACCTAAACATTTAAAAAAAAAAATTTAAATAAAGATTGAAATATATTTTCCCACATATAAATGTAGACTAAATGATTCATTATACATTACAATAAGGATAAGGATTTAATTTGTAATTATTTTTAAGAAAACTCAAATTGTTTAGGAAAAAAAGATCTATTAGTTATATATTTACAATTGTTAATTCTATTTTCATACGAATATTTTATATTAATTTATATTGTGACAAAAAAGTTTCCGGAATTTCTTTTTTGTCGATATTTGTGGTGCGGTGCATCATGAATACGTTCCAGAGGGACAAACACTCAATAAGGAGTATTATGTGACTGTTTTGAGGCGTTTGCGTCAACGGGTCGTGTTCGGCCGTAATTGTGAGAAGACACTTCGTGGATATTGCAATACAATAACGTGCCATCTCATCAAGCGACGATTGTGAACGCATTTAAGGCAAAACATTCGATAAATACCATCGACCAGGCACCGCACAGTCCAGATCTAGCCCCGAGTGACTTTTTCCCTCTTTCCAAAACTAAAATTGCCACTCCGGGGGGGTTCCCCGGTTTTGACTCTATCCGACCATAAAACAGAATGCGACGAGAGAGTTGAACTCCATCTCGGCCAACACCTATAAAAAATGTTTCGGAGATGGAAAGAAGCAGTGGCATATGTGTATTGCTTCAAAAGGGGCATGTTTTAAAGGAGACAAAATAAATATTGAAGATTAACTATTTTGCGTTTTATTTAGAAATTCAGGAAACTTTTTTGTCACAATGTATATACTATTAACTTTGAGGTATATGAAAAAAATGTAATTTATTTAATATTCTTTAAATTTGTATAATTTATAATTATTAGAAGAAAAAGATTAAAATGTTTTCTTTAAAAGCAAAATATTTATGCACATAGGACTGGTGTACAGTCATATTAAGTTACATATATATATATATATTATATATGAAGCTTTTTGTTTTATTTACTTTATATATAACTATATATATAATAGAATATCGTAATTTATTTCCACTTCTTATTTGTTATTATTAATCATATTTCAATGAAAATTAGATTTGCAAATTTATATTTTTGCTCAATTTTTCTTCTTTTGTTTTTCCTATTTTCCCATCAAAAAGAATTAATTTAATTTTATTTTCTTACCAATCTTTTATTGTGTTGTTGATTTAAAATAGAGCGTTATAATATGATTGTATGTTGTTTTTATCCAATCAACCATCAAGTATTTGACAAGATCGAAAATCATTTAAATTTAAATACTTACACCAGAAAATTAAAATGAGGAATAACGCTTGATTGATTCTCTTTTATAAACCTTTAATTAGGACTAAAATAAATAACTTTTACCCATAAATGTTGATTAAATATATTAGCCGTTTTTTGAGAAAATTATTTCTTCCCTTTTTTTACGGGGTAAAACTAACTAACACCCATTACTACACTGTATCTAACGGGTGACTTAATCAACCTGAAAGCCGTTATTATCTGATTATGTTACCAGTTGTTGGCACCTACATAGGCCAACTGATATTTTCGTGATCAATTTTACCGTTTGATTATAGTAAACGGATCGTATATAATCCTTTTACACTCTTCAATTGAATTAAGAAAATTAGTCGAATTTTCTTCAAAATCATTGTGCCTAATGAAAGTTAATTTAAAAATGAGTGGGCGAAACGATATAAAATTCTTGAGTGAAATACATTTAGTATGTACATAAAGAAAACAAGATTATATTCAATTTATTCTTGTCCCTTTAGGCTAATTATCAATTATTTTTTAAATGCCATTTTAATTTATTTTATTCCTTTTGTTATTTTAATAACAATAAATAAGTCCATATTTTAAGACATTTACATGAAATATAATTATCTTTTCTTTTCTTTCTCTAATGACTATCTATTTTAATGAATTTTGAATTCAAACTATTCACAAAAGCTATGAATATTGAGTTTATACTACTACTACTTATCTTATATTTCATTAAAGCTCTTCTTTTTCTTAAAATAATATGACAAATGCCAAAAATGTTTTTTTTCTAGATTTATATATGTAAAACAAATTGAGATATATAGCTTACTAGCTGCTCAGAGCGCCTTCGGCGCTCTTCACACCTAGACGGGGGCTCCGCCCCCTGTACCCCCGAGTGGTACATAGTATTTGGTGGTTGAAAGTAGTAAAAGGTTTTCATCCATTTTGTTTCAATCAGTATATTACATAAAACATTCATTTCTTTTTGTGTTCTTATTTAAAAAATATATTTTAATTTAATCACTATATTAATTATATATATTATTATTGTATATGTTATATCTATCTACCTATGTGGCTCAAAGATACTCGAAAGTTCTTAGCCGCAACAACCACATTTCTCCAAGTGTCCCTATCCTGAGCCCTTGTTCCATCTCTCTTTGTTACTAAATATTTTTTCTTATCCCTATTAATTTCAAACCTCCATTAAATTTTCCTCGCTATCTGTAATCGCAATTGCCGAATCTCCTATTATATTTAAGTCGTCTGGGTAACCTAATATTTTACAATTGATTTCCGCATCTTATTCTTTCTTTACTACCTTCAAGACAAATTTGAAGATTGATTGGATCTATTGAGTCATGTTTTACTAAAGTCTACAAATAATTAGTGAACAGAAATATTGAATTCGCGGTTTTGTTCCTAATATCTGTCATAATGAAAATATCTTAATTAATGTTGGTCGATTTGGCCTGAACCCGCAATGATATCTCCTAATATTTCCTCCGCCTATAGTTTATAAGTATTGTATATGTTATAATAGAGTATAATATTTCTTGATCATTACATTTTGGTATTTTATTTTCATTGCTAGATTATTATTGAATATTTTTAATTATAATGAAACTTGAGAGAATGCAAAAATAGAGACTTGAGACAATTTATAAAAATTAACGGTATAAAACTATAGATAAATGACCAATATATACATTCATTAATAGTATTAATTTAAATTAATTGATTTATTTGTTTTTTTATTATTAAGTTCATTTATTAATTTTTTTAGATCATAGTTATTTTCCTCCCTTAAAAGAAACTTATCTAATTCTGTCGTGCTAGGGGATTTGAAAATTATTCGTCGCAATATGAAGATTTCGCTTACAGTTTCTGTCATGTCCGACCTCCATCCAACAGTTATTTTCTGTTAAGTTTTTTGCTTCTCTTAATCATGTGATCTATATATTTAATTTTTTTTGATTCATTATAATAAAATTTAAACAAATAAAAATTTTTACTTTGTTAATTTATATAAATTTCAATAAAAACTGATTGTGAGTGATACGCTTAGCCAATACTCTGAATATTTTGTGTACAAAAATATTGAATGTTCTTAGCGAGATTTGATATAATGTTGTACGATTTGTCCTAAATCTGAATTAGAAGAAAATTATAAATTGCATTAAAATGAGACCTTTTAGAATAAATTATTTAATTGAAATGATATTTAAATATAAGAATTTAAAAAAATATTATATTCTTTGTTTGGCAATTGTTATTTAATTATGTGCAACATGATTCGACTTGCACAGAGCATCGTTATTTTTTATTAATATCACATAATAAAAATGAATCTTTTAAACATAATAAATAAAAAAGACATTTTAATAAATTTAAAAAATATACCCAATTTAAAAATGTCAAAAATTTAAAACAACTTTATATCATCATATTTTAATTTTTATATAATATATATATATATTTAGTAATTAATAATAGAGTAATCTATATATATAAAAAAAGGTTTTTGTCTGCACATTGCTCAGAATTTAAAATTTTTTGCATATCTTCGCGTTTCATGACCTCTAGAATCCAAAAGTGACTTTAGAATTTTTCACGTCTGTCTGTCTGTCTGTCTGTCTGTCTGTCTGTCTGTCTGTCCGGAAAATTACTATTTTATAGACTCAGAATTGGCTGAACCGATTTCTTTGAAATTACATCACAATATTCTTATATACCCCTAGAGTAACATAGGCTATAAATTTTATTAATATCTTATCAATAACCGCAGAAATTAATTTTTTAAAGTTTATTTAATTCCCCGTGTTGTTCATTCAAGAGCAGCTCGCGGCTCACTGCCGGCCTAGCGGAATCATTTCAAACAATGAATTATCATAGCGATTCCCAATCGAAGAATTATTATAATATTTCACTTTTATTTTAAATTCTAATATACAAATATCAATTCAATTAAATAATTTATTCTAAAAGTTCTCAATTTAATTAAAATATTTATTAGATCATATTTTTATCTTAAATTATTTTTTATTTAATTGAATATTTCTTCTTTTCTATAATCTATATATATAAAAAAAGGTTTTTGTCTGCACATTGCTCAGAATTTAAAAATTTTTGCATATCTTCGCGTTTCATGACCTCTAGAATCCAAAAGTGACTTTAGAATTTTTCACGTCTGTCTGTCTGTCTGTCTGTCTGTCTGTCCGGAAAATTACTATTTTATAGACTCAGAATTGGCTGAACCGATTTCTTTGAAATTACATCACAATATTCTTATATACCCCTAGAGTAACATAGGCTATAAATTTTATTAATATCTTATCAATAACCGCAGAAATTAATTTTTTAAAGTTTATATAATTCTCCGTGTTGTTCATTCAAGAGCAGCTCGCGGCTCACTGTCGGCCTAGCGGAATCATTTCAAACAATGAATTATCATAGAGATTCCCAATCGAAGAATTATTATAATATTTCCCTTTTTATTTTAAATTCTAATATACAAATATCAATTCAATTAAATAATTTATTCTAAAAGTTCTCAATTTAATTAAAATATTTATTAGATCATATTTTTATCTTAAATTATTTTTTATTTAATTGAATATTTCTTCTTTTCTATAATATATATATAATAATATATAAATTTTATCATTGAATAATAAAAAAAAATATTATTTAACCTGAATTAAAATGACTGAATTATATTAACTTTGTTTTTTATTTTAATTTAATTACTCTATTATTAATTACTAAATATATATATATATTATATAAAAATTAAAATATGATGATATAAAGTTGTTTTAAATTTTTGACATTTTTAAATTGGGTATATTTTTTAAATTTATTAAAATGTCTTTTTTATTTATTAAGTTTAAAAGATTCATTTTTATTATGTGATATTAATAAAAAATAACGATGCTCTGTGCAAGTCGAATCATGTTGCACATAATTAAATAACAATTGCCAAACAAAGAATATAATATTTTTTTAAATTCTTATATTTAAATATCATTTCAATTAAATAATTTATTCTAAAAGGTCTCATTTTAATTAATTTAATAAAATATTTAAATCACCATTCAATTTTTTATTAATAGGCTTCTTTTTTTATTTTTAATTTTTAATAAATTCTCGTTTTTTGATATGATATTAATAAAAAATAATATTAAATTGTATATAAATATAAAAATTAGAATATTTGAATTTTTTTAAATTTTAACACATGTAATCAATCATATGCATTAAGAATGGAAAATTTTTAAAATCAACTTGCTATTAAATTCAGAAAAAAAATACTGATATATAGAATATAATAGACCATTCGAATATAATTTAAAACTCTTTCTCTCCTTCTATTTTAAATTAAAATTAGCTGGAGTGTCTCCACTCGACTATCTCGCAATTTGAATTGGATTAAATAACATAATATATTATATTTAAATTAAATTTAATTAATTATAAATTATAAATAATAAATATTAAACCAGCGCATGTTTGGCTTTTTATTGATGGCACCATGGCACGTGTTGGCGCGTGAGATTTGCAGTGTTAAAAAATTAATTCTGGTACTTTCAGCAATTCAATCAAGCTGAAATTCTATATATAGCAGTTTTATACAATTATTAATCATGTGAAAAATTATCAAACATATATTTTTATTTTTACGGTCACTTTAGAGGAAAAAAAATCAAAACGTTGTAGGTAATGACCCTCTTCCGGTTGACCTACATTTCTCAAAAGTTGATAGAAAACTATGAATTTTGAATAATGTCCATGTACCAAATTTCATCATTCTAGCTCAAACCGTTTTTGCGTAATCTTGCCTACATACATACACACATACACACACACAGACATTTTTCTCAACCTTAGTGAAAATGATTCAGGAACCTTCAAAACGTATAAAAACATCAAAATCTCAACATCGAAAATTTTCATGATTGCAATACTATCTCTGGCGAGATAGTAAAAAACGGAGTTTTAAGAAATTTAGATGCCATATGCAACATGGGTGGGTAAATGAATTGGGCTGGAAGAGGAGGCAATTTATAATTTTCTTCTAATTCAGATTTAGGACAAATCGTACAACATTATATCAAATCTCGCTAAGAACATTCAATATTTTTGTACACAAATTATTCAGAGTATTGGCTAAGCGTATCACTCACAATCAGTTTAAATTGAAATTTATATAAATTAACAAAGTGAAAATTTTTATTTGTTTAAATTTTATTATAATGAATCAAAAAAAATTAAATATATAGATCACATGATTAAGAGAAGCAAAAAACTTGAGAAAAATAACTGTTGGATGGAGGTCGGACATGACAGAAACTGTAAGCAAAATCTTCATATTACAAAAATAATTTTCAAATCCCCTAGCACCACAGAATTAGATAAGTTTCTTTTAAGGGAGGAAATTAACTAAAATCTAGAAAAATTAATAAATGAACTTAATAATAAAAAAACAAATAAATCAATTAATTTAAATTAATACTATTAATGAATGTATATATTGGTCATTTATCTATAGTTTTATACCGTTAATTTTTATAAATTGTCTCAAGTCTCTATTTTTGCATTTTCTCAAGTTTCATTATAATTAAAAATATTCAATAATAATCTAGCAATGAAAATAAAATACCAAAATGTAATGATCAAGAAATATTATACTCTATTTCACTATTATAACATTTACAATACTTAAGAACCATAGGCGGAGGAAATATTAGGAGATATCATTGCGGGTTCAGGCCAAATCGATCAACATTAATTAAGATATTTTCATTATGACAGATATTAGGAAAAAAACCGCGAATTCAATATTCAATCTGTTCACTAATTATTTGTAGACTTTAGTAAAACATACGCATGACTCAATAGATCCAATCAATCTTCAAATTTGTCTTGAAGGTAGTAAAGAAAGAATAAGATGCGGAAATCAATTGTAAAATATTAGGTTACCCAGACGACTTAAATATAATAGGAGATTCGGCAATTGCGATTACAGATAGCGAGGAAAATTTAATGGAGGTTTGAAATTAATAGGGATAAGAAAAAATATTTAGTAACAAAGAGGAAGAGTATTAACATACAAAATCTTAAGATACAAAATGTAGAATTTGAATATGTAGAAAAATTGAATGTAATCACGAAGGATAATAATATTTGAGAAGAATTTAAATCGGGGTTGCAATCGGGAAACGCCTGTTATCTGCAATAAAGAGGCTTATCTCTTCAAAATTATTATCAAAGGGAATATATAAAAAGATTATTTTGCCTGTTGCATTATATGGGTGGGAGGCATGGTCTATGACCCTTGGAGATGGGAGTAGATTCAGAGTATTTGTGAATAGGATTCTTCCCTGCATTTATTGGCCAAAGAAAGATGAGGTCACCGGGTATGGGGGAGACTGCATAACAAGAAATTGCATGGCCTCTCTGCATCTTCAGAAATAGTTAGGGTTATAAAAGGGAAAAAACTGCGATAGGCAGGGCACGTGGCTAGAATGGGAGAGGAAAAAGATATTGGTGGGAACGTCCGCTTGGAAAACCAATGACGCGTAGGAAAGGACGTAAGAGAGATGGTTCAAGGGCTCAGGATAGGGACACTTGGAGAAATGTGGTTGTTGCGGCTAAGAACTTTCGAGTATCTTTGAGCCACATAGGTAGATAGATATAACATATACAATAATAATATATATAATTAATATAGTGATTAAATTAAAATATATTTTTTAAATAAGAACACAAAAAGAAATGAATGTTTTATGTAATATACTGATTGAAACAAAATGGATGAAAACCTTTTACTACTTTCAACCACCAAATACTATGTACCACTCGGGGGTACAGGGGGCGGAGCCCCCGTCTAGGTGTGAAGAGCGCCGAAGGCGCTCTGAGCAGCTAGTTAAATTAAAATAAAAAACAAAGATAATATAATTCAGTCATTTTAATTCAGGTTAAATAATATTTTTTTTTATTATTCAATGATAAAATTTATATATTATTATATATATATTATAGAAAAGAAGAAATATTCAATTAAATAAAAAATAATTTAAGATAAAAATATGATCTAATAAATATTTTAATTAAATTGAGAACTTTTAGAATAAACTAGCTGCTCAGAGCGCCTTCGGCGCTCTTCACACCTAGACGGGGGCTCCGCCCCCTGTACCCCCGAGTGGTACATAGTATTTGGTGGTTGAAAGTAGTAAAAGGTTTTCATCCATTTTGTTTCAATCAGTATATTACATAAAACATTCATTTCTTTTTGTGTTCTTATTTAAAAAATATATTTTAATTTAATCACTATATTAATTATATATATTATTATTGTATATGTTATATCTATCTACCTATGTGGCTCAAAGATACTCGAAAGTTCTTAGCCGCAACAACCACATTTCTCCAAGTGTCCCCATTCTGAGCCCTTTTTCCATCTCTCTTACGTCCCTTCCTACACGTCATTGGTTTTCCAATCGGTCTTCCCACCAATATCTTTTTCCTCTCCCATTCTAGCCACGTGTCCTGCCTATCGCAGCTTTTTCCCTTTTATAACCCTAACTATTTCTGAAGATGCAGAGAGACCATGCAATTTCTTGTTATGCTGTCTCCCCCATTCCCCGGTGACCTCATCTTTCTTTGGCCAATAAATGCAGGGAAGAATCCTATTCTCAAACACTCTGAATCTACTCTCATCTCCCAGGGTCATAGACCATGCCTCCCACCCATATAATGCAACAGGCAAAATAATTTTTTTATATATTCCCTATGATAATAATTTTGAAGAGATAAGCCTCTTTATTGCAAGATAACAGGCGTTTCCCGATTGCAACCCCGATTTAAATTCTTCTCAAATATTATTATCCTTCGTGATTACATTCAATTTTTCTACATATTCAAATTCTACATTTTGTATCTTAAGATTTTGTATGTCAATACTCTTCCTCTTTGTTACTAAATATTTTTTCTTATCACTATTAATTTCAAACCTCCATTAAATTTTCCTCGCTATCTGTAATTGCAATTGCCGAATCTCCTATTATATTTAAGTCGTCTGAGTAACCTAATATTTTACAATTGATTTCCGCATCTTATTCTTTCTTTACTACCTTCAAGAGAAATTTGAAGATTGAAAATTTGAAAAAGTTTATCCGGATCTATTGAGTCATGCGTATGTTTTACTAAAGTCTACAAATAATTAGTGAACAGAAATATTGAATTCGCGGTTTTTTTCCTAATATCTGTCATAATGAAAATATCTTAATTAATGTTGGTCGATTTGGCCTGAACCCGCAATGATATCTCCTAATATTTCCTCCGCCTATGGTTCTTAAGTATTGCATATGTTATAATAGTGAAATAGAGTATAATATTTCTTGATCATTACATTTTGGTATTTTATTTTCATTGCTAGATTATTATTGAATATTTTTAATTATAATGAAACTTGAGAAAATGCAAAAATAGAGACTTGAGACAATTTATAAAAATTAACGGTATAAAACTATAGATAAATGACCAATATATACATTCATTAATAGTATTAATTTAAATTAATTGATTTATTTGTTTTTTTTTATTATTAAGTTCATTTATTAATTTTTCTAGATTTTAGTTAATTTCCTCCCTTAAAAGAAACTTATCTAATTCTGTGGTGCTAGGGGATTTGAAAATCATTCGTCGCAATATGAAGATTTCGCTTACAGTTTCTGTCATGTCCGACCTCCATCCAACAGTTATTTTCTGTCAAGTTTTTTGCTTCTCTTAATCATGTGATCTATATATTTAATTTTTTTTGATTCATTATAATAAAATTTAAACAAATAAAAATTTTTACTTTGTTAATTTATATAAATTTCAATATAAACTGATTGTGAGTGATACGCTTAGCCAATACTCTGAATAATTTGTGTACAAAAATATTGAATGTTCTTAGCGAGATTTGATATAATGTTGTACGATTTGTCCTAAATCTGAATTGGAAGAAAATTATAAATTGCCTCCTCTTCCAGCCCAATTCATTTACCCACCCATGTTGCATATGGCATCTAAATTTCTTAAAACTCCGTTTTTTTAATTTAAAATAGAAGGAGAGAAAGAGTTTTAAATTATATTCGAATTGTCTATATATTCTATATATCAGTATTTTTTTTCTGAATTTAATAGCAAGTTGATTTTAAAAATTTTCCATTCTTAATGCATATGATTGATTACTTGTGTTAAAATTTAAAAAAATTCAAATATTCTAATTTTTATATTTATATACAATTTAATATTATTTTTTATTAATATCATATCAAAAAACGAGAATTTATTAAAAATTAAAAATAAAAAAAGAAGCCTATTAATAAAAAATTGAATGGTGATTTAAATATTTTATTAAATTAATTAAAATGAGACCTTTTAGAATAAATTATTTAATTGAAATGATATTTAAATATAAGAATTTAAAAAAATATTATATTCTTTGTTTGGCAATTGTTATTTAATTATGTGCAACATGATTCGACTTGCACAGAGCATCGTTATTTTTTATTAATATCACATAATAAAAATGAATCTTTTAAACATAATAAATAAAAAAGACATTTTAATAAATTTAAAAAATATACCCAATTTAAAAATGTCAAAAATTTAAAACAACTTTATATCATCATATTTTAATTTTTATATAATATATATATATATTTAGTAATTAATAATAGAGTAATTAAATTAAAATAAAAAACAAAGATAATATAATTCAGTCATTTTAATTCAGGTTAAATAATTATTTTTTTTATTATTCAATTATTCAATGATAAAATTTATATATTATTATATATATATATTATAGAAAAGAAGAAATATTCAATTAAATAAAAAATAATTTAAGATAAAAATATGATCTAATAAATATTTTATAAAATTAATTAAATTGAGAACTTTTAGAATAAATTATTTAATTGAATTGATATTTGTATATTAGAATTTAAAATAAAAAGTGAAATATTATAATAATTCTTCGATTGGGAATCGCTATGATAATTCATTGTTTGAAATGATTCCGCTAGGCCGACAGTGAGCCGCGAGCTGCTCTTGAATGAACAACACGGAGAATTATATAAACTTTAAAAAATTAATTTCTGCGGTTATTGTTGACATATAAATAAAATTTATAGCCTATGTTACTCTAGGGGTATATAAGAATATTGTGATGTAATTTCAAAGAAATCGGTTCAGCCAATTCTGAGTCTATAAAATAGTAATTTTCCGGACAGACAGACAGACAGACAGACAGACAGACAGACCGACAGACAGACAGACAGACAGACAGACAGACAGACAGACAGACAGACGTGAAAAATTCTAAAGTCACTTTTGGATTCTAGAGGTCATGAAACGCGAAGATATGCAAAAATTTTTAAATTCTGAGCAATGTGCAGACAAAAACCTTTTTTTATATATATAGATATAGATTATTTAATTGAATTGATATTTGTATATTAGAATTTAAAATAAAAAGGGAAATATTATAATAATTCTTCGATTGGGAATCTCTATGATAATTCATTGTTTGAAATGATTCCGCTAGGCCGACAGTGAGCCGCGAGCTGCTCTTGAATGAACAACACGGAGAATTATATAAACTTTAAAAAATTAATTTCTGCGGTTATTGATAAGATATTAATAAAATTTATAGCCTATGTTACTCTAGAGGTATATAAGAATATTGTGATGTAATTTCAAAGAAATCGGTTCAGCCAATTCTGAGTCTATAAAATAGTAATTTTCCGGACAGACAGACAGACAGACAGACAGACAGACAGACAGACAGACAGACGTGAAAAATTCTAAAGTCACTTTTGGATTCTAGAGGTCATGAAACGCGAAGATATGCAAAAATTTTTAAATTCTGAGCAATGTGCAGACAAAAACCTTTTTTTATATATATAGAAGGTCATGAAACGCGAAGATATGCAAAAATTTTTAAATTCTGAGCAATGTGCAGACAAAAACCTTTTTTTATATATATAGATTATTATTTTGATAATCTCTAAAATTAAGAGGTATTGAACCTCACCAAGTTCAGAAATTTAAAATATAATTGAATATATATAAATCTTTATATTTTATATTCATATAAATTTAATACCCATTTTTTTTTCTTTTTTTTCAGGTAAGCAGATATTAATTTTACAAATTCTTCTTGTATTTCATCTGGTAAAGTAAATATATTTCTTATTATTTCTTATTAAATTATTCTTCATCAATATATCTTATCTTATCTTATTATCCTAGCTAAAATTGTTTGTTTGTTTGTATATATATATATATATATATATGTAAATGTGTTCTCAGAAATTGCTCTAACGATTTTTTTGAAATTCACACCAGAGATAGTATTTCTAAAGAAAAATTGACAGATATATAAATTTTATAAACGAACTAAAAGTTCGTTGAAAATTGTAAAATTTTTAAAGTATATAATAATAAATTGTATAAATTTGTTAAAGGGTCGAGCGATAGCTCGGTGCCCCAGATATTAAAATGAAAATCAATTTATTTTAATTAATTTGAAACATTTTAGGAAACAAATTTTTAATGGGTCATTTTTAGAAATTCCATTTAACAATTTATTTTTATATACTTTTAAAAATTTTACAATTTTTTAATTATTATTGTTATTGTTAAATGGGATTTGTATAAATTTGTTAAAGGGTCGAGCGATAATTTATAAAAGAACAAAATACTAATTCTTCTTCTGGATTTTATCAGTTATTGAATATAAGTTTTAAAAAGCAGAAAATGATCGCATTTGATTTCAAAAAATTTAATTGAAAATTTATACTATATTAAATATAATGTATTAACAAATATCACTAAACTATTATATACACATAAATAGATTTAAAAAAGTTAATTTTCTAATTTTTTTTTATAATTGGAATTCAAAGGATAAAATGAATATTCAAAAGATAATAATTTATCTGAAAACAAAAAAAAAACAAACGTATTCTGATTCGAATAGAAAAAAATTACATATAAAGGAAACAAAAAAATGTTCTGTATCAATTTACAATCCAGTTGATTTGTTCCAGAGTTTGACTCTATTTAAATTGAAATGCATTTCTATTATATTTTCTTTATGATGCCCATTTTGATATTTAATTTCTTCCTCTCTACTTTTCTTTTTCATTAATAAAGAAGAGAAAGGAAAGGAAGCGAGTGTTATCATCTGATACAGATTATTATCCTAATGATTTTATTTTATCAATTCACTTGACCAAAAATAACTGAAAAGTGAAACTGATTCTCAGCTCGTTACACGCTTCATTTCATGAAGAGCAATTATTATTGATATCTATCTAGCGTTTATTTTTTAAACCAATCTAAATTCAAGAAAAAATGCCAAGTGAAATGGCTGTATCCAGTATAAGAAAAAAAAAATCAATAACGTAGAGTTAATTTGAATAATAATAAAATTTAAATAATTTTTATTGTTTAGAAGGTAGCAAATATTATTTAATTCATTTTAATGATTTAATTATAAAATCTGTATCCTCCCATAATCATTATTTCTATTTCATTTTTTTCTTAGAATTAATTATTATAGTGATTTAAAACACAAACTATTTATTAGGTTCCACAAATATTCTTTTATATATTTTATTTATTATTTAAAAAAAAAAATTATATTAATTACCCGGAATCCGTCCCCTCAAGTACATAATGTTCGAAATTGAAAACCTTAATAAATTAATCATAAAATTAATAACTAAAAATTTATTAAAATGAAACAATTTTGGTAATATTATATAATAGTTTTAGTATACTTATTCTATGATCCAAATGTTGTTGTGTTAAATATTAAGTGAGTAAGTAAGTAAAATGTATCACTTATTTCTCCATTCCTTATTCTACGCTCCTATCATTATAAATATATATTAATTTATTAATAATTTATAAAATTATTCAAATTAATAATTATTTTAACAACTTCGCTATAACATCTCGCTAACTCCTCTCCAAAAAAAAAACACGAACAGTTAATTTTTATTTAGGTCTTGCTTGTCATAAATTGATTCAAAAACAGTTAAATTCTTTCCAAACTAAAAAATAGTAGAAATTCCCAAGATGGTAAATGACAATTCACATATAACGAAATATAATAGAAAAACAAACGATTTCTTCTTTATACTTTATTTACCATTTTGATTAGTATCGCTTTGACAGATTTTTTAATAATATCTACAAGTCATTACTATTTTAGATTATTCAAACATTTAAGAAGAAATGTCTTGATTAGTGAATATTAATTTCCAATTGTGATAAAAAAAATTCTTATCTATTAATTTAACAGTATAACACAAAATTACATAGATTTTTTAATCTAATCAGTTGAAAATTCATGCAAATAATATGAAATTATCAATTTTAACTGTAAAAAAATGGTACGTATAATAATTTAATAGTGTATATTTTATATAAAATGAACAGTACATGGATATGATAGGCAAGTGACGGGGCGGATACCTTTCTAGATGAATGAAAATCATTGGTTAATTTTAATAATTGTAATTCTAACTGTTCATAATAAATGAAATTAATGAGCTTGACATAGATATTGTGAATACAGTATTCCTCATTGATCAGTTTGCTTTTATTCGACTCTTTTGTGGTCTAAATCAAAAGATAGGTAGGAATATATTCAGGAGTGGAAGTGGAACAAATGAGGACACAATTATTTTAAAGAAAGAAATTTTAAAAATTAAAGACTTTTGAACAGAGAATTATTATCATTCAATGGATTAATTTCATTCACAATTAAATTGATTAAATAGTTAAATTTATTCTATACCTATAAAAGAATAAATAAAAAGTTAAAATAAATCTCAGTTTTTTAAATATATTTGAAATTATCCTATTACCTCATATATCTATATCTAATGGCTTGAATTCTTTTTATTTCAAACGATTTTACAATGATATTTAAATGTTAAATGTTATTTCAATATAAAAAAAAATCAATGAAATGAAAAATTTAGAGATACATAAGAATTATTATTAAGAATGGAGAGAAATTGTTAAAATAACCTTTTATTAATTCTTACATACAAAAATATCCTTATTAAAAAAATAAATAAATCATGAAATCAATAAATAAAGGAAACCTCTTTCTATTTATAGAAATATCATTAATTGACATTAGTCCTCATTATTCCTGTACAGAATTTCTCTTAAACATCATCAGAAATCTCTCTATTCTATTTATTGATTTCTTACTAAAAACTTTTTTTTAATTTAAATTAAAAAAAAATATTTTCAGCAAAGGTTAATTTCCGAATTTATTTAATTTTAATTTATAAAAGAATCACTCAAAAGATATCAAATAAACTTTTTATATAATATAATTTTTGTTTTTGTAAGAAAGCAAATTATAATTATTATTATCAATGAATAAACTAATAAATAAAACTATTTTCCCATTAATTTGTTTGTTGCGTTTTAAAAATTGCATTTCCTATAAAATGTCTTCGTGCAGTTATTAATTGTAATTGTTTATCTAGTCCGAAATCTGACTCATGATTCAAGGATATGAACTATCGCCCTCGCATTTTTTTTTATATATAAAATCCATTGTATTTCATATAATTATAGTTAAAACAAGGAATAATTAGTAATAATTAATAAACTTAAAAATATTTTTTTTTTTAAATAATTATTGAATTATTATAATATGAAAAAAAAAAAAATTCAAATGAAAATATAAACAAATAAAAATAAATAATATTCATTTTATTCATAGATTGTAGATAGACCAATAGATTTGTAAATAATTGTACTTTCTTTTTTTAAATTGAAAGCGAATATTTTATCTATATTCAAAAATCATTCAGAATAAACTTCAAATCTATTGATTTTATTACAACGTGAAAATTCAATATATATATATATAGAAATGAAAAGTTAAATTAATTAAGGAATGATTTGCTGAATTTACTTAAGTAAAACCAATATTCCGCTTTAAAAAATTAGACCCGGATAATCGAGATTTTACTATTATATTTTATTATAATTTATTTATATATTAAGTTGTTTAAAAATGAAATCAAGATAATTTAAAATAATTGTTCATAGTAAAATATTTTTTTTACTCCCTTCAAGGAAATTCTATGATTGGAAGAAATAATCGAATATTCTTAACAAGCAATATTTTATATTTAAATAATTCTATCAAAATATTTATGTATATTGCTTAAGAGAGATAGATGATGATTATCTAAAAAAAAAAAAAAAAAGATGTTAGAATTTATTGTTATAATAATTTCATCATTTTTCACACTCATACATATTATATCTAAATTCATTATCATAATTAAAAAGAATTTAAAATTGTAATTAAAACAAAAAATAATTATCTAATTGATTAGTAGAAAATAAAATAAAAATATAAAAATTGATATTTTTTTAAAATTTAATTTAATATTTGTGATATAATTTATCATTACAAAGCAATTTATGATAATGATTATACAAGATTTTGTTGAATTTATCTTTATCGCCTAGAAAATAATTAATATAATAGTAAACGAGTCAATTCAACGAGACATGTGGAATATGTCTTAATTACATAATACCATTTAAAAAATTGTCTCCTTGAATGAATGCGAAGAATGAAAGGATCCATTTGTATTCCCTCTCATCATGTAAAAAAAAACAAGTGACAATTGCAATGTATCTCTTTCATTCATTACCTCTCTCTTTTCCTCTTGACAGGTGTCATTTATTCTTACCTCGTGTTACTTTTAATATCCTAATTATAATTTGGAGGGAGATTAGGTTAAAGGTAATTGAACTGTATCCCCGTTATCTCACTCCCATGATACATTAATTATCAAATTACATCAAAATAATACTTAATTGTATTGTTTTTTTTAAAGAGAGATGATTTGATTTATGACGTAAAATCACAAGTAAAGTAATTATTATAATAGTATTGTTATAAAATTGAAAAGAAGAATGGAATTATTATGATTTTTTTGAAATAGAGGTTTTCGTAAAATTTATTTCAAGAATTTCATGATATACTAAGAAATATTAATTATTAAAAGGTAGTTTTCCTATTAAGACATTCAATTCTTATATCGTGTTTAAATGTTTGAGTATGTAAATCTGTGAATAATTGAAAAAAAAAATGAATTTAAATATTTTAGGCTGTCATTTCAACAGAGAATCAAATATTTTAAAAATTAATTTCTCTTCACCCTTACTTACTTGGACATTACTCCATTCGTGACTACCATTACCTCCCTCCTACTCAGATCATCTTAATTCTCTTCATTTAATCTTCGATCAGATAATTTTGTTTTTTCAATGCCCGTTATTTCATCCAGTCATTGCATTATTATCTAATATTTATAATTTCTATATTATTCATATTTATTATACCTATTCTTCAGATTCAATATTCAGGCTCTATACCTGAGAAATTATTAAAATTTTATTTATCAATTTAATCTTTTAAATTATTCTTTCTTTTAATTTAAATAATTTATAATAAATCATCCAATTTATCCATACATATATTTTATGTAAATATTACTATGTGATATATGTTCAACTTTTTCTATTTATTTTTTATTCTAAAATTATTACAAATATAATGTAGAAAATACATATTTCATGATTTTTTAATGATATCACAAATATCTCTTTTTAATTTATTCTTGTTATTATTATTATTATTATTATTATCTACTATCTGATATTATTAATCAAGATAATAAAAATTCATTAACGAATAAGATAATATTTTGTAATTAAATAATCATAAAAATATTCAAAAAAGAGAGAGTGAAAGGATGTGATGGATATTAGTTCTTTATTCTGGTAATTTTATCAAACATAAATAACTATCAAATCAAATAATACATATTTTGAAATAGTATATCTAATTTGTAAATGTTATATAATATTTTAATAACTATTTTGTTCCTCTAAAATTTAATTTAGTTTTTATTTATGCTTGAAGAATTAAACGAAAAAAAATTATGTTTTTATTTTTTATTTTTTGAACTTTTTGACCTTCCGTCAAACTTAATCTTTATCCTGGTTCTTACTCGGTCAGTCTGTCGTCGATGAAGAGAGGTTAAGACGACCTGCTAGCCTCCAATCTACACTTTTTCTAAATTTCCTCTTATATCCATCGTAATATGTATATAGAAATATATTTTCAACTCTTTCGTAATGAAACAGACGTCCTTAAAATTATTTTTTTTTATTTGTTCAATATCTAAGAAGTTAAATATCAAATCTATCTCATCCATCTTCAACTCTCACTTTTTATTTGAATATTTATAATAAATATTGCAAATTTATCAGATTAGTTAGTAATCTTCGATTATCTTGATTATAATAAATAATATGAATATAAAAAAAAATTATACAATAACGTTTTTCTCATTGACTAAAAAGAATAAAATGATTTTTCTATAAGCCTGACAAAGTTTATGGATCAATTGCTTCATATACAACGAAAAACGTTTGGCGCATTTAGTTTTATTTATTTATATGAAACACATCAAGTCACATTTTTGTAATAATAAGAATTTTATTATTATTTTATTTATTATGCAAAAAAATTGATAGATTAAGAGCTTTTATTATTTTTCACTGTAATATACTTAGTACCGGGACCCCGAGCCTCGGCTCGGTACTTAAGTTAAAAAAAATGATTCATTATTATTGGGTTTGGCTGATAATATTAATACCTGGGATACCGAGCTGTCGCTCGAAAAAATGTTTAGACATTATTATAGACATTTTCATTCTGTAAATTAAATAATTTTATTTCATTTAAATAAATATCTATTTTTAAATAATTTTTCTCTCTACATTATTTATCTAATTCTGACAATATATTAAGATCACACCGGGACCCCGAGCCTCGGCTAGGTAATTAAGTTAAAAAAAAATAATTCATTATTATATTGGGTTTGGCTGGTAATATTAATACTTGGGACACCGAGCTGATATACAATTCTTTAATTATTGATTACAATTATTAAATGTTGCATCATTGCATCAATCTGATTAAAATGAATGGAACTTGGGGTCCTCAATAATACATAAATATGTATTATTAGATATGTTTCTAAGTGCATGAATATTTTTTTTTTATTGGAAGAATGATAAATATATATCGTAATTTATAATTATAAAATATTATTAAAATATATATTTTTAATTTTATTTCGAAATTAAATAAAAAATTTTAAAATATTTTAAATATAAAAAAAATATTAATATAACAAATATATATATTAAATATATATATTAAAATAACAATATCTTTTAAAAAAAAGGCTGGAGTCAAATTTCAATATGAGTGTCATTTGTCCATATATAAATTAATAATAAATAATATTAATAAATATTAAATTTAATAAAAGAACAATGAATAAATAAATATAAAATAGTAATTTATTAAAAAATAATAGATAAAAAAAAAAAAAAATTTTTTTCCGCCGGTTTCGATCCTGCTAAGTTGACTATTCAAAACAGTGCCTTTACCCATTAGACTGATATATTTAGTTAATTAACATAGCATTTTTACTCTCTTTGCAAGAATTATATGTTTTTTTGTTTTTGTTTTTGTTTTTTTTTGAGAGTGATTAATAAATATATATATATATTTTATTAAAAATAAATATTTTTAATTTTATTTCGAAATTAAATAATGAATTTTAAAATATTTTAAATATAAAAAAATGTTAATACAATTCATTTAAAAAAAAGCGGGAGTCAACCATCCGTATTTTATTTTGTTGTTTAATAAATAGATTAATAAATATATATATATATATATTATTAAAAATAAATATTTTTAATTTTATTTCGAAATTTATTTTATTTTAAAATATTTTAAATATAAAAAAAATATTAATTGAAGTGAAATTGATGACGTCACACCCATATATAATTTTCAATTAAGAAATTAATAATGAAGCTGTAAGTTTCAAGAGATGTGATCAATAAAACTCAATTTTTCTTTATAAATACTATATCTAGTGTGAATTTGAAAAAAATCGTTAGAGCGGTTTTTGAGAACCAATGGTTATAGAAAGAAATATAGATATATATATACAATTTTAGCTAGCATAATAAGATAAGATATCAAAGTATGTAACAAATTTTAATTTTTTATTTAAATTTACATAATTTACATAATATCAATCAAATCCAAAACAGTTGATTAGATTAGGAGAAATATTGTTACTTTAAATCCAATGTTTTAGTGTAAATATATTGGAATTTAATTGCATAGAAATAAAATAGAAAGCAAATGAAAACTAAATGCGCCCAACGTTTTTCGATGAATATGAAGCAATTCATCCATAAACTTTGTCAGGCTTATAGAAAAATTATTTTCTTCTTTTTAGTCAATGAGAAAAACGTTATTTTATAAATTTTTTTTATATTCATATTATTTTATTCTTTTTAAAATACTTTTACAATCGATATTAATTCACAATTGATTGGTGGTAATGTGCCGACTTCAACTCTTAAACTTGACTTAGATCATCCAATGATCTCACTCTGCTTAATGCAAAATAAGCCTAGCCTTTTTCAAAGTTTTCACTTTCTAGATGAACGGAACGACAGCACTATCCCCAGTACACCCTTACATTTTATATGCATACGTATTTTAGTTTTGAGGCGCTTTTCAAAGTGCACTTCTTCAGTTTTGTTCAGTAAATTTAGACCAATTTAGCTAAACTGGTCGCTTTATTTATCTTTAACTCATGTTCAGTAGGTTGATAAGCATGTTTGCGACATTTGGCTAAATTGGTCCCTTTACTGACCTCTGATTGATTAACTTCCTTTTCATCTGGTTTCTTCTTTTCATTTTCTCGGTTAGTTATTTTCTTGATTGTCATATATATATATATATATATATAATATAAACATTATAATTAATAATATATAATATAAAGCAAAATCCACCTCCTCTGATGTTCTTCCACACACACACTTAAACATGTTTTAATAAAATTATATATATTTATAATTTACCTTGAATATTAGTGAAATAATACGGTAAAGGAAGAAAATTTCTCTCCTGGTTAATTAATATCACTAATCGACGATTCATTTGTCCCTGATCTCTTCCTCTACCCTTTCATAAATGCCTTTTCTTTTTTACTTTCCGAGCAATGTGAAGGAAAGTATTGCATATCATGGTACATATTTCTTAACGTTTTTAAAGTCTCAAGAATCCATTTATGGCATTTTTTCACGAGCATATGTTCTGTATTAGAAACACTTTAAATTTTTTTTTTATTTTCATTCATATACATTAAAAAAATATTATGTTTTAGAGATATATTTTGTTTTATTATTATATTATGCTACCTATTTATAATTAATAAAAATGACATATTTATTATATTATATTATATTGACTGATTGATTAGAACTGATTAGAACTAGGAATCAGCGGACAGACAGCCCCATCATTCCTAGACCAATATTCCACATTTAATATTTTAATTTGTTTATATTATCTTATTTTATTGTACAAATTATTTTAATTTTAATTTATAACATAAAATTAATTATTATTATATTTACATTTGACATATTAGATGTTAGAAATATTTTTGAAATATTGAAATATTATTACCCAGTCACGAATACAATATACATACAATCAAATATTAAAAATGTATTTCTTGATTATTAAATTTATAATAATTATTTTTGATGGACTGAATTTTAAAATAGCGACTTTCACCTTTAAATATAAAAATTAATAATAATATTATTAATATATTTGCATATATGTATAATGTTAAATAGATTCCCAATGATACAATATCACATATTCAAAAGGAAAGGAAAACTTTTCCTTATTTTTTTGACATATTACAATAAAATTGTTTTTTAATGATCTGTACTAAAATCAGACTCTCACATAATTAAAATATACGTATGAACATATTAAAATATTAAATATATGTATAATTCAAAAGATATTTTAAGATCGGACACGATCTAATAATCAAAACATGAAAACTTAATATACCTTGCAAAAAGTAATATTAATATCGATAAATCTATTAAAGAATATTATATATATATATAAGATTTAGAATAGCAGGGAAAAATTAATTAGAGCCAAATGTAAAAAAAAAAACATTTTAAAAATTGAAATTTTTCAATATTAGTCTTTCTTAGAATTTTATAAAATACTATTTATTATATTTAAAAATTATTTTTAATTAAGGAACGTGTATTTTTTCATAAATTCATTTAATTATATACTAATTGATATATGGTTAACGGTCTAACGAATGCTACAAATCTAATATATTACAAATTATTATATATTTTTGTTATTAAATTAGATAAATATTGATTCGGAGGTCCTAGAAATTAAATTTTACTGTTAAATATATTTTTATTACTATCATCAAATGAATATTACCACTTAATTTCTTAAAATATAATTTTTTTTTATTTGACATATCAATGCAATTCTATTAATATTAGTAAAAAAAACTAGATAAAATGATGTTAACATTAAACATATATCCATAATTGTGACTTATAATTGTAAATTGTAAAGTTATCTTCAAATATCCTAATTGATACTTAATAAATTTAAATTGCTTTCAAAATTGAATAATTTTGCTTAATTAAAATATTAAATTAATTAAAATTTTTTTAAAAAATAAAGTTACAAAAATAATATTTATTTTCTAACTGCATTTAAATTAATTGTACATTAAAAGTAAAACAATCCTAATTGATTAAGATAAGTTTTAAGATTCCCTTGGATGAACGGTTTTTTCTTAACGGGATTGCCATAAAAGTCGCCTCTCACGAAGGCGACGGCTGGACACCCAACACAACCAGCAACCATTTATATTTAAATTCAACAAAATCTAGTATATAGTATCTCTTTATCAAATCGATTATACTCCCTTTGATCTAGTTAAACAAAAGTTCGGTAAGAGAAAGCTGTAATAGACCTTAAGCATTGGGAAAGAATTACGTCTAACCTCTCTCTCTCTCTCTATACCTTGAAATAATCCTTATTAAGCACGTGTGGGTGCATAAGTCGTGTTATTTTATGACATGGATATATTTGATGATTTTTACCAACCGACGATAGTAAGGGAGGTATTGTTTACAAGTCTTTCTTAATCAAATTATTTTTTTGGAATTAGTTGATTTGAAAGGTAAAACTCATTTGATTTTATAATGTAAAATAAATAAAAATAAAAAAAAAATTTGAATTAAAACCCTCAGTCCAATTTAAAATTAATTTCTTTGCATTATGCCCATTTTATTTTTTTTTTCAACTGTTTATTAATTTTGTAGTGTTTAAATTAAGAAACAACTTATAAAGCATTAATTTAATTTAAATTATAAAAAAAAAATCGAATTAAAAAATTATCACACTAAAAGAAAAAGACAAGTCTAAAATTAAATGAAAGTAGAAGGTAAAATTATAAAGCCTAATCGAAGATCTTAAATGGGAGAGAGAAAATTGAAAAGAGGTTAAAAAGGTAATTTTTTATCGAGATGATTAGTGAATGCTATGCCGATAGAATTTTAATCCTCTTTGGTCAGAGAAAAGTCAATTTGAAATAGAAATCGTAAGACTTGAAGATAAATTCTCGATTGATGCATTTAATAGATGTACTTTCAATGACAAGAAATACTAAATCTATCAAAAAACATGAAGCAATACTGTTTATCGTTTGAATATCCAGGATGGTAAGCCATCCATTTGAAAATTTAAAGAAAATTTATATATTTTGTATACAAAATTTTTATAGTTTTTATAAAATGGAAAATTTATCAACTTTTTTAAACTAGAATAAAAATTTAAAGAAAATTCGATTTTACCCGAAATATAACTAAATATTTTTTTAGTACTTAAAATAAATTATTTTAAAAGAAATAATTTTAACCAAGAATAAAAAAAATATTGAAATAATTAAATTATATAGAATATATAAAAGTTATAAAAGTTGATTTATGATATAAATATGATTTTATATTTTATTTAATAATTAATTTTAATTTGGTAATAATATTTTATGATTTATTTCAAAAATTATAAAGGGGTTTTAACTTATAGCTACTTTAATTTCAATAAAAGACACGAATCATATATTATTTTATCATTACTATTTCATTATTTTTAACACGAAATATTTCTTCATAATGTTAGTATTTTTTTATTGATTTATATATTATTATTTTTTATATCAACTCTACAATCAAATAATAGTAAAAATAATAATAATGTGAATTTTTTGTGAAATTTATTAATGAAAGAATAGATAAATTTATATTAATCATAATAACAATATATATATATATACTTATACGAAAATATAAAAAAATATACACATTCAATGTTATATTTCTTCAAGGAAAATGTAAAATAGTATGTTAATTAATCTTCATATGAATATGTTATAAGGACAAATATTAAAATTTTTAACAAAAAATATATTTTAATTAGAAATAATATAATTCTTAATTGAGTAGAAATATTATTAATTTATTAAGAAAGATATTCCGAGGTTTCAATATAATTCTCATTAGCAGATGTTAACTTAAACTTTGATCAATAAAAAATCAATACAGTTAATCTATTTTTAATATCTTATTTATGGATACCACAATAATTTTAATTTGTAAACTTGAAATTCAACAAATTAAGAAATAAATTTTATATATATATTTAGTTGATTTTAATTGAATCAAAAGTTTTATTTTATCAACAGGAAAACATACAAAATAAATATAAAGAATTTACAACAATACTGTTTTTGTTTATATTTACATGAATTGATTAAATTATATATTTATATAATATGCTTAAAAGAGTAAAAATAATTAATTAATTTCCACGGCGATTCTGATACTCTTCACCGCCACATACTCCCTCCCCAGTGGCAACGTCGAGGAATTTCTTTGGAAAATGCACGGTTCTACCGGAGCGTTTTGTGGTGTATTGTGGCGTTGGAGTTGTATTGTGATTCAGTGTAATTGTAGCTGGACTCTGGGATGGTGTAGGTGGAGGTTGATCCTGTGCCTGTGGTCTAGGTTGAACTTCTTGAGGTCCTTCATCAAATTGACTTGATAGTAGAAAGGCTGGTTTCAGTCTGTCGATATTAATAGTTTTGTTTCCTCTTGGTATGTCGATATCGAAGGTCTTTTCACCTCGTTTTAGAACTTTGTACGGTCCATCGTAAACGGGTTGTAAGGACTTTTTCAAAGCATCGTGCCGAATGAAAACATGTGATGAATTCGCTAGTTCCTTATGAATGAATACATTTCTCTTAGAGTGGTGTTTTTCTAATATTGGCTGTAAATGTTTCATCTGTTGACGGAGTTGATAAAGAAATGTTTCCATATTTGAATCATCTTCACTAGGTGGTTTATTATCTAAGAAATCGGTTGGTAACCGTATTGGTATTCCGTAAACCATTTCTGCTGTAGTTGTATTATATTTTGGTATGATATATGAGCGTAATCCCATCATAACTGTAGGTAGTTTGACAGTCCAGTTGTCTGTAAGTTGTGTCCTGAGAGCTGATTTGAGACAGCGATGCCATCTTTCAATTTTTCCATTTGAAGCTGGATGATATGCTGTTGTTTTGATGTGATGGATTCCTAGAATTTTGGTGAGTATTTCAAATAGTTTACAATCAAATTGCTTGCCGCGGTCAGTTGTGATGTATTTAGGTATTCCAAATCGTGAGATCCATGTGGTAAGTAGAACAGATGCTATGGTTTCTGCAGAAATGTCCACTACAGGTGTAGCTTCCGGCCATCTAGAAAACCTATCGATCATCGTGACAAGGTAAGTGTAACCTTGGGATGGTGGTAGAGGTCCTACGATATCGATGTTAATGTGACTAAAACGTCCATCTATTTTATTGTATGAGCCAATTGCACTTTGTGTGTGTCTCCATATTTTTGATCGTTGACATGGAATACATGCTTTTGTCCAAGTACTAATGTCGCTTTTAAGGGATGGCCATACGAAGCGTTGCTGTATTAAATCAACTGATGCTCTAATTCCTGGATGTGCGAGGTTGTGAAGAGCTTCAAAAACGGTATATCTCATTTCTGGGGGAATATACGGTCTCAGTTGATCCGTTGATTTGTCGCAAATTATTTCTGAATTATCTGGGAGGGTAAGTGTTACCAATTGTAGAGAACATGAGGATGAATTTTTCAGATGACTGAGTTCTTTATCTTCCTTTTGTAACTTAGCCACTTCTTCTAACGAAATAGCAGATGGAAAGGTAATGGAATTTATTCTTGAGAAAGTATCGGCTGGAATATTTTCTTTCCCAGGAAGATAACGTATATCGGTGGTGAATTGCCCTATGTAATCGAGATGCCGAAGCTGTCGTGGAGTTGCTTTGTTCGGATTTTGTCTGAAAGCAAAGGTAAGTGGTTTATGATCTGTATACAGGATAAATTCTCTACCTTCTAACATATGTCGGAAATGTTTGATGGCAAGGTAAGCCGCTAACAATTCTCTGTCATATGTGCTGTACTTGGTTTGAGTTTCAGTGAAGGTTTTTGAGAAAAAGCCAAGTGGTTCAGGAATACCTTGTCTGACCTGGTGCAAAGAAGCTCCGACTGCATAGTCTGATGCATCCACCATCATTGCGAAAGGTAAGTTAGCTGAAGGGTGAGCCAAGATTACTGCGTTAGCCAATTGCTCCTTTACTTTTTCAAAAGCTTGCTGGGCTTCCGATGTCCACTGAACTTTCCTCTTGTCTTTCTTTCTGGTATCTTTACACAGATTGAAAAGAATTTGTTGAGAACAAGCTGTATGTGGTAATGAACGTCTATAAAAATTAATAAGTCCAAGAAATCTGCGGAGCTCGGCAATTGTATCTGGTAAAGGAAATTCTTTAACATTCTTAACTCGGTCTGGGAGTGGTGAAATTCCATTTCGTGATATAGAATATCCTAAAAACGAAATTTCAGGCACGCCGAAAATGCATTTGGAAAGTTGAATATTAATGGAGTATTTGTTTAGTCTTTCGAATAGTTGATGTAAATGAGACACATGTTCTTCTTCTGACTTTGAAGCTATTAATATGTCATCAATGTATGAATAAACAAAATCTAAATTTCGAAGAATTGTGTGAATATAGCGTTGAAATGACTGTGCCGCGTTTCTGAGACCAAATGGCATCCTGAGAAACTCGAATAGTCCAAAAGGAGTTATAATAGCTGTTTTATGAATATCTTCAGGTGCTATTGGAATGTGATGATACGCCTTAACGAGATCAATTTTCGAGAAAATTGTTTTCTCGCTTAGCTGACTATTAAAATCTTGTACGTGAGGAATTGGGTAGCAATCTGGGACAGTAACAGCGTTGAGTGCTCGATAGTCGCCGCATGGTCTCCACGATCCATCCTTTTTAGTAACAATATGTAAAGGACTGGACCACGAGCTGTTTGATGGTCTACATATTCCTAAATCGATCATGTGTTGAAATTCGCGTTTCGCTTGAGCCATTTTTTCAGGGTGTAATCGTCTAGCTTTGGCAGTGACTGGAGGGCCCTTTGTCGTTATCGTGTGTTGATAATTAACATCTTGAATGTCATGAAATTTTGGATTATCTTTCAGTAAATTTGGATAGTTTTTTATAATCTCTGAAAATTTATGATTAGGTTCAAGAAGATGAACTGATGTCGAAAATTCTTGTGAGAGCGATCCTAATACTGATAGTGATGTTTTTATGTCTATTAATTTTTTATTTTTCAAATCCACTAATAGTTCAAAATATTTTAAGAAATCTGCTCCTATTATTGGATTTTGTACTTTTGCGAGTGTTAAAGGCCATCTAAACTTACGTCGTAACCCGAAATCAAGATCAAAAAGTTTTTCGCCGTAAGTGTCAATACAAGTTCCGTTTGCCGCAAAAAGCTGGCGATTCTGCTTATGCTTTTGTTCGTTGGGAGAAGCGGGAAAAACTGATATGTCCGCCCCTGTATCGATTAAGAATTTAAATCCCGTGGAACGATCGTACAGAAATAAGCGACTCGAATTTTGTATAGGCCTGTCGTGCGTAGCCGCGTCAGCCGACGGCCCTAAGAGTTTTCCTGATGAGAGTTAATTGTTGTTTTATATGAACACGGTTGTAGACATTTTTTTGCCCGATCTTTAAATTGCTTATGATACCAACACGTTTTATTGTTATTGGGTCTCGGAGTTCTCGAACGAGAGCGTGAATTTGAGCGAAAACGTAATTCCTGAATGGATGAAGTTAATTTTTCGATATGAGCCTCTAATCGAGAAAGTCTATCATTTGCATTTATGGCACTCTCATCACTATTTGCTTGAGCGTTAATATATAGAGGATTTCCCGATATTTCGAAAATTTTATCAGCCATTGCCGCCTGGTTTTCTAATTTGTCATTACTCGTGGCTAAAATCGAACGAACGTTAATTGGGAGTCTTTGTAAAAATAGCGTTTTTAAAAAATCTTCAATTACTTGCGTACCCGCTAATGCTCGCATTTCTCGTAATAATTGGGACGGTTTTTTGTCTCCTAACTCCATTTCTTTTAATAATTTGTTTACTTTTTTCCCTTCTGATTCCTCAAATTCCTGTATTAATCTATTTTTAATATCTGTATAGGGAGTATTGGAATTAGGAAGTGAAAGCATATCCGATATCATTTCGGCCACATCGCAGTCTAGTGAGGCGATAACGTGATTAAATTTTGTTATCTCCCTTGTAATGTTTGCCGTAGCGAATTGCGCTTCGACTCGTATAAACCAGACTTTAATATTTTTCCTCCAAATAGGTGGTATTTTAATAGAAATGTGTGATATTTCACTTGCCTGTGTATGGGAAGCATGTGTTGAGGTTTGAGGCTTCTGATTTTCATCTTCGATTGGCATGATCGCAAAATTTTATTATATGATCTCGGATTTATAAAATTTAACGTTCGCGGGTCACCAATTTAGTTGATTTTAATTGAATCAAAAGTTTTATTTTATCAACAGGAAAACATACAAAATAAATATAAAGAATTTACAACAATACTGTTTTTGTTTATATTTACATGAATTGATTAAATTATATATTTATATAATATGCTTAAAAGAGTAAAAATAATTAATTAATTTCCACGGCGATTCTGATACTCTTCACCGCCACATATATATAGTATATACCTAAAATTAAATATATCTATTGGTTCTAGGATCAAAACATTCATTCGCTTTTGAACAAATCATAAATCCTAGAATAAATTTGCATAAATATTAATAAATATTTTATTTTTAGTTTACAAATATTTTTAAAAAATGACACTTATATATTCTAAATTTTTTTTCCTGATAATGTTAGAATCACGTTCATCTAATACAATTGTAAACAAATCTCCTAATTTTAATATTGTAGGCGCTTTCATAAAAGTGAATTTATTTTAGATACTCACGACCTTGAAATGTTACTTCACCGGATCTTAAAATCCGCCATAAATTAACATTAATTAATACATTAATCAATTAGATAAACCATCAAAAACCTCTCCTAGATAATATCAACAATCATTTTCAAAATGTTATTATTTTTTATTTTTTTAAAAAAGCTTTAAATCTTTCAATTTCCATTGAAAATTAATAATTATAATAATTGACATAGGGATTTAAAATTTGATAAATAATAGAATTATTGCGTTATCTACTATCACATTTTGTCTATTATAAGAAAAAATAAATTAAACGAGAGCGACAAAATTTTTGTTCTTGTAATTCTTATTTATATTATCAATTACTGATTTTTTAAATGTCCGATTCCTTTTGGAGAGTGCCTTTTTATTGTATCTCTCTAAAAGATAGTATTGCGATCACGAAAATTTTCGATGTCGAGATTTTGATGTTTTTATACGTTTTGAAGGTCCCTGAGTCATTTTTACTAACAAGGTTGAGAAAAATGTCTCTCTCTCTCTCTCTCTCTGTGTGTGTGTGTGTGTGTAGACAAGATTACGCAAAAATGGTTTGAGCTAAAATCATGAAATTTGGTATACGGGCATTATTCAAAATTCGTAGTTTTCTATCAACTTTTGAGAAATATAGCTCATACGGAAGAGGGTCAATACCTACCACGTTTTGATTTTTTTTCTTCTAAACAGACCGTAAAAATAAAGATAGATGTTTGATATTTTTTCACATGATTAAAAATTGTATAAAACTGCTATATATAGAATTTCAGCTTGATTGAATCGCTGAAAGTACCCGAATTAATTTTTTAACACGTTGACTGGCAATCACTCGCCAACACGTGACGTGGTGCCATCAACAAAGAGCCAAACACGAGCAGGTTTAATAAATATTATTTATCAATTTTAATTAATGAAATTTAATTTAAATATAATTCTTATATGTTATTTAATCCAATTCAAATTTGCGAGAAAGTGGAGTGGTATCACTCCAGATTTTTAAAATTATTGGGTAATTAAGATCGCCTGACTCACCCCCTCAGTGACTGTCGAATTCTGGTTGTGTATGTTCTTTTCTATTAAAATATATTAAATCTGGTATGTGTGTGTGTGTGTGCCTAAAATATTTCATGTTGCAATTACTTATCTATCTAAATATTTTTTTAATAAATTTACATAAAAGCTATTTAACCAATTCCGTGATAATCAGAGAGATATACTTTTTAAATCTACTATCTTAATATCTAATCCTAATATAATATACATATTAAAATTATTTTCGAAAAATCCACTCTCTCTTCCGTTTGTCATTTCATTCTTCTGCCGAGATTCATTTTCTAGTGTGTTTTCAATGCCATCTTCAATAGTGAATCGAGCGATTAGTTGAAAGCTTCTATATTCTATACAAACGGATGTTTCAGCAAACAAAAAACTCAACAACCACATGAACAATAACAATAAAAATTAAAAGTAACTCTTACCTTAATTACTCAATTTATACAAAACAATTATGCAATTAACAGATGGGGTCATGCTTAAGAATTAATAATAAAAAAAAAAAAATATTTCTATGTCATTTTTTTATATTTCTTTTCTTTTTATTATTAAAATAAAATTTCAAGGTTATGAAAACATAAGAAAGATTGAATTCAAAAACACAACCGCCCAATTGACCTTCTATTTTTCATTTTTCACGACCCAACATCTTATTTTCATTTTATTTTGATGTATATCCGAGCTGTGATTTACTGTTCCTTTCATATTTATATTGGATTCATACACAAACGTATTGTTTATAATTAATCTTTTTTTGATCAATTTGATTTCCCTTTTTTTTAAAAAAAAAATCATACAAAAATTTATAAAGGTTCTAATAAAATTAGATGTAGATGTTAAATAAATAAATGTTCCAAGATATTATCTTTATTATATTATAGCTAAATAATATATGTAGTATATTTATTTAATTTTATTTATTTTATTTAATATTAATAAGTAAAATTATATATATATATAATTCACCAAAGGTAAGGCAAATCCAGTCTTAAAAATTAAACATGAATATATGTACAAGCCATACATAGGTATGTATATTTATTTAGATATTTAATTAAATAATATTTATTTATTCATATAAATACAAAACACTTACATTAATATTATATATATTTAACTACATAAACATTTTCTTTAATTTTTGTACTCGACAGATGATAATATTTTAACTTGGTTAATTTTTAAACTTTTTGATATTGGATTTTATCTAATCTAGTTTTTAAATTATATATTAATTTTGAAATTTGAAATTACCTAATTTGGTTAAAATAAGTCATCCTCATTGAAATTGTTGAATGTAAATTTTTTTCTTCTAGTTGTAGTAATGCAAGGGATATTTAATACACCCATCGAATTTTATAGAATGCGGAAATATGACTTTTAAATGGCATGAAAAGAGTTTCAAGTTCGTTTATAGGGACTCAACTAGAATCGATTGATTATGTATGAGATTACCCATACATTTATTCTAGAATTCCATCATAATGTGCAATTATTTGGTATGGACACAAAAATATACCAGCAAATCGATTTTTCTCTTTAAACCTACATATAATCACTTAAATATATAAAAATTTGAAGAATCTATTATTTAAAATAAATTTTTCATCTCAATCTTTATCATTATTTAACCCTTTCACTGCTAAGTTAATTTAAGACTAAGCATACCCTCTGTGCTGAATATTTTTTCATATATATATTTTTCAATTTTACTTTTTTATTATATAATATAATAAATATAATATATAAAAATTATATAATATAATATTTTATATATAATATAATAAAATATAATATAATAAATATAATAAATATAATAATAATAATAATAATAATAATAATAAATATAATTATATATATATAATTATATAATATTATATATATAATTATTTATATATTATATTTATTATATTAAATAATATTATATATAATCATGCAGAAATTATTAATTTTACATGCTAATGCTTACCTGAACGTAATTAGTGTATCAATCAAACTGCTTCAGTTTGAAAAATTTCACAGGTAAAAAATTTTATAGTTATTTTACTACACGCCCCTGTTCTCTTTGTTCCTATATTCACCCACTTCACTATGTAATATAGGTCTAAGATTTTATTTTCAAAAGTTGTTTTAATAGGCTATTAGGGTATAATATAGCCGAATTCTAGATTCGGCTCACCTGTTGTAGTATGAGCACAAACTACACATATTCTAGCCGGAAATTTCTTCTTGGCTGTAGGTGGAATAGGAAATGGAAAGTGTCTTTCAGTTAGGCGAAATGGACTGTGTTCAGTAGCAGTGGAGGGCCGGCCTTTTTTCGTAACATGAGGTCTCTTGTATTTCTCTATTATTTCTCTAATAACAGCCAGTTGAATGAAATGTTCTTACCTGTTTTGATATTATATAGGGCATGTGAATTCAAAAGAGATACATCAAGTAGATGGAAAAATAATTTTCTGTACCACTTGAGGGATTTTCGAATTGTTTCTATAGAAGTAATCATCATATCGGACCGATCTACTGCCCCCATATTCCGGTTGTAGTTAATTATTGATTGCGGTTTACTTATGGGATTGTTTTTTTTTGTCCTTTTTTCCTGTGGCTGTCATTGTATTCGTGTGCAGTGTAGATAGCATACTCACTTCTCTCCTATCCATCCATCGCACTACAAGCATGTTATTAGTATGCTTACTCTCAGTTTCTCCCTTTTCTAGTTTCCCTTTGAAAGCTGGCATACCTTTCCGATTTTTTCTCACTGTTCCGCATACGTTCGTATTTTCTGAATGCAGAAAATCAAATAATCTGGGACTACTGTACCAATTATCTACCCAAAGAGTGTGACCTTTCTTTAGATAATTAGCCATCAGTGACTGCACACAACAGCACCAGAATTGCCAAAAACACGATCTGAAATGATGTCAGTGTCAATTCCGGTGTACACTATAAAATCTAAAATGTACCCTGTTTCGCAATCGCAAATGACAAAAATTTTTATCCCAAACCTTGAACGTTTCCTTGGTATGAATTGCCTGAAAAGCAATCTACCCTTGAATAGCATCATACTTTCATCAATACAGATGTTTTGAAAGGGATTGAAAGTGTCGTTGAACTTCTGCCTCAGGTAATTTACAATGTGTTTCACTTTATACAATCTATCTCCAACAGGTTGTTGTTCGTTGTCGCAAAAGTGTGAAGCATCCGCAACAGAAGTAAATACCTGTCTCTGGACATGAAATTTCTGAACTGGGGGGTTTCTAAGAGCGGATCGGAAGACCAATATTCATGGATGGATAACTTTTTTGTCCTAACCATCAGCATAGATACTGCAATGAACATGTAGAGCTCATTTATATTTGTATCTGTCCATTTATGTAGACGAGATGAAGCAGTGGGTGGGCATTTTCCGATAACAAATCTGTAATATTTATTTGTTTCTATTACAATATGTGTTCGATGAATTCATTCGAAATGAAATGTAAAAAATAGTCCAAAATTTCCGATTCATTACTTATATCGGCGGCTGTTATTCCAGAGACACTACCATCAAACTTATGGATACAAGGAGTAAAATTACCGTCTTTCCATTGGAATAATGGCACTTCATTTGATTTTCGGCGTCTTTTACCTGCTCGTGATGTCTTTGGCTCATTTTCTATTTCAATATCAGATTCACCATTTTCACTCGAAACAGTAAAAAAAGAATCGCTATCGCTTATAGAAATCTCCCCTTCCGATTCAAAAGTATTTAAAATACCCTCTATTTCATTACTTGAAAGATTTTTCCGCGACGTATTCGCACAAGTCGAAGCCATCTTACAATAGCGCACTGGCGTGAGGATCACTGCCGCAGCCCCCCGCAAATTATATGACGATAAGACAAGGGCAGATACTACTTTGAAACTAAATTTATTGTGAAGCCAATAGATGGTCCTACATGTCATACAAATTTGAAGACCAATAAACGATATACTTAAACAGGAGAGCATAACAAAATCGAGATCTATCAAAACGTAATATTGCGGGCATAGCATGTCAGTAGCATGTACATTGGAACGTAATATTACGTTCATAGCAGTGAAAGGGTTAATAACTAATTAAATAAAAATTGAAAAATTTTTTCCCTATGATTTTACTTTATTTTCCATTTGTTGGTTGTTTCTTTCTTTATATATAGTATAAAAAATTGGATTCATTAAAAGAATTTGTAATTTTTTAAAAAAAGTTAATTTTACGTTTAATCATGTCATCCCTTCTTGAAAAATATCTTCTGATTCATTTATTTGAATAACTTTTTTCAATAAAATGTGTAATTATAATAAATATATTTTAAACTTAAAATCAAAGGAATTAATTTGGTTTATAAATATCTAAACAAAACAATGGATTTTGTATTTATTTATTTTAATATATTGATTCAATATTAAAACATTGTCTATCATCAAAACTTTGAGTGATAAAATATTATTATTCTTTAATTTTTAATAAATAAAATTAATTATAAATATTATATAAGTATAGTTAAATATGATACTATTTTACTATATCAAACTCGAATAGACTAAAAATGTTTGATATTTTTTGTTGTTTTCTATTTATTGAAAATAGAAGTGATAAAATAATCAAAGATACTTAATGTTATTGTTTTCTATAGTAGCAAATACAATACTTCTTTCTCTTTACATTCTGTGTGTGTTTATGGTTTGCATTACTTTTTTTTTATTACTGTCCCCATTGACTTAAATTAATTTTAATAGAATCCCCAGGTCATGACATAAAAAATACTTTTGCCAAAATATTCACATCCTTATTTTCACTTTACTACTTAAATAGAATTCGACATATTTACTCTTTAATTATTTCTTCTTATAGAATATCTTCTTAACCTGCTCCTGAATTTAAAATAATTTTACAATAGTAATTATTTTCAAAAATTAATAATATTATTGAAACATCATCAGTATAGTATAAAGAATATTTACATTTTCTAAAAAAAAAAATTCTATTTATTATTATATATAGTAAAAATCTTTTTAATAAGAATTAAAATTTTATAAATTATTATTAATTTAATCAATTCATTAAATAATGCATATTAAAATCTCTTTATATATAGCTTTGAAAAAATATATTATGATATTTTATCTGTTCTCTTCCATTATAACACTTGGAACGTTAAAGAGTTGATTGTATCGTCACAATATCTTAACGGGAAGAACAGGCTTTATGAGAAATATAGAAGACGAAGAATGCTATTGCCTAATTTTTTTTTATAATATTTATACATACGATTTATATAAATTATATTATATTATAAACATTTTAAATTAAAAAAACTGCTTCCGAAAAGATATTTAAAATACCAATATCACGATTATAAATTTGAAAAATATTTCAAATATTTTTTTTTTTAATATTTAAAAATATTTACTGTAGATATTGTATCTGTCATATTATTTATAAACTCAATTTTTCTATACTAAAAATAAAATAAGAAGCCAATTTTGTTTGTAATATAATTTAATAATACCTATATAATTTATTTATTAATTACATCGTTACTTTTTAGTTGAATTACTAATATAATAATAATAATCTTTTATTTATTTATTTATTTATTAATACGTTTATATGTATTCATGTTTTTTGCGGTCACAATGTCTGTTTTTATATTTTTTGACTTAAATCACACCATCTATGCATAGACTCGATCTAAGAACAAGATTTCCTCAGCTATATGGAAGGATTGAGTGTTATTGGTATTCAATTGACCACCATCTCGTATTTCTGTAATACAATCCTCGAAATCAAACCCTCCAGGCTATCACATCGGATGTCTGATCTCTACTCTACAACTTGTCCAATTAGCTACACACACATTGTAGGTATATAAAAATCTCTTATCTTTGAAAATCCCAAAATCATTATAATATATATCCTACCACTACCAATTATTTTCTCTTATGAAATTTCTGAATTAAATAATTATAACATTACTTTTGTCTATTGTTTTATTTTTTATTCAGAAGTGTCTAGATAAATTCTTAGTACCGTTAGAAATGGAATTCTGTTTTTGGATCCCCAATTTATACTTTTTTCCTTTTGATAATAGGAAAAACATATTTTATATTCATTTTACACACTATATTATGCAATTTTTTTTTAGTATTTTATCTTCTGTTTCATAAAAGCTGCTCTGAATTTTAATTTGTCAAAAAAAAAAAAAAAAAAAAAAAAAAAAAAAAATAAAAATCATCGGTCAATTGGTTAAATTATTATATTATAAGATTTTATTAAACAACCTGATGAAATTTCCTAAATTGGCTATAAAAAAATTTAGAATTATACAAAAATAATTAAATTAATTACATTAATAAAATGAATATAGATTGATTTATTTATTACATTATTATCTATAAATATAGCTTTAAAAGGTTTTCATTATTTATTATTATTATTATTTATCTCTTTTTATATGATTTTATTTAGTGATTAGGTTTCGAATAATCTGATTTAAAAAGGTTAAATTTTTTTCTTGATTATCAATATTTCGAATTTATTGATTTTTTTTATCATATTTCCAGTTGGAAAAAAGAAACCCTGTTATTTTGTTATGGTGAGAAAAAAGAGAGCTTAAGACCAAGAGGTGGTTGGTAATGTAGCACAGAATGTTAAGGCCAGTGGGCTGAGGGGCCCACCCAAAGGGGCAGGGTTATGACCTCTTGCCCAATCTTCACTCTCCTTCATTTAGGGATATCCTATTTGTAAACAAGAACCAACAGGTGTCCTGAATTACCACTCTTTAAACATACCTAACTATCCTATCCTATTAACCTAAACAACATCCAAATTAAACCAAACTAATATTTAAAAGTGAAGAGTTATGAAGATGTTTACAGACATGAAAAAAATATTTATAAATTTATTTTTTTTAATACATATATAAATATTTTAATAAAAAGTTTAAATTAAAAATGAAATAAATATTTGAAACTTATTAAATTGTTAGTATTAATTTGTTTATAGGTTTTTTTAATTTCAAAATATATATAATTCACTTATTTTTTCTCTTGAATAAAGAATAAATATTAATTTTTATATTCATTTCCTTTTGAAATTGTTCTTTATTATACCTACTATAAATAAAACTAATCAATTTTGTAATATATATAACCTAAAATATTTATCATAATAAGTAATTAAGGAAAAATGAGATGTAAAAACTAAAAAAATCGATAATTCGATTCTCATTGGTTATATTTATATCAAATAGAATATTTTTGACACAAAAATCCGAAAAGAAAAACCCTTTCAAATACTAAATATAAAAACTCCCTCCTTCCTCTTTCAAACCAACATGAACCTTAATTGCAAAAAATGAAAATGGTTTTACAAAGTTTTACTTATAGAAAAGAGCTTTCTTTTTAATATCATCATTTTAACATATATATATATATTTTGTATCTAAGAATGGAGAGGAAACGTGTAGGATTCAAATTGTATTAATAAAAATAAATTTTAGTAAATTTTTAAGTCTAGAGAGAATTTAATTTAAATATTTTTAAATAGAAAATATTGATTTTTTAAAACATTCAAGTAATATTTTTCTTTCTTTACTATATTATTATTATTTATGCTTTCTATATTTATGATACATAGGGAAGTGATTTTAAAATAATTTCTCATTAAAACATTATAGATTGGAGATCAAATTAAGAGGTGAACAGGCATACATGCTAGTTACATTTATTATTATTTTTTAATCAAGCTTATTTTTGTTTTATTTACTTTGTGAATAAATTTTATATATCATTTAGGAATATATTTACAGAAAGATAGTTAATTAAAATTTCCGGTTTCCCACTCATTTTATTAACGAATATGAGAATTGTTTAAAGAGTGAGCTCACTTGTTCAGAGAGCCTCGGGTCAAATTTTCAACTGTAGAAAAAAATTCACGTGAATTTTTTAAGTTAATGAAATATTCATAGTTCTATATAACATCAATTATTTTCTTTTCTTTATTGTTAGATGAGTATATTCCTATAATCATATAAATATTTGTAATTTTTCTCTTCTTTCAAGCTTATCATTTAATGTTATATGTATCTATGATAAGTAACCATTTCTTTACAAAGGATGGTATATATAGGTATATATAGAAATTTTGAAGCATCTCGAATTCTTAAGGGAAAATGATGGTTAACTGGTTAACATTTAAGGATTTAATCATTTTTTTCACAATGGATTTATTAGGATATTAGTATTATAAATTCTCAAAAAAAACAAACTAAATAGAATAAAGAGCATATAAAATGAAAAGTCCACTTCTCTCTCTCTCTTATATTCGGGAGATCTTAACAGGTATCGTCTCGGAACAATATATTTTATAACTAGAAGCCAATACAAACAATACTAACAATACTAACAATATATTCCCCACCTATAACGATTGCAAGTAAACTCGGGTTGATTGCCGCAATAATTTTCACCCTTCACTTAAGGTACTGAATTGAGTTCATTCCTAATTAATTAATTAAAATATACAAATGACGGAAAACTCGGCATGCCGATAAGAGAAAATTCGACTGTCGAGATCTCCCCATTACTAACTTTTGAAATCTTCCCGAATTACACATTCCTATAACAGATGACAGAATTTATCATTGACGGACTATGAATTCGATTTGCACATACAGCTATGTTCCTGAATGTGTTGTGATCACACATTTGCAAATTCCCAAAAATTGACACGATCAACAGTTGAAAATAATTTTAGGATCCACGAAATAATTATCAACTGGGCATAAATTGAAACCATTTAACACTACAAAAAATCATTTAATTTTTAATCTATAATTAAGTTATATATATATATATATATATTACATAATGACAATATTTGTTTACGAAATTGAAAGTAGAAAATAAAAGGAATTCTTTTGAATGATAAAATAAGTCAAAGGTAAATAAATATTCAGGTTAGATAATAGAATAGTATTAAGAAAACAGTAACAAATACTATAATTAAGTTAGGAAAATAGTTATCATTACAAATTGCAATTTCTATTCTTTACTAAAGAGGATTGCTCTTCCTTACACATGCCATTACATTTTCTCCAAATTATTATTTGCTTTCATAGAAAAAATTTACCTCTAAATTAAATTCATTTCTTCATACTATTATTATTTTATATATTACAAGAAAACTTTATAATATATGAAAAATTAATTATTAAATCAAAATAATGAACATTTTGCTTGAATTTGAATTTGCAAAGTGGCAAAAAAAGGTTAAGTGTCTCGGTAGGGGATTTATTTTTGTAATTTAATGATAAAATAATTAAAAATTATTTTTATTTATATCTTTGCAATTTCAGAATTTATTGTATTAATGTGAATAGATTCTATTTATATAATATTTTCCCTAATATTTATTATATACCTAATAGGTTGTTCTCTAAGTTCGCATAATGAAGAAACCATTTTTTATTTGTAAATTTGACTTTATTTTTCAACATAGTTTCCCTTAACTTCAATGGACTTATTCCAATTGACTTCTAATTTATAGATTCCTTGACTGTAGTGGTTTTCCGGCAGCTCTGCACAATATCCCTCCACGACACAGCTATTACCTCTTCGTTTGAGAAAATCGTTTTCCACGAAATTGTTTAGGTGTGGGAAGAGCCAGAAGTCGGAGGGAGCTAAATCTGGCGAATAGGCTGGATGTTACGACAATTCGTACTTCAATTCTGTTATTTTCGCAATGGTTTTGCGGCACCCATTTTGCACATAGTTTTTTTTTTTTAACCCAAATTACCACTCAAAATATTGCTCACTGTGCCCAATGCAATGTCTAATGCCTCTGTTAAATATCTTTCCGTTAATCGACAGTTTTCCAATACCATATCTTGTAATCTTCCGATGATATTGACGAACTTATTGAACAACCTAGTACCTATATCTAGGCTCCTTAACTCATCACAATAAAAAGAGCACAAATGCATTTTAATGTGTTTTTAAATTCTTTAATTTCAAACATTTTTAAGGAAAATAAAATATTTTTATGATAAAATAAAAACTCTAGCATTCTATAGTATATACAAGGGCTGTTTTCCACAATTAAAATTGCTTAGATAGATTAAAAAAAAAAAACAATAAATTTTTTATTAATTTTAAAAATGAAAAAATAATTTCATTAAAATTGTTAATTTCCAAATAATTTCGAAATGTATTTTATATCGTAATACATTTAATACATCTCTAATATCTCCATCTGTCATAAATTATTACTATACACCTGGAATGAAAATAATCAATTCTTGCCGATATTGTTTCCGCGAATGGTAGAAATGAAAAGAATAGAATGAAAGAGGCGGTGTTGTTTAGTTAAAGTCAGGGGAGGTGAGGAGAGATGAAGTAAGACTTGTTCCCCCGGGTGATAAAATTCAAATGACCGCCGCCTTCGGAGAGTTGCTTGGCCCAATTCCTCAGACCTGACCGACATCGGCAACTTCGACGGGCGGTGCTCTACGGCGACGTCTCTCGTTGCTCACTCGCATTTCTAGGAAGTAGCATTCAAAAAAAAAAAAAAAAAAAAGCGGTCACTCTATTCTGTTTCATGCATGCATACCTTCCCATGAGAATGAAAGACTTGTTGTGATGTTGTGACAAGTCACATTGGCACATGTCTCCTCTGGTTCTCAATTTTAGTAAATTAAACAAATTTAAAAAAAAAAAAATTGATTTTGTTCTTTACAATTTCACCAAAAGATTTTATTTTCAATCAAAAACAAAAAATTAAAACAAACAAACCTATTATATTTATTTGGAATTCATTTTGACGATCCAAAAGAAAACGCAATCAGAATTAATATATTTGTATTTTTTGAATTAAGTATATTTTCCATTAATGATTTTTATTTTGAAAAATTCACTGAATTTAACTAATCCTTAATTTTTAGCCTAAGTAAAATTTAATAAATATTTATTATTTTTATTTATTTTTCATAAATTCTACACTAGTTTAACTGTCCCTTACTCCTCTCCTCCTATACACAATCTTTTCCCTTCATTTAAATAATATTAAATATCTACTTTATATTTTCGTTACGAACGTTCTGGTGATTTAATATACTTTGCATAATAATTAATTTGAAAAGTTTAAACTTTATTTAAATTGCAATATATACCTATCAAATAATCAAGAGGCAAGAGGAGGAAGATTATGAAGATATAATTGAAAATATATATTATATCAAAAATATAAATACACTTTAAAAAAAAAAATGTTTATTGGCTTAGATGCGGAATGCTAACACCATTATTTAATTTTCAAATTTAATTTAATATAAATATAAATAAGATAAGATTTTATATAAATAAGATCCTGAAGGATTATAGACTGAAAAAGAATAATATTTATAAATTGTTAATATTTGTTTATTTGTCAATGGAATTAATGGACCATTTTATTTGTTTAATTCAAAAAAAAAAAAAATAATTCCCCCCTATAAATAAATTTATTTTTCTTAATTTATTTATTAATTTGATTTTACAAGAATTATAGCCTTTTCATTAATTATAAGATTTAATTTCAAAAAATATTTGTTAGATTTAAAATATTCTATATGATTTGTTTGTAAACAATTTGGCTTTTAAGTTTCCTAATTTAATAGTTTTTAGACTATATACTTTTGAGTTTATGTGATTATCGAAATTTAAGTGAATATTTGTCTGACTTTACACACACATATTATATTATATATTTTTATTTGAAAATAGAAAGAATCAACGAAATTATAAAAATTAAAATTTTCCATGTGTGTAAGATTTTTTTTTAAATCTTTATATTTTCAAATAATAAATAAATACCATGAAAAGGGTGAAATTAATATCTAACATTAATTAAACATTTCAAAAATTGTAAACAAAACGACAATGCATTTTTACCGACCGACGAAAGGGTTAAGGGTGGTATTGTTTTCACACCAAATTTCACATGAGGAGATTTTTTACATATCACCACGAATCATGCACTTTGTATTGGTTTT
This sequence comes from Labia minor, assembly GCA_963082975.1. Classification (NCBI taxonomy): domain Eukaryota; kingdom Metazoa; phylum Arthropoda; class Insecta; order Dermaptera; family Spongiphoridae; genus Labia; species Labia minor. The sequence continues at coordinate 80,434,932 of OY720347.1, read as the reverse complement.
ATCCTCGGGAAAATCATATTTATTAGTTTTTTCTTGATTTAAAATTATAGGACGTCACCCAGCCCTTCATGACGTCACAGCCTGGTCTTACATATATATTATAAATAAAATAAAATTAAAAATATTTATGTTATATCCCTATCTGTTTTTTATTACATATTAATTTACTTCAAATCGTCGGTCGGTTCGGACCTGGCCACAGGTCAACCTATTTTAAGTTATATTATGAATCGAGATATTTTAAATTCGTATTCTTCTTCTTCTTATTACTAATAATATTAATATTTGTAATTTCAATTAATCAATTTTCCTTTAAATATTGATATTAATTATAAAGTAAAAAAAAAAAATTATTATTATTCATCTTCTTTATTTCAGCACAGATTATAAATTTTTCAAAATCAAAATAAAAGTGAAATATTTCATTTCATAAAAAAATTATTATTTAAATAAATCAAGTTTTGTTTATCTCATTTTGATCATTAGAATTTCTAGAAATATTATTTACTCAATATATAAGTATTTCATTATTAAATGAAAAATCTTAGATCAAGGAGAAATAAATTTTCCACTAATAACAAATTTCTACCTATATCTCTAAAAATAACAAAAATATATTAATAATTCAAAAAGTTCTAACTTTAAAAAATCAAAGAATATTTAATATTTTATCAACTGGCCAAGATATATCACTTCCAATTCATTAAAATTTCATTATTTGATATACATATGTTATATTTGTTATTTAATAAATATAGATAATATAAAAATATTTTATTAATTATAAATAAAAAATAAATTCAAATATTAAATATCAGAGAATGGTTTAAATTAATAATACACTTTGGTCTTATTTCATCTGTGGCTTTATTAAATATTCTTGTTTAATACTTTTTTTTTTATTTTAATAGCGAATATAATATTCCATTTTTATAAAAAATAGAATATTTCTATCCGATTTTTCGCAATTTAACGATGTGTTCGTGCATTAATGTCTTTTAGAATGTTTCGTGCGTTCAAATCACCCGTTTGATGGTGACCGGTTCGCAAACGACTATTTCCGGGTCTACGTTAATCATCATTTTTTTTATTTTTCTTTTTTATAAAGATAAATAATTTTTTGTTCTTTGTTAATTAATAATTAATAAAGAAAGGAATACCTTTATAGAGCATCATGATAATTGAAGGTTGATTGATAAGGTTATCTGTATGGCATGGCACCGGCACTGAGAAGGGTTCTGACAACACGGTACACAGAACAACACCTGTCACCTGCACCAAAACAACACAAAGCACTGAGTGGTTCGCGACTAGTCTGTCGTTCGACTGCGGTGAGCTCCTTCGCGACTCGTGGTTGCAAGGAGGGGTTACCCCGTCGTCAAGTACTCCGTGTTACGGTACCGCGACGACCACCGCCGGTCGGTCATCGGCCTCTCTTCTGGATCATGGTCAAGGACGGACTGGGGAACAACAACGTCGATATGCTGCTCCTCCGGGACATAGATCCCGAATTATTCCATCCTATTAATTTATTATATAGGTCATAATATTTTTGAATAATTCACTTAATTTTAAATTACTATGCATCTTGTAAAATCGTTAGCATAAAATATGCTTCTAGAATCAATTATAAAGAGAATAGGCAAAGCATAAATCATGATTCGTTACTTATTTTCTTGAATTTATATATAAAAAAAGTAAATAAAAAACATTTTTATAAAAAAAATAAAATAAAATAAAATAAAATAAATACCCAATCAATCATTTTTCTCAAATTACTATATAATTAATTGTGACATAAAAACAAAAATTTATAACCTAAAAATCTCAACTCAATTTATATATTGTTTTTACCGACCGACGATAGTAAGGGAGGTATTGTTTTCACACCAAATTTCACATGTGGAGATTTTTTACATATCTCCACGAATCATGCATTTTATTAACAGCAAAAAAGTATTTTTACCATGATGTCTGTCCGTCCGTCCGTCTGTCCGTATAGATGTGTACAGCCTGAACGGCTCAACCGATTTTGATGAAATTTGGTATATTTACTTAATGCATCAGTGGGATGAATTGATCAACTTTTGGTGCAAATCCGGATACCGGAAGTGGTAGTATTAGCAATCGACGATAGGAAGGGAAGGGTTATTTTCACACCAAAGGAGATTTTATATATCACCACAAATCATGCACTTTGTATTGGTTTTATCCTCGGGAAAATCATATTTATTAGTTTTTTCTTGATTTAAAATTATAGGACGTCATCCAGCCATTCATGACGTCACAGCCTGGTCTTGCATATTTATTATAAATAAAATAAAATTAAAAATGTTTATATTTATTATTTATGTATGCCTATCTGTTTTTTTATTACATTAATAGATATATTAAAATTATTTGAAATTATTTCTGTAGTTGGAAATTAATTTATTTCAAACCGTCGGTCGGTTCGGACCTGGCCACAGGTCAACTTATTTTTTTTAATATAATAAACAAATTATTTTAAGATTAAAAAAATTGTACAAAAAGTGAACTCTTCCTTTATCTTACGTTAATAATATAATACATCTAATAAGTATTATTCTACTAGCAACAATACATATATATTTATGAATTTAATTTTTCCCAGGGTGTATGTGTAGTCGTAAATTTGTTTGTTGAATGCCTTGAGCTGACGAATGGGTGGATGCTCAAAAAGGGGAAGTTCCAAAATATATAAAAAAAGGTGGGTTGATAAAATAAGGAATCTTTATGATTTTATCTTGAAAGAAAATTGGCCTTTTTTAGAGAATGTCATATTGATCAATTAGTTTTTTATTTTTGTGTATATCTATTTATTTTCAATTATAATTAAACTATTCAACATATATGAACCTTTTATAAATAATCTATTGAAAATATTTAATAAAATTGTATATTAGGAAAAATATTGCTAGGGATATTTTTTCCGTTAATGTAATAGTACCGGGACCCCGAGCCTCCGCTAGGTAATTAAATTAAAAAAAATGATTCATTATTATTGGGTTTGACTGGTAATATTAATACTTGATTCACCGAATCGCCATTCAAATAATAACATACAAACAGAAAAGTAGGCCTGTTGATATAAAATATATACCTGGGACACCGGGCGCTATCGCTCGACCCTTTAACAAATTTATACAATTTATTTTTAATTTGCTCAAGTCGTACCCCTTAAGAAAAAATGATTTTGAGTAGGCAATTCCCAATATTTTGGACACAGTGGTTTGTTTAATTGTGTTTCCGGGATTTGTTCTTAATCCTTCGTTATAATTGGTTTTCAGTGATTTGAAAAAACGTTCTGTCCAAAGGTTGGAGACGGTGGGTGGTATGCGGCAGGAAAGAATAACATTATAATAACATAATTGCACGTTAGGCATATCCATATCTTCTTTTTTCCATTTATTATTAATACATTTTGACTGTTGTGACTGAAAAATAAAAAATTAAAGCAAATTCAGTTGAGAACAGGTTAAAAAAAAAATTAATTTCTTAATTCATACCAATACGATTTAGGAATCTCAGATGGGTAGGACTTAAGACGCAGTACAAGTTAGCATTAAAAATAAGCATAACCAAACATTGAATAAAATCAATGCAAACTTGTTTCGGTCAAATCATTATATATGTTCTTCTGAATTTATATTTAAGAAGTAAAATAATTTTAGGAATAATTAACTTGCAATATTAACTTCCAAAAATATCGAGGAAAAATGAAATAAACTTACTTAATGAGAAAATTTATAACAAACCACTTTTAATAAAATAAACATTTAAAACACTTAAAACATGTGGTTGAATCATATACATATTTCCATTTTGTTGTATGAGCGGTTGTCTGCACAGTTCATTCAAAATTCAAGTGGTACGAATTAAGCACTGGTACGACTTGAGCAACGTTACCCTACTTTAAAAATTTTATAATTTTTTAATTATTTATTACAATTGGGATTGGCTGGTAATATTAATACCTGATTTACCGAATCGCCATTCAAATAATTTAAAAGAACATAACGAACTAATTACTACATACAAATTAATTGAAAACTGTTGATAAATTAATTTTTTATTTTGTTTTATTTTTTTAGCAAATGATATTCTTCCATCCAGCCAATTTATAAATTTTAAATTTACTATTTCATTAAAAACTAGCTGCTCTTGGCGCTCTTCACACCTAGACGGGGGCTCTGTCTATCTTTTTTTTAACCTCTTCTTTTTCTTCTTCTGTCATAGTAGAGCGACCTGCTGCATGTAATCCCGTATTTTTAAAAACCCTATTTTCTCTCTCAGACTGAGACTCAATTAATCGTTTCTTAATTTTAGGTTCCCTATCTTTGTTTTGTAATTCTAACAAATCAGATGACCCTACCTGATAATTTTAAACGTTCTTTCCTTTGCCTACTATTTTTTAAATACCTACTTAAATTAGATTTTCTAACTAAAATGTAGAGTCAAATTTGAAATTTGTTGTTATCGGTGGCTCTATTAACGTTACGTTTATATGAGATAAAGAAAAGGGCTGTTTTTAAGGGTTTTCCTAAACAAGAAAGAATGCAATCAGTTAATGCAATCGAAAAGAGAAAGATAATGACATTAATATAATTAAAAAATATATTGGAAATTTTAGTAATATTAATTTAATATAATTATAATTATTCATACTAATATAATAATAAATATATTTTATTAAATTTATTATTATCAGTAATAAGATGTTTAAATATAATAAATTGTTGATTTTTAATTTCATAAAATAAAATTATAAATGTAATAATGTTTATAAATTGGGAATTAACCTATTTAGACAATTTATTTTCAGCATATAATTTAGTTATCTAAAGGAATCTGATGAAAATATAATTTAAGTTGTAAAGATTTAGTGATTGGCCATGGGTTGTCTCAGTATTTGGCCAAGTGGTCTACTGCTGAATAAAATTGTTCTAGAAATTTAAAACATAAAAACTTTGTATACATCACGTTTATTTTAATAAAAAAAAACGATTTTGATTTAAAAAAAATGTAATCGTATTTTTTAGTAATGGGCCATGCCAGTCCACTTCTGAAAAAAATGAGATATTTTTTTCAGTAAATGACCACCCCCTTAATAATTTATAATCATCACATAAATTAAATATTTCAAACTGATTAATATAATTTGTAGTATCAACTATTGAATTTAATTTTTGGATTGAAATTATTATTAAACAAAACATAATCTATTGAAAATAAAGTGAAGCATATCCTTAACGTTTTGCATAGGAAACGAACCTTCAACCTTAAAATGCAAGAACGCTTGCCTCGTGTTTTAAAAAATTCATAATTATAATATAAATGCAGCGATTGGTCTCTGTTTCATTGTTAAGCAATCCGAAAAAGGCTCTTCTTGATATTTAAAAAATTAAACAGCTTATTTTGATCAAAAATCTATCAAATGGTCCATTACTGGTACAGTGGTCCACGACCTTACTCTCTATTTTTATAAATATTAAATTTAAATTAACTTATAAAAATTAATTTGAATTTGAATCAAATTATTTTTTAAGAAATTATTAATTTTTTTATTTTATATTTTCAATTTATTTTTTTTTTTCACTTTTTCTTTCTGATTTTGTTTGATTTTTCATCTTATTATTATAATTTTCCGCTTTTTCCTATCTTTAGTAAATAGTGACAAGGACTATTTGCGGTCTAATTCTTAAATTCTTTTTATTATCAAAGATTATTCTTAATTAATTCACTGGCAATTTTTTTTTCCAGACTAGATGTGTATTATTCCCCTCCCTCACTCTCATTCAATTAACATTCCATCTAGTTTTTTTATTGCTTTCATTTCTTCTCCTTATTAATATTATTATTATTATTATTATTATTATTTTTTAAATATTTCCTTTGTATTTTTTCCTAATTCTTTACCAATTACTAGACAGATCTGATTATGTCTTAGAACTTGGAATCTACTTTTTCTCTTTTCATGTAAAAGAATGAATTAGAGCATATGGGACTGACTGACTCTATGGTATTTGAAAAGCGAAATGCCATTGTGGAACAAAGAGAAAATGAATTATTCTTTATCGATATTTCAAAAATTAAAATTCTTTCTTCTTATTATTGATTTCTTGATAGTTTTTTAGATATCAATTATGATGAAAATGTTCTCAACAAATTTTCTTTGAAAACATTGAATAAACGTTTTGTTGTTTTTATTATGTCAGGCTAAAATAATAATATAATTAATTCTAACATTTTTTATTCAAACATTGTTAGACCCGAATACTCCGCTACCTACTTCTTTTACTATTCAATCTACATTGCAAATCTCATATTATATTATTTACGATTTATTTTTATAGAATGATTATTATTCCTTAGATTTTTTTAACTTTAAATGTAATATGAATTTAAAAATTTACTAATCCATTTATCTTATTATGTAGAATGGAATGAATGAAATTAAGTCTTATATTTAAATTTCCAGTCCTCGACTTACCATTCCTCTAAATTTAACAAAGTTTGTAAAAAAACAATCTCTTTTAATAAATTTAACTTTCAATAAAATAATTATTCCTTTTATAATATTAATAGGCAATAATTATAAAAATAAAAATAATATAAGTAATATATAGAATAATTGTTTTTAAATTTTTGAAAAGATTTATTCATGGACCTCTGAACTAGATTTGCTCAACTGAAGTTATTTATATTTTTTAAACCTCCTGTATTTAATATATATTCTCTCTTTAAATAATTCACCACACACACACACACACACACACACACTTCATAAGTGTCAAACATTTAAAATGCATACATTGTATTTCATTTCATAATTGTCTACATTTGTTGAATCTGAATTGTCCTCAACCTTTGCAATGCATTCTTTTTCTAATCTAGATTATTAATCTACAAGTACTATCAATTTATAGTATAGTGACATAGTTTTTAATAGATTCAGGAAATAGACAAACAAAGAAGAAGTAAGTTATAGTGGTTATGCATACTTTCACATACTTTTTCTATATGAATAAGGACACAATAAAAACATACCCTCAATTTGACCGTAGAAATACTTATGAAAAATTTATAATTCTAATATAACATTTTTTAAACGCTTTAACTCAATTTATAATAGCGTTTTTCTCAACTTGGCTTGGCGTCTGTCTGTCTGTCTTGTCTTTCCCAATGTCTGTTCGCTCTTTTGACAAATTGAAATCGACTTTTAATCAACTTTAAACATAGCTAGACTTTTGGAAATTCTTATCCCTAGAAGATATGGAAGTAATATAATTTAATTATAATTAATTAATTTTAATGCAATTAGCAAATAATTCTTGAAATCTATTTGCGAAGAGATAGTCAACGATCCTTGTGGACAAATTAATATTAAAAGTCATCATGGCTTAACGAGCAAACGCGGTCTCGTATGATTTTGCCTCGGCGGTTCAAATCTTGCCAAAAACATTTTTTTTTTTTTTTTTTGAGAGAAGCGAAAGGAAGAATAATGACTTCAATTGTGAATTAATATCGATTGCAAAATTATACTAAAAAGTATAAAATATTTAAAATATAAAAAAAGAAGATATAAGAGTAAAATAATCCATATTTACAAAATCTCACTTTATTAATTGTTTATGTATAAATATATTATTATAATCATAAAATTTGTATTTTAAAAATATAGTTATCTCGGCGTCCCTAAACATTCTTGGACTTGCTCACACAATAAATTAAGTGTATTAGAAATTGGCATACCTATAAACAATCAACCTTTTATACTTAAAGATTCTCGTATAACATCCTCTTTTCTATATTTCTTGTTATATTAAATAAATTTATCGAATTAAAATTGCACTAAAAAGAATAAAATAATATAAATATAAAAATTTTTTTTATAAAATAACGTTTTTCTCATGGACTAAAAAGAATGAAATAATTTTTCTATAAGCCTGACAAAGTTTATGGAAGAATTTCTTCATTTACAACGAAAATCGTTTGGCGCATTTCGTTTACATTTGCTTTCTATTTTATTTCTATGCAATTAAATTCCTTTATAGAGCTATAATTTATATAAATACTTATATACCACACTAAAACACTTCATTAACAAGTAACACTATTTCTTCTAATATAATCAACTGTTTTGACTTTGATTGATAATATGTAAATTTAAGAAAATAATCATTCTTTTAAAATTTTTTACCTTCTTTGATATAAAATTATTACATTGAAAAATAATAAAAATTGATAAAATAAGATTTAAGAAATTAATATCTTTTTCTATCAATTTTATTGCACAATAAAAAAATTTGTTATTTGATGTGTTTAATAAAATTTGTATTATTACAATGATTTTCATATGAGTAAATAAATCTAAATGCGCCCAACGTTTTTCGTTGTACATTAAGAAATTTATCGATAAACTTTGACAGGCTTATAGAAAAATTATTTTATTCTTTTTAGTCCATGAGAAAAACGTTATTTTATAAAAAATATTTTTATATTTATATTTTTATATTTATATTTTTATATTCTTGTATGTTTTATAAAGAAAAGATTAAATTAAATTATTTTTTTTTTAAATGATAAATCTTTCAAACATTTTAAATTTTATTAAAGGTTTAATTTTGACCATATTTCATAATTGTTAACATCATTACTACGTTTTTGCTTTTTCTATCATTCATTCATTTTATACGATCTAATGTAATGTAATTCAAATCAAATTAATTAATAAACAAACAAGAAAAAACAATGATTAGCATTATAAATGATCTTTAAATAATTATTTCTATTCTAGACAATAATGTCTCTATATTTCTTTTTTAAAAAAATCAAAAGTTGAGATTCTAATTAATGAACAAGTTCAATCATTTAAATTCCAGTCCATTTAAGTGAAAGGAAAAAAAACGTTGGATGGAAAACTGATTAGATCGCGCGTATTAAAGAATCTATTTCGATTACGAAGAAAAGAGAGAAAGGAAACGCGAATGGATGAAGATTCAGCAAGAGACGGTTCATGATAACAAGAAGGCGAGAATGGAATGTTTCAAGTGCAATGTTCGCGGCGTAATCATTGAGCGGCACGAATTTCTAATAAGTGGATGAATAGCCAGAAAAACAGTTAAGAATTAAATGAAGATCATCCAATGTTCGGTTGAGTGAATGTGAAAATGACACGGAGAACACACAAAGTAGGAGCTTCCACAAACGCCAGTTTTACTTTTCAACAGAATACATTCAATCCATTAACGAATTTTTCAAATAGAAATAAAATGGTCTTGCATTGAATTTTGCATATTGATTTCATTTATGAATAATAAAAATTATTCTTAAACTAATTTTAAAGAAAAAAAAAAAAAAAGGAATACAATTGATGTTATGTTATGTGTTAAGTAAAAATCGAATTTTTAGAGTAAGAGGATTGAAAATGAGATTGAAATTAAAATGAAAACGATTTGTTTTATTAATGCATGGGACCTTATCTCTTAATTGTGATCATTATACTAAATTTATTTTTTTACATTTTATATTATATAATTCATTTAAATAAAATTTATAGTAAAATAAATATTTGCGAGAAACATAGAGCGTGTAATATTACATATATTTTATTTTCAGAAAAACAATTTTAAAAATATACTATATTACTCTTAAGTATTTTTGAATTAGAAGTATTCTAATGTGTATTAAAACGGGAGGGGGCGAGTTCCCAATTACTTTGATTCTTACTCTGACTTTTCTAAATAAATATTTTAAAATGAAAAATAGCACGGTTTAGGGATCACAGATTCATATTTAATCAATTAGTTTTGTTTTTTGAACTTTATTTTTTATTGGATAAAAGTCGCAACTCCCCTTCTTTCATAAATAATTCTTCGGTTATTCGGTATTATTCAATTAAAAGATGCCTGACTATTACATTCCTATTTTTTATTTATTATTATTATTCGATTTTTTGCACTTACTCAGCATGTAATGCTGGTAAATTTTCACCTATCCCCTTTTGGTCTTTTTTTTTTTTGGGGATTAGGCTCGGACGATGTGAAGAGGGAATCCACCCTGGCTCACAGGTCGCGTAAGAATAATAATTACCCAAGGAACTTGCGGACGATGTGGCAGGTTTGCAAAATTATGGCCTTTTGCCCTACCTTGATTATGTTGGTTGGCATGTCAAGTTCCTTGATAGTTTTTTTGATGTTGTTTGAGACAATCCCTTCTACCGATATTACTAGAGGATGGATGGTAACCCTTTCTAACTTCCAGATATTTTTTAATTGATACGCGAGTTCCTCGTATTTATTTCGTTTTTTAAGTTGTGTGTTAGAGGAACCGCGATATCAATTATTATTCCGATTTTTATTTTTTTATTTATGAGTATTATATCTGGCCTGTTAAAGTCGACAGTTTTATATCCGTCAGTACCGGTCTGTCCCAATAAAGAATGATGTTTTCATTTTCTAGTACCGGTGCCGGCGAATATTTATAATAGGGTGGAGTTTTTTTCCTATCTAATAGGCCGTGTTTTAGTCCTAGGTGTTGGCGGACAATCTTGGCAAATTGGTTGTGTCTTCCCAGGTAGGCTGTCTCAGAAAGACTTGAGCATCCTGCCATTATATGTTCGATTGTCTCCCCAGGGTTTCCACATTTTCGGCACCTGTCTTCTATTTTTGCTTTCAGGATGTGCTTCTCATAATTTTTTGTTTTGATCACACGATCCTGGATAGCCATCATAAATCCTTCAGTCTCCGGGTAAAGATGACCTTCATTTATCCACTGGTACGATGCCCCCTTGTCAATATGATCCTCCAACATCAATCTTGGTAATTTTCCATGCAGAATTATTATTATTATAATTATTTATTATTATTATTATTATTATTATAATATTATATTAAAGATATTAAGGGGATGTTGGCATTCTAAGCCATTAACGCCACTTTCAAAATTATATAATTTAATTTTAATTTTATTCAATTGATAATGAACGAATGAATAAACAAACATACCAATAGATAAATAATAAACTATACCAATCAGAGTGGCTGTGGAAATTAGGCCAGAAAATAAATATATATCTTATCTTATTATACTAGCAAAAATTATATATATACATACATACTAGTCGAAACGGTGTTTGCAATTTAAGTTTAAAATGAATTTATCATGGTTTGCATCAATTAATATAGTTCTTGGAAAACAATATTTTCATATCAACTGTTATAAGCTCTAATATTTTCTCTAAAATTTTTATAATTTCGACTCAATGAATTTGACAATAAATTGCGTAAAAACATGAAAATGAAAATTCAAGGAGCCACAAAACTGACAAATTGAATGCATTACCCCACAATCATGGCAAATAACTTGGTTTTCATTCAATTCTTCACTTCTTCTAACTTGTATTTCTTCTATTAATTGTCGTTGTGATAATTAGATAATTCAGCAGATAGTCTTAATCTCGATATCAGGGATGCAAAAGAAATAAATCATTCATTCGTAAAGGAGATGAACAAAATTATTTATTTTATAACAATTATATAATAGTTTATATTAATATATTACATATGTAACATTGAAATACATCTCTTCGTTTTAATGTTATCGCCAAACACGATTTAAATGACATTTAGTATATTTAACACAAATATTTCTATTTTATACATATTTGTGTGAATTTATATTTGTTAAAATTGGATTAAATGAATGAAATATTGGCATATAATGAATGAAATATAATATTATATAATATAATATAATATAATATAATATTAAAATTTGGTAGTATTTCTTAAAAATATTTATTAATTACCAACTTTTAATTTTCTCTAAAAATTTTTTAGATATTTAAATTTAATAGGAAATCAAATGATGAATATTTTTCATTTTGAAGAAAGACTATATATTTTTGGGAATTGAAAAATTTACTTTATTTATTTATAGTTGAAGATAAATATTTTCACTTTCAACTTCAGACTAGTACAGAAAACTCACAAAACTAGACCATCATCATTAAAATTTATTTATAATTCGGCTGATTTCCATTTTATCGAGTGAAATTTTAACCTGTATAAGTTTGAATTTTATATGGAAAAAAAAGTGAGAGAAAAAAACAAACAGGTGTTTTAACCTTCTTAGGATGACTATGAGCGTCTCTTATTTTCTAATAAACAAACATCTACATAGTATAATATCTATTGACTTCTTATTTTAAATATATACATATATAATATATTCGTTTTTGGTATAATAAACTCATGAGATAACTTTTCACTAATATTTTCTATTTCTATATAATTTATTAAGTTAATTTTCAATAAACATATTATATTCTGGTTTGTTTGTATTTCATAAATAGTGTTTATACTTTTACTTTAATTAGAACATATAATATTAAAATTCCTTTAAAACTTGAATTAAAACTTAATCAATATTTTTCATTATTTATTTAATTTTTGCTATTGAAATAGTTCTTATAAAATTTTTGCAATTGTTATTGAAATACTTAAATTGTATTATAAATATTTATTTAATAATACAATGTGAACCCTTTTCTATTTAAGTTTTAAATTAATATATGAATTTTATGAAATAATATATATTTTCTTTCAAATTGACAAAAACATATATTTTTACTTACTAAATTGTCTTTTTTAGTTGATAGATAACTATTAAAAAAATATTTATTTAAAACCCTCTGTCCAAGTTAAATAATAACGGTTGTAACTGTTAGAAAAATTCTTATTTATAATAATTATATATGTATCTCATTTTTTATACTTTGACTACATATATTGTAAATTATAAAGCTTAGAGCTTTTAAATACATAGTTTTGTAATACATCATACATATACGTATATATATATATATATATATGGGGCAGCATGGCTGAGTGGGTAGAGTACTAGATTTCTACACAGGAAGCCTGAGTTCGAATCCCAGCATAGAACTCAAGATTATATATTTATTTAATTAATAAAAATAATAAAAATAAAATAAAATAAATAAAAAATAAAATAAAATAAATAAATAATAAATATAAAAAAAAATCTAATTCAATTTAACATCGGCTGCCCCACCGAAGAAGGCAAGGGGAAACCACTTCGGTCAAATTTTCCCATGAACACCCTATGACTCCTTGGAGTTATTAGGGCCACGACACTTCCGCTAGGAAGTTATCGACAACGAAGAAGAATATATACATATTAATGTTTGTCTATCTATTCCGGTCTGATTTTTTTTTTTTTTGAGATTAATTAATATTAATTAAGTATTTCAGAAAAAAATAATTAAAATACATTTATTTATTCTTGAAAATTATTTAATTAAAATTCCAATAATTGCAAATAAATTAATGTCTCATTAATTAATGAATGATTAATGATTAATGATTAATTAATAACAAAGTATTTTATTTTCAAAATTTAAAGGTAAAACTATTTTTAGGAGATTCCTTTTCCCATTTGAATCACTTTGAAAAATTGTAGTGAAAAAACGTATTTTATTCTCTTAAAAATATGAAGAAATTATAGCATTTTTTATTTATTTAATTAAATAAGATATACAAATTAATCTTAATTATAATATATAAATATTATCTGAAAATTGATTGGATTTGATTATTTATATATATTTAGATATAAAGATACCTAATAAGAAAAAGATTTTTAAATATTAAAAACCTATAACTAACTGTATTATATTTAATAAAAGAAAGTAAATAGAAAGTGGTCTGCTAACCACAGTAGACTTGTTTGTTAGACATTTAAACTCAATCAAAAGTAAATATTAAAAAAAAAGAAGTATTAAAAGTGTAAAAGATATACATAAATAAAAATAAAAATAAAAAATAATATCTTTTCTCACTTTATAATTAAATATTGATCGATGAAAAAAGAATTTCATTGATTGATTATTTAAATCAATAAAATTCTTGTTTATTTATTTTATCAACCACAAACCACGTTAAATTGTTTCTTTCATGCAGTTGATTGTCAATCCCCCTCTCCCTTCATCTCCATTAAAAAATTCATCTGACGCTCACATCAAGTGTCAAGCTAACAGTTTTTTCTCGTTTGGCTCATAGAAATCAACTGTTGTTTAAATTTCCAATAGTGACTTGCCATTCATTTCATCTGTTTGTTTGATAAATGACTGTAACTTGAAACATAACATTAATAATAGTAATAATAATAATAATAATAATCAAAATTTCACTGATGAGAGGGTGGGTGATAGAGAGAGAGAGAGAGAGAGAGAGGGAGAGGGAGTGCTTTGTCATTCATTAAAACAACACCTTATGCTTTACCAAACGGTGAATTCAATTTAATCCAAATAGTTATAGTATGACTTTATATGAAAAGGCAAACAATTTATAATGTTCCTTCTCGTTCCATTAATATCAATTTAAAATCTTTACTTTGATTGTATAAAACAATTAAATAATAATGTAAATATATTTTGGAAATTAAGAGCCTAAGAAAAAATTAATGTGTAATGTTGGTTGTAGATTGTTTCAAAATAATTTTAAATTTATTTTTTTAATATTTTAAATTATTATTTTTGATATTTAACTAAATAGTTTCTGCCGGAAATAAATTCACGTTTTGTTAATCGTATTGATCATCTATTAATCTTTTATTTAATTACTATGCTATTTAAATATTTTTAGGAAGGCAAATTTATAAATAGACTACGAGATCTGCTCAAAAGAAATGGTGAATTTTGAATTTTCGTAGGCTGTGTACATTTGATTATAGAAATTTTTTTTCTTATGTTGGTACACTTATGTTTCTCATATGTTGACATTACCAGCCATTTTGGATTAGTAGTTTATTTTTGATAATTGAAAAAGTTAGTCACGTTTTTGTCTGTTCTTCGATTTTTTACTTAAAAAAAATGGATCAAAGAATCTGTATTAAATTTTGCGTTAAAAATGAAATAAAATGCTCCAACGCACTTAAAATGTCTACTTTGTCTCAAAAATTTTTTTATAAGTGGTACAAGCGCTTTATAGAAGACCGAGTTCGATCGAATTTGAAAGTTTTGTTCACTGTTTTGTTCAATTACATTGGCGCGCGTTGTTCATCATGAGTTCTTGCCAACAGGTTGTACTATTAATAAGGAATACTACAAGGATGTTATATAATTCAACGATTGGATTGGAAGAAGCGCTGGCATAAGTGCATTCATTATATCTGAGGGGAATTACTTTGAAATGGGGACAAAATGGATATTGATGAATAAATAAATTCTTTTCGAAATAATTCAAAATTCACCTTTTCTTTTGAACTAACCTCGTACAAAACATATAAAAAAGGTGTTGGCGAATGATTTTGAGATTTTATTCTTTTCAAAGTTCATGGTATTTCAATCGAAATGTTTGTTCAGTCGTGAAGCCTGACGCCATCTATTGGTTCGTGCACGTGTCACCGTTCCCCTTCTTGGCCTGACTCCGGCCGGCCGTCGACAGAGCTACGACTTCTCTCCCACCTCGCTACGCACACATCGCCTCCTTGAATACCTTTTTTCAAAGAATCCCTCAACCGCCATCTTCGTTTATCCCTTTACTACAATTATTTATCCCCCTTTTATCACTCACCACACCACACCACCCCCTCGTCTCTCAGCCAACCCTTGTTGCTGAGAACTCCACCGCTTCCAATTACGTTTTCCAAATCTCTCATTATCCACATCCACACAACCGCTATCTCTCTCTCTCTCTCTCTCGCCCTTATATACCACCCGATTCGCACCCTATCATCCTCCCCTTCGTGTCCTTTCTCTCGTAATTTGTACATAACTCAACTCGCTGTATATATAAAACCTGGATTGTTCAAATAAACAAGCCTCATCACAAATCGCCTTTTTATTTTAATTTTGTTTTTTTTCACCCGGCCTCCGGCCCTTTACATGGTCCTTCGAGCCGGATACCAGTTGGAAATACAACTTCTATCGCTAGGTAGCTATTTCAAATATATTATTATTTCTATCAAATAATAAAATGTTTAATTTTTTTTATGTATAAAATAAATACAATTCTATTTATATATAATAAGCATATTATATATTTATCTTCTTAATACTTATATTTAAAATTTATAAGCTTTCATTTCAAATATTTTCTTATATTATATTTAATTTCATAATCTTTAAATTCAATTCTCTTATATATCCCATTGTTACATTGTTTAATTTTTATATTATATAAAAATTTCTTATTCGTTAAAATACAATTCTATTATATACCATACGCATATAGTTACCTTGTTAATTCCTTATATTTGAATTGTATAGTCTTTCATCCCGAATATTTTCTATATATATATCTAATTTCACATACGCCATGGCTCAACCCACAACTAAAATTGCCAAGCAAGAGCGTGAAGGCAACATTTGTGAAATGGAGTTGGAGAAATTGTTGTCTTCGGTCACTTACCTGTCGTCTAAGGAGCAGGAGATCACTCCAGCTAACGCACATTCCTTCCAATCCATTCTCACCCGGCTTTGTAATATGTTGGATCAATTAGATCAATTGACAAAGCGGTGTATAGCTCATAACGCCTCGGTGGAACCCGAGAAACGAGTTAAATTCTCCAATATTCAAATCCAAATCCTACAAAAGGTGTCGGATTTTGAACTCACATATAATCAGAACTCTGGAGTTCATAATGTTATCCCTCCAGTTCCTCATTCTGATCCTTCTCCTCGACTGGCTGAGCTAATGCTTCCAACCTTTTCAGGCGGTTTTCGTGATTGGCCGCATTTTAAACATATAGTTTCCGAAGTGCTTCTCAATCACTCCACCGCCTCGGAAGCTCAACGATATAATTGCCTTTTTTCGTCAGTGCGAGGGGAGGCGCGTCAACTTATCACCTCTTTGGGTATGGTCGCTGACTGCTTCTCCCGGGCATGGAAGGTGCTTAGCCTCCGATATGATCAACCCAAATTGATTAGCTATTCATTCATGGACGCTTTATTGGACATCTCCCCACCTTCATCGCAGAGTCCTACTCATCTACGCCCATTTCTTAATTCTTATTATGAGAATATGGAAGCTCTTCGGGCTCAACCTACCTTAAAGACTGTTGTTGAATCATGGGGCATTCTCATTGGCCGAATCCTAATGCGACAACTCCCCGGTGAACTCCGAAGGAGGTTCGAAGAGTTTCACGGCTCAGAGGCTTTACCCACAGTCAATGACATATTGTCATTTCTAGAACGCATCTGCCGAGCATCAGAGGAAGCTTCAGTCACAAAGGTTCCTATTCTTCCATCTCATATGAACTCGCAGCAACCGCCATCACAACATCCAAGTCAACCAGTTCAAAATAATCACATAAATCCACAATCCTCTCAACATTCACCTCCTCATCTTTCACAACCTTGTCCCGGACAGCATATTCAATCTCAACACACACAACAAATGTTAAACCACCAACATATTGTCCAACAGCCTCACCAAGTTTCACAAACTTCTCCTCAACAACATCTTACTCAACATCAACAGCCATCTCCACATTTAGGCCAACAAGGCCCTTCTTCGTATATTGGTCAACATCAGCCCTCTCAGCATATTGGTTCTCAGCAAACTCCACCTTCTCAACATATTGTATCCCAACAATCTCCATCTTCTAATCTACCCCGCTTTCCTACATGACCTTTTGCTACCGGATCCTGCTTTCGTACTTCCTTTCTTCTCCACCATAACCAGGATCTGCCGCTATTTCCCTTGGGAACTCCTACCAATACTTCTCCCCGCGCCATCTCATCATCAATTCAACATTATTCCACTTCCTATAAGCCATCTTTAATGAACACTTCACACTCACTTGATCACATTTCTTTAAAGTTAACTCAACAAACGCCTTCATTGCCTCTAACTCAAGCACCGCCGCTGTTTCACAATCTACACTCCCAACGCAACCATCATTTATCTCAAATTAAATCATATCTCCCACCGCTTTCTCAAAAACCTCAACTGATTTATCCCCATAGATTTTACTTCTCTGATCCTCGATTCATTATACATCGTCATAATATCCAACAATTGGCTCCTCATAATTCAATCCTTCCAATGCAGCGCGATAACAAAATTCACATTCCTCCATGCCATAAATATTTTTACGAAACCGAGATTGTCCCAAACCCACATCTAAGAATTATCCATCAATCAGATACACCAATTTCAGCTTCTAGTAATTTAACCTCTACAATTGGAGTAGACGCAACTCTTCCAGTTAACCCTCCAATGAAAGCTTCGCCATCGCCACCAGGACCTCATCCAATACCTGGTTCATCAAGGAGGAGGTGCGCCCCCGTTGCAGTGAACGTTGGATCCTATCATCAACGTTACTTCGGGACCGGATGGCGTACCAGAAGTCTTCTTCGCTCAAGATCAAGGCACACTCACCCGCGCAGTGTTAACCCCTGAAGAACAATGCCCCCTTTCTGCAATGTTGAAAGAAATCTCATCTTTCAACGGTCGGGGAGGATGTTCAGTCGTGAAGCCTGACGCCATCTATTGGTTCGTGCACGTGTCACCGTTCCCCTTCTTGGCCTGACTCCGGCCGGCCGTCGACAGAGCTACGACTTCTCTCCCACCTCGCTACGCACACATCGCCTCCTTGAATACCTTTTTTCAAAGAATCCCTCAACCGCCATCTTCGTTTATCCCTTTACTACAATTATTTATCCCCCTTTTATCACTCACCACACCACACCACCCCCTCGTCTCTCAGCCAACCCTTGTTGCTGAGAACTCCACCGCTTCCAATTACGTTTTCCAAATCTCTCATTATCCACATCCACACAACCGCTATCTCTCTCTCTCTCTCTCTCGCCCTTATATACCACCCGATTCGCACCCTATCATCCTCCCCTTCGTGTCCTTTCTCTCGTAATTTGTACATAACTCAACTCGCTGTATATATAAAACCTGGATTGTTCAAATAAACAAGCCTCATCACAAATCGCCTTTTTATTTTAATTTTGTTTTTTTTCACCCGGCCTCCGGCCCTTTACAATGTTCATAATGCAAATACATAAAAAAAAAAAAAAAACTTGAAACTTCACTGGTTGTTTTTAATATACAATTATTCTTTTAAAATATATATATACAATATTTATTTATAAGTTAAATATGTTATTATTCTAGATTGTAAAAGATATAACTAATCTCTCATTTAATTAATACTTATTTTTTATTAATAGATATTAATTGAAAATAATTCTTATTGTTTCATTTAATTTTCATTATTTTTTTAAATTCTTCAAAATATAAACATATACGGCAGAGGTTCTCAAATTGGTCGTACCTTAATAACCTGAAGGTGGTACCTACAGTACAATTTCTTTTAGTAGTGAAATAATTTTAATGGTACCTGAGCATTTTTTAAAGTAAGATTCTATGGTTTGACTTCCATAAGTTTGAGAACCTCTGATATATGGTAAACTTTTTATAAAAAAAAACTAATTCTCAAATTACCCCCGTCCAAATAATTTAAAATAATCTATTTTTATTTGAAATAAATCATTTTTTTAATGAAATTATATTTACCAAAAAGATAACCTCAAGAATTTATCTAAAGTGAGAGAGTAAGTAAAAAATAAATTAAAATAGAAACAAATAGAGCAAAGAGAAAGAAATAATCAATATAAAATAAATAAAAACAATTTCCTAATTTAATAATAATAAATAGAATAAATATAATTTAGATCAAAACCAGATTAAATAAAAAATATTTACTAATTCAATTCTTTGGGGAGAATTTAAACGCCAAGTGTTAATATAAAAAATTGTATAATTTGTATACTCGACTTTCTGAATGTTTTTAAAGTTAGTTTTATTAGTTTCACAATTATTTATTCTTTTTTATTTAGATAAATAAATAATTAGATTTATAAAAATTGTTTTTTTCTGTTTCTAAAAAAAAAAAATCTGATTTATTGTAATTATTTTATCGTCGATTGAATTTCTTATTTTTGGATAGAATACATTTATATATACTATCTCGCCAGATTACGAAAATTTTCGATTTTGAGATTTTGATGTTTTTATACGTTTTGAAGGTTCCTGAATCATTTTCACTAAGCTTGAGAAAAATGTCTATATATATATATATATATATATATATGTGTGTGTGTGTGTGTGTGTGTGTGTGTGTATGTAGACAAGATTACGCGAAAACGTTTTGAGCTATGACCATTTAAGTAGTCAACTTTCGCATTTATTAATAAATAACACATTTATATTAAATTTTTGTGAACAAGTCGATGTTTGAAAAAAACTTATCCTCAAGTTCCATACCCCGAATTATACTATTATATGTTCGGGGGAAAAAAAAATCTTAAAAAAATAAAAGAATATAATATATAATAATGTTTAAAATTATCAAATAAAAACCAAAACCAATATAAATTAGAAAAACAATATTTACATGATATCAATTTTTTAAAAAGTATATGAATTCTTAATAAATGCATTTATTTGGGAAATTATTTATGTACATTAATCGATTTTGCATTTATTTCTCAAAATAAAGAATTATAGAGTTATGTTGTTGTCTTATTAAATTCTATGGTCTTGTTATATTATAATTATTCTCGCGTGATATTTTAATTTTAAAATGATATATTTATGAGATATTAATATGTTTATTATCTTTTCTAGTAAAAGTGATATATACCAATGTGTGTAACTAATTACAATAATAATAAAATCAGAGTTTTTTAGATGTAATCCATGTAATATAACGATTTCATGTTTAATTACAAATCGTTACTGGTTGGGTGACCGTTTCTCGATTTAAAATGCAATATGCACACTGAGGTGTTGTGAGGTGTGCAGGACGAGCTGCCCCCGAGACCCAGATGCGCGGGCCGAAACGGCGATAAACAGCGCGTGGCATCTCTAACAACCCACTGGCCTATTTGCAATTGTAACCATCAATTCAAAATGTTATTAAAATGTAGTAAAATATGACATTGGTATTGTGTTAAGGGAATAGAGAATATATTCCATGATTATCCGGAGGTTTCTGATGAAATGAAAATCGCTTTAATATTAATTGTTACGAAATATGAATATTATGCAAATCCTGGTAGTTACTCTTAAACATAAAAGTTCATTGTTATATATGTATTTTTGCCCCTATTCTTTAAAATATTTTCTTTCTTGTATATTTAAGTAGTTTATAAAATATTTTATTTAACATTTTTAATGTGGGATTTATATAATAAACAACGGAACGATTATTCGTATTTTTACCGACCGACGATAGTAAAGTAAGGGAGGTATTGTTTTCACACCAAATTTCATATGTGGAGATTTTTTACATATCTCCACGAATCATGCATTTTCTTAACAGCAAAAAAGTATTTTTAGCATGTTAGATTTAAAATATTCTATATGATTTGTTTGTAAACAATTTGGCTTTTAAGTTTCCTAATTTAATAGTTTTTAGACTATATACTTTTGAGTTTATGTGATTATCGAAATTTAAGTGAATATTTGTCTGACTTTACACACACATATTATATTATATATTTTTATTTGAAAATAGAAAGAATCAACGAAATTATAAAAATTAAAATTTTCCATGTGTGTAAGATTTTTTTTTAAATCTTTATATTTTCAAATAATAAATAAATACCATGAAAAGGGTGAAATTAATATCTAACATTAATTAAACATTTCAAAAATTGTAAACAAAACGACAATGCATTTTTACCGACCGACGAAAGGGTTAAGGGTGGTATTGTTTTCACACCAAATTTCACATGAGGAGATTTTTTACATATCACCACGAATCATGCACTTTGTATTGGTTTTATCCTCGAGAAAAATCATCTTTATTAGTTTTTTCTTAATTTAAAATTATAGGACGTCACCCAGCCCTTCATGACGTCACAGCCTGGTCTTACATATATATTATAAATAAAATAAAATTAAAAATATTTATGTTATATCCCTATCTGTTTTTTATTACATATTAATTTACTTCAAACCGTCGGTCGGTTCGGACCTGGCCACAGGTCAACCTATTATTATTAACATCACATTGTATTTTAAACATTGAAAACTTGAAATTCAATAAATTTATAAAATAAAATCTCATATTTATGTATGATAATCCATTATAACCTATATAGAATATGCCTAACGGTTTATCTAAAAGAGTATTTCTCAACCTTTTTTATGCCATGCCCCCCTCCCACACCATTTAATAAAAATTCTTTTAAATTTTGATGCATACTTTGTTATAAGTATAATATATTGAAAAATAATAAAAGATTAATTTCTTAGCTCTTAACCTATCAATTTTATTGCATGATAAAAAAATTTGTCAGTTTATGTGTTTAATAAAATTTTTATTATTACAAAAATTTGACTTGATTGTTCATATAAATAAATAAAACTAAGTGCGCCCAACGTTTTTCGTTGAATATGAAGCAATTTATCCATAAACTTTGTCAGGCTTATAGAAAAATTATTTTATTCATTTTAGTCCATTGGAAAAACGTTATTTTATAAAATTTTTTTATATTTATATTATTTTCAAAAGTCTTATATATTAATACAATATTGTATAATTATAAACATTTGTTGTAATTATTATAAATTAATTATAATATATATATATAAGTACTTATATAAAATATATTTCTTTTATCTTTAGAGTGATGCCTGGTCCTCCAAATATCAAGACTTGTCTCTTTCATCAAACCCTTCAACTAATAAATTGTTGTATCAACAGACGCAATTCGAGAACTCCATCTTCTTCAGATATCACTGGTAAAAATATCAATTATTTAAATAATAAATATAAATATAAAAAAAATTTGAACTTATTTTCCTTTAAAGAACTTCACTTTGCAAGTACAAGTGAAAGTACTGAAAAACATTTTGGTAGCTCCGAGTCAGATGATGAATTCTTTGATGCTTCATCGGAAGAAGTTCAGATGGGTAGTTCCAGACGCTATTCAGATGCCTCTAACACAAAACATTCCCTCTGGAATCAACCTGAAGGTAGATTACGCCGTTTCGGCAACCTCTGCCTTCTTGAAACTGGAGAGCCTCTCTATGTACCCATCACCCAGGTGTGACTTTTTTCTTTCAAAGTTTATCTTACAACATTTGACAACAAAACATTAAAATATTTCATTAATTTAATTGGAAATGTCCTTTCGATATTTCAGGAGCCTGTGCCAAAAACTGAACTATCAGCCCAAATGGATGAGGAGGCAATGGTTCAAATGGGGGCAGAGGGTCGTGTACGACTTATGAGTGCTTCCTTGCTCAGCGATATGGAGTCTTTTAAGGTTTCTGAATTTAAACAGAACTAAAAATTTACCATTGAATTAATCTTTCTTATGTTTCAGGCTGCTAATCCTGGGGCAATACTTGATGATTTTATTCGATGGTATTCTCCAAGAGATTGGATTGAAGGAACAGATCCTAATACCGGTATCTCTTACTTATTTTTATTCCTATTTTATAGGAAATTTATTTATTTATTTATTAGCAATTCTACCTTTCTCTTGTCTTCATATTCTTCATGACAATTTAATTATTAATTAATTTCTATCAACTTTACTTTATTATTTATTCCTAACTCAATAAAATATATAATAATAATCTATAATAAAAATTAATATAAATAATTTATACAAATATAAAATATACTATAATTTAATCTCAATGGTAATTCAAACATAATATTAACTGTATGTATTACATATATCATGTTTTATTCAGGTCATTTAAGTCAGAGGATGCAACTTGAAGGGAATCCTTGGTTGGAGGCCTGGTCAGTAGCCAAACCCGTACCTGCCAATAGACAAAAACGTCTTTTTGATGAAGTAATCGAAGCCGAACGAGCCCTTAATTTTCTTGAAACCCAAACGGTATATGCCAATTTATTTATTCATTTAAATTAAAATAGTTTCATATATTCAAAAAATACTTTATAAACGATATTTAATAAAAATTAATAATGAAATTAAAAGAAATTAAATTAACTGATGGAGGACAATCAAACTA
Source organism: Labia minor (assembly GCA_963082975.1). Lineage (NCBI taxonomy): Eukaryota > Metazoa > Arthropoda > Insecta > Dermaptera > Spongiphoridae > Labia > Labia minor. The sequence goes on along the minus strand of OY720347.1, from coordinate 80,410,870 downwards.
CTTTTATTTATGACGTCCGATAATTAAGAGTATAACACTAATTTATATAATTTAATAAATTCAAATTTCATCGATATCTCAATTATTTTCGTGGATTTCATAGAAAAAAAACGACATTTTTCATTAAGATTTTAGCGAAAATGCTACTTTTTTAAATAGAAATATAAAATTTATGAATTATATATCATTCTTATTTATTTCTTATTCTAAACACGAATAAATTCAAATTTCATCGATATCTCAATTATTTTCGTGGATTTCATAGAAAAAACGACATTTTTCATTAAGATTTTAGCGAAAATGCTACTTTTTTAAATAGAAATATAAAATTTATGAATTATATATCATTCTTATTTATTTCTTATTCTAAACACGAATAAATTCAAATTTCATCGATATCTCAATTATTTTCGTGGATTTCATAGAAAAAACGACATTTTTCATTAAGATTTTAGCGAAAATGCTACTTTTTTAAATAGAAATATAAAATTTATGAATTATATATCATTCTTATTTATTTCTTATTCTAAACACGAATAAATTCAAATTTCATCGATATCTCAATTATTTTCGTGGATTTCATAGAAAAAACGACATTTTTCATTAAGATTTTAGCGAAAATGCTACTTTTTTAAATAGAAATATAAAATTTATGAATTATATATCATTCTTATTTATTTCTTATTCTAAACACGAATAAATTCAAATTTCATCGATATCTCAATTATTTTCGTGGATTTCATAGAAAAAACGACATTTTTCATTAAGATTTTAGCGAAAATGCTACTTTTTTTAAATAGAAATATAAAATGTATGAATTATATATCATTCTTATTTATTTTTTATTCTAAACACGAATAAATTCAAATTTCATCGATATCTCAATTATTTTCGTGGATTTCATAGAAAAAACGACATTTTTCATTAAGATTTTAGCGAAAATGCTACTTTTTTAAATAGAAATATAAAATTTATAAATTATATATCATTCTTATTTATTTCTTATTCTAAACACGAATAAATTCATATTTCATCGATATCTCAATTATTTTCGTGGATTTCATAGAAAAAAACGACATTTTTCATTAAGATTTAGCGAAAAGATGCTACTTTTTTAAATAGAAATATAAAATTTATGAATTATATATCATTCTTATTTATTTCTTATTCTAAACACGAATAAATTCAAATTTCATCGATATCTCAATTATTTTCGTGGGATTTTCATAGAAAAAACGACATTTTTCATTAAGATTTTAGCGAAAATGCTACTTTTTTTAAATAGAAATATAAAATGTATGAATTATATATCATTCTTATTTATTTTTTATTCTAAACACGAATAAATTCAAATTTCATCGATATCTCAATTATTTTCGTGGATTTCATAGAAAAAAACGACATTTTTCATTAAGATTTTAGCGAAAATGCTACTTTTTTAAATAGAAATATAAAATTTATGAATTATATATCATTCTTATTTATTTCTTATTCTAAACACGAATAAATTCAAATTTCATCGATATCTCAATTATTTTCGTGGATTTCATAGAAAAAAACGACATTTTTCATTAAGATTTTAGCGAAAATGCTACTTTTTTTAAATAGAAATATAAAATTTATGAATTATATATCATTCTTATTTATTTCTTATTCTAAACACGAATAAATTGAAATTTCATCGATATCTCAATTATTTTCGTGTATTTCATAGAAAAAACGACATTTTTCATTAAGATTTTTGCGAAAACGCTACTTTTTTAAATAGAAATATAAAATTCATAAATTATATATCATTCTTATTTATTTCTTATTCTAAACACGAATAAATTCAAATTTCATCGATATCTCAATTATTTTCGTGGATTTCATAGAAAAAACGACATTTTTCATTAAGATTTTAGCGAAAATGCTACTTTTTTAAATAGAAATATAAAATTTATGAATTATATATCATTCTTATTTATTTCTTATTCTAAACACGAATAAATTCAAATTTCATCGATATCTCAATTATTTTCGTGGATTTCATAGAAAAAACGACATTTTTCATTAAGATTTTAGCGAAAATGCTACTTTTTTAAATAGAAATATAAAATTTATGAATTATATATCATTCTTATTTATTTCTTATTCTAAACACGAATAAATTCAAATTTAATCGATATCTCAATTATTTTCGTGGATTTCATAGAAAAAACGACATTTTTCATTAAGATTTTAGCGAAAATGCTACTTTTTTAAATAGAAATATAAAATTTATGAATTATATATCATTCTTATTTATTTCTTATTCTAAACACGAATAAATTCAAATTTAATCGATATCTCAATTATTTTCGTGGATTTCATAGAAAAAACGACATTTTTCATTAAGATTTTAGCGAAAATGCTACTTTTTTTAAATAGAAATATAAAATGTATGAATTATATATTATGTATATTATATGAGATATCGATGAAATTTGAATTCATTCTTATTTATTTTTTATTCTAAACACGAATAAATTCAAATTTCATCGATATCTCAATTATTTTCGTGGATTTCATAGAAAAAAACGACATTTTTCATTAAGATTTTAGCGAAAATGCTACTTTTTTAAATAGAAATATAAAATTTATGAATTATATATCATTCTTATTTATTTCTTATTCTAAACACGAATAAATTCAAATTTCATCGATATCTCAATTATTTTCGTGGATTTCATAGAAAAAAACGACATTTTTCATTAAGATTTTAGCGAAAATGCTACTTTTTTAAATAGAAATATAAAATTTATGAATTATATATCATTCTTATTTATTTCTTATTCTAAACACGAATAAATTCAAATTTCATCGATATCTCAATTATTTTCGTGTATTTCATAGAAAAAACGACATTTTTCATTAAGATTTTTGCGAAAACGCTACTTTTTTAAATAGAAATATAAAATTTATAAATTATATATCATTCTTATTTATTTCTTATTCTAAACACGAATAAATTCAAATTTCATCGATATCTCAATTATTTTCGTGGATTTCATAGAAAAAACGACATTTTTCATTAAGATTTTAGCGAAAATGCTACTTTTTTAAATAGAAATATAAAATGTATGAATTATATATCTTTCTTATTTATTTCTTATTCTAAACACGAATAAATTCAAATTTCATCGATATCTCAATTATTTTCGTGGATTTCATAGAAAAAACGACATTTTTCATTAAGATTTTAGCGAAAATGCTACTTTTTTAATAGAAATATAAAATTTATGAATTATATATCATTCTTATTTATTTCTTATTCTAAACACGAATAAATTCAAATTTCATCGATATCTCAATTATTTTCGTGGATTTCATAGAAAAAACGACATTTTTCATTAAGATTTTAGCGAAAATGCTACTTTTTTAAATAGAAATATAAAATTTATGAATTATATATCATTCTTATTTATTTCTTATTCTAAACACGAATAAATTCAAATTTCATCGATATCTCAATTATTTTCGTGGATTTCATAGAAAAAAACGACATTTTTCATTAAGATTTTAGCGAAAATGCTACTTTTTTAAATAGAAATATAAAATTTATGAATTATATATCATTCTTATTTATTTCTTATTCTAAACACGAATAAATTCAAATTTCATCGATATCTCAATTATTTTCGTGGATTTCATAGAAAAAACGACATTTTTCATTAAGATTTTAGCCAAAATGCTACTTTTTTAAATAGAAATATAAAATTTATGAATTATATATCATTCTTATTTATTTCTTATTCTAAACACGAATAAATTCAAATTTCACCGATATCTCAATTATTTTCGTGGATTTCATAGAAAAAACGACATTTTTCATTAAGATTTTAGCGAAAATGCTACTTTTTTAAATAGAAATATAAAATTTATGAATTATATATCATTCTTATTTATTTCTTATTCTAAACACGAATAAATTCAAATTTCATCGATATCTCAATTATTTTCGTGGATTTCATAGAAAAAACGACATTTTTCATTAAGATTTTAGCGAAAATGCTACTTTTTTAAATAGAAATATAAAATTTATGAATTATATATCATTCTTATTTATTTCTTATTCTAAACACGAATAAATTCAAATTTCATCGATATCTCAATTATTTTCGTGGATTTCATAGAAAAAACGACATTTTTCTTTAAGATTTTAGCGAAAATGCTACTTTTTTAAATAGAAATATAAAATTTATGAATTATATATCATTCTTATTTATTTCTTATTCTAAACACGAATAAATTCAAATTTCATCGATATCTCAATTATTTTCGTGGATTTCATAGAAAAAACGACATTTTTCATTAAGATTTTAGCGAAAATGCTACTTTTTTAAATAGAAATATAAAATTTATGAATTATATATCATTCTTATTTATTTCTTATTCTAAACACGAATAAATTCAAATTTCATCGATATCTCAATTATTTTCGTGGATTTCATAGAAAAAACGACATTTTTCATTAAGATTTTAGCGAAAATGCTACTTTTTTAAATAGAAATATAAAATTTATGAATTATATATCATTCTTATTTATTTCTTATTCTAAACACGAATAAATTCAAATTTCATCGATATCTCAATTATTTTCGTGGATTTCATAGAAAAAACGACATTTTTCATTAAGATTTTTGCGAAAATGCTACTTTTTTAAATAGAAATATAAAATTTATGAATTATATATCATTCTTATTTATTTCTTATTCTAAACACGAATAAATTCAAATTTCATCGATATCTCAATTATTTTCGTGGATTTCATAGAAAAAACGACATTTTTCATTATGTTTTAGCGAAAATGCTACTTTTTTAAATAGAAATATAAAATTTATGAATTATATATCATTCTTATTTATTTCTTATTCTAAACACGAATAAATTCAAATTTCATCGATATCTCAATTATTTTCGTGGATTTCATAGAAAAAACGACATTTTTCATTAAGATTTTAGCGAAAATGCTACTTTTTTAAATAGAAATATAAAATTTATGAATTATATATCATTCTTATTTATTTCTTATTCTAAACACGAATAAATTCAAATTTCATCGATATCTCAATTATTTTCGTGGATTTCATAGAAAAAACGACATTTTTCTTTAAGATTTTAGCGAAAATGCTACTTTTTTAAATAGAAATATAAAATTTATGAATTATATATCATTCTTATTTATTTCTTATTCTAAACACGAATAAATTCAAATTTCATCGATATCTCAATTATTTTCGTGGATTTCATAGAAAAAACGACATTTTTCATTAAGATTTTAGCGAAAATGCTACTTTTTTTAAATAGAAATATAAATGTATGAATTATATATCATTCTTATTTATTTTTTATTCTAAACACGAATAAATTCAAATTTCATCGATATCTCAATTATTTTCGTGGATTTCATAGAAAAAACGACATTTTTCATTATGTTTTAGCGAAAATGCTACTTTTTTAAATAGAAATATAAAATTTATGAATTATATATCATTCTTATTTATTTCTTATTCTAAACACGAATAAATTCAAATTTCATCGATATCTCAATTATTTTCGTGGATTTCATAGAAAAAAACGACATTTTTCTTTAAGATTTTAGCGAAAATGCTACTTTTTTAAATAGAAATATAAAATTTATGAATTATATATCATTCTTATTTATTTCTTATTCTAAACACGAATAAATTCAAATTTCATCGATATCTCAATTATTTTCGTGGATTTCATAGAAAAAACGACATTTTTCATTAAGATTTTAGCGAAAATGCTACTTTTTTAAATAGAAATATAAAATTTATGAATTATATATCATTCTTATTTATTTCTTATTCTAAACACGAATAAATTCAAATTTCATCGATATCTCAATTATTTTCGTGGATTTCATAGAAAAAACGACATTTTTCATTATGTTTTAGCGAAAATGCTACTTTTTTAAATAGAAATATAAAATTTATGAATTATATATCATTCTTATTTATTTCTTATTCTAAACACGAATAAATTCAAATTTCATCGATATCTCAATTATTTTCGTGGATTTCATAGAAAAAACGACATTTTTCTTTAAGATTTTAGCGAAAATGCTACTTTTTTAAATAGAAATATAAAATTTATGAATTATATATCATTCTTATTTATTTCTTATTCTAAACACGAATAAATTCAAATTTCATCGATATCTCAATTATTTTCGTGGATTTCATAGAAAAAACGACATTTTTCATTAAGATTTTAGCGAAAATGCTACTTTTTTAAATAGAAATATAAAATTTATGAATTATATATCATTCTTATTTATTTCTTATTCTAAACACGAATAAATTCAAATTTCATCGATATCTCAATTATTTTCGTGGATTTCATAGAAAAAACGACATTTTTCTTTAAGATTTTAGCGAAAATGCTACTTTTTTAAATAGAAATATAAAATTTATGAATTATATATCATTCTTATTTATTTCTTATTCTAAACACGAATAAATTCAAATTTCATCGATATCTCAATTATTTTCGTGGATTTCATAGAAAAAACGACATTTTTCATTAAGATTTTAGCGAAAATGCTACTTTTTTAAATAGAAATATAAAATTTATGAATTATATATCATTCTTATTTATTTCTTATTCTAAACACGAATAAATTCAAATTTCATCGATATCTCAATTATTTTCGTGGATTTCATAGAAAAAACGACATTTTTCATTAAGATTTTAGCGAAAATGCTACTTTTTTAAATAGAAATATAAAATTTATGAATTATATATCATTCTTATTTATTTCTTATTCTAAACACGAATAAATTCAAATTTCATCGATATCTCAATTATTTTCGTGGATTTCATAGAAAAAACGACATTTTTCATTAAGATTTTAGCGAAAATGCTACTTTTTTAAATAGAAATATAAAATTTATGAATTATATATCATTCTTATTTATTTCTTATTCTAAACACGAATAAATTCAAATTTCATCGATATCTCAATTATTTTCGTGGATTTCATAGAAAAAACGACATTTTTCATTAAGATTTTAGCGAAAATGCTACTTTTTTAAATAGAAATATAAAATTTATGAATTATATATCATTCTTATTTATTTCTTATTCTAAACACGAATAAATTCAAATTTCATCGATATCTCAATTATTTTCGTGGATTTCATAGAAAAAACGACATTTTTCATTAAGATTTTAGCGAAAATGCTACTTTTTTAAATAGAAATATAAAATTTATGAATTATATATCATTCTTATTTATTTCTTATTCTAAACACGAATAAATTCAAATTTCATCGATATCTCAATTATTTTCGTGGATTTCATAGAAAAAACGACATTTTTCTTTAAGATTTTAGCGAAAATGCTACTTTTTTAAATAGAAATATAAAATTTATGAATTATATATCATTCTTATTTATTTCTTATTCTAAACACGAATAAATTCAAATTTCATCGATATCTCAATTATTTTCGTGGATTTCATAGAAAAAACGACATTTTTCATTAAGATTTTAGCGAAAATGCTACTTTTTTTAAATAGAAATATAAAATGTATGAATTATATATCATTCTTATTTATTTTTTATTCTAAACACGAATAAATTCAAATTTCATCGATATCTCAATTATTTTCGTGGATTTCATAGAAAAAACGACATTTTTCATTAAGATTTTAGCGAAAATGCTACTTTTTTAAATAGAAATATAAAATTTATGAATTATATATCATTCTTATTTATTTCTTATTCTAAACACGAATAAATTCAAATTTCATCGATATCTCAATTATTTTCGTGGATTTCATAGAAAAAACGACATTTTTCATTATGTTTTAGCGAAAATGCTACTTTTTTAAATAGAAATATAAAATTTATGAATTATATATCATTCTTATTTATTTCTTATTCTAAACACGAATAAATTCAAATTTCATCGATATCTCAATTATTTTCGTGGATTTCATAGAAAAAACGACATTTTTCTTTAAGATTTTAGCGAAAATGCTACTTTTTTAAATAGAAATATAAAATTTATGAATTATATATCATTCTTATTTATTTCTTATTCTAAACACGAATAAATTCAAATTTCATCGATATCTCAATTATTTTCGTGGATTTCATAGAAAAAACGACATTTTTCATTAAGATTTTAGCGAAAATGCTACTTTTTTAAATAGAAATATAAAATTTATGAATTATATATCATTCTTATTTATTTCTTATTCTAAACACGAATAAATTCAAATTTCATCGATATCTCAATTATTTTCGTGGATTTCATAGAAAAAACGACATTTTTCATTAAGATTTTAGCGAAAATGCTACTTTTTTAAATAGAAATATAAAATTTATGAATTATATATCATTCTTATTTATTTCTTATTCTAAACACGAATAAATTCAAATTTCATCGATATCTCAATTATTTTCGTGGATTTCATAGAAAAAACGACATTTTTCATTAAGATTTTAGCGAAAATGCTACTTTTTTAAATAGAAATATAAAATTTATGAATTATATATCATTCTTATTTATTTCTTATTCTAAACACGAATAAATTCAAATTTCATCGATATCTCAATTATTTTCGTGGATTTCATAGAAAAAACGACATTTTTCATTAAGATTTTAGCGAAAATGCTACTTTTTTAAATAGAAATATAAAATTTATGAATTATATATCATTCTTATTTATTTCTTATTCTAAACACGAATAAATTCAAATTTCATCGATATCTCAATTATTTTCGTGGATTTCATAGAAAAAACGACATTTTTCATTAAGATTTTAGCCAAAATGCTACTTTTTTAAATAGAAATATAAAATTTATGAATTATATATCATTCTTATTTATTTCTTATTCTAAACACGAATAAATTCAAATTTCACCGATATCTCAATTATTTTCGTGGATTTCATAGAAAAAACGACATTTTTCATTAAGATTTTAGCGAAAATGCTACTTTTTTAAATAGAAATATAAAATTTATGAATTATATATCATTCTTATTTATTTCTTATTCTAAACACGAATAAATTCAAATTTCATCGATATCTCAATTATTTTCGTGGATTTCATAGAAAAAACGACATTTTTCATTAAGATTTTAGCGAAAATGCTACTTTTTTAAATAGAAATATAAAATTTATGAATTATATATCATTCTTATTTATTTCTTATTCTAAACACGAATAAATTCAAATTTCATCGATATCTCAATTATTTTCGTGGATTTCATAGAAAAAACGACATTTTTCTTTAAGATTTTAGCGAAAATGCTACTTTTTTAAATAGAAATATAAAATTTATGAATTATATATCATTCTTATTTATTTCTTATTCTAAACACGAATAAATTCAAATTTCATCGATATCTCAATTATTTTCGTGGATTTCATAGAAAAAACGACATTTTTCATTAAGATTTTAGCGAAAATGCTACTTTTTTAAATAGAAATATAAAATTTATGAATTATATATCATTCTTATTTATTTCTTATTCTAAACACGAATAAATTCAAATTTCATCGATATCTCAATTATTTTCGTGGATTTCATAGAAAAAACGACATTTTTCATTAAGATTTTAGCGAAAATGCTACTTTTTTAAATAGAAATATAAAATTTATGAATTATATATCATTCTTATTTATTTCTTATTCTAAACACGAATAAATTCAAATTTCATCGATATCTCAATTATTTTCGTGGATTTCATAGAAAAAACGACATTTTTCATTAAGATTTTTGCGAAAATGCTACTTTTTTAAATAGAAATATAAAATTTATGAATTATATATCATTCTTATTTATTTCTTATTCTAAACACGAATAAATTCAAATTTCATCGATATCTCAATTATTTTCGTGGATTTCATAGAAAAAACGACATTTTTCATTATGTTTTAGCGAAAATGCTACTTTTTTAAATAGAAATATAAAATTTATGAATTATATATCATTCTTATTTATTTCTTATTCTAAACACGAATAAATTCAAATTTCATCGATATCTCAATTATTTTCGTGGATTTCATAGAAAAAAACGACATTTTTCATTAAGATTTTAGCGAAAATGCTACTTTTTTAAATAGAAATATAAAATTTATGAATTATATATCATTCTTATTTATTTCTTATTCTAAACACGAATAAATTCAAATTTCATCGATATCTCAATTATTTTCGTGGATTTCATAGAAAAAACGACATTTTTCTTTAAGATTTTAGCGAAAATGCTACTTTTTTAAATAGAAATATAAAATTTATGAATTATATATCATTCTTATTTATTTCTTATTCTAAACACGAATAAATTCAAATTTCATCGATATCTCAATTATTTTCGTGGATTTCATAGAAAAAACGACATTTTTCATTAAGATTTTAGCGAAAATGCTACTTTTTTAAATAGAAATATAAAATGTATGAATTATATATCATTCTTATTTATTTTTTATTCTAAACACGAATAAATTCAAATTTCATCGATATCTCAATTATTTTCGTGGATTTCATAGAAAAAAACGACATTTTTCATTATGTTTTAGCGAAAATGCTACTTTTTTAAATAGAAATATAAAATTTATGAATTATATATCATTCTTATTTATTTCTTATTCTAAACACGAATAAATTCAAATTTCATCGATATCTCAATTATTTTCGTGGATTTCATAGAAAAAACGACATTTTTCTTTAAGATTTTAGCGAAAATGCTACTTTTTTAAATAGAAATATAAAATTTATGAATTATATATCATTCTTATTTATTTCTTATTCTAAACACGAATAAATTCAAATTTCATCGATATCTCAATTATTTTCGTGGATTTCATAGAAAAAACTACATTTTTCATTAAGATTTTAGCGAAAATGCTACTTTTTTAAATAGAAATATAAAATTTATGAATTATATATCATTCTTATTTATTTCTTATTCTAAACACGAATAAATTCAAATTTCATCGATATCTCAATTATTTTCGTGGATTTCATAGAAAAAACGACATTTTTCATTATGTTTTAGCGAAAATGCTACTTTTTTAAATAGAAATATAAAATTTATGAATTATATATCATTCTTATTTATTTCTTATTCTAAACACGAATAAATTCAAATTTCATCGATATCTCAATTATTTTCGTGGATTTCATAGAAAAAACGACATTTTTCTTTAAGATTTTAGCGAAAATGCTACTTTTTTAAATAGAAATATAAAATTTATGAATTATATATCATTCTTATTTATTTCTTATTCTAAACACGAATAAATTCAAATTTCATCGATATCTCAATTATTTTCGTGGATTTCATAGAAAAAACGACATTTTTCATTAAGATTTTAGCGAAAATGCTACTTTTTTAAATAGAAATATAAAATTTATGAATTATATATCATTCTTATTTATTTCTTATTCTAAACACGAATAAATTCAAATTTCATCGATATCTCAATTATTTTCGTGGATTTCATAGAAAAAACGACATTTTTCTTTAAGATTTTAGCGAAAATGCTACTTTTTTAAATAGAAATATAAAATTTATGAATTATATATCATTCTTATTTATTTCTTATTCTAAACACGAATAAATTCAAATTTCATCGATATCTCAATTATTTTCGTGGATTTCATAGAAAAAACGACATTTTTCATTAAGATTTTAGCGAAAATGCTACTTTTTTAAATAGAAATATAAAATTTATGAATTATATATCATTCTTATTTATTTCTTATTCTAAACACGAATAAATTCAAATTTCATCGATATCTCAATTATTTTCGTGGATTTCATAGAAAAAACGACATTTTTCATTAAGATTTTAGCGAAAATGCTACTTTTTTAAATAGAAATATAAAATTTATGAATTATATATCATTCTTATTTATTTCTTATTCTAAACACGAATAAATTCAAATTTCATCGATATCTCAATTATTTTCGTGGATTTCATAGAAAAAACGACATTTTTCATTAAGATTTTTGCGAAAATGCTACTTTTTTAAATAGAAATATAAAATTTATGAATTATATATCATTCTTATTTATTTCTTATTCTAAACACGAATAAATTCAAATTTCATCGATATCTCAATTATTTTCGTGGATTTCATAGAAAAAACGACATTTTTCATTAAGATTTTAGCGAAAATGCTACTTTTTTAAATAGAAATATAAAATTTATGAATTATATATCATTCTTATTTATTTCTTATTCTAAACACGAATAAATTCAAATTTCATCGATATCTCAATTATTTTCGTGGATTTCATAGAAAAAACGACATTTTTCATTAAGATTTTAGCGAAAATGCTACTTTTTTAAATAGAAATATAAAATTTATGAATTATATATCATTCTTATTTATTTCTTATTCTAAACACGAATAAATTCAAATTTCATCGATATCTCAATTATTTTCGTGGATTTCATAGAAAAAACGACATTTTTCTTTAAGATTTTAGCGAAAATGCTACTTTTTTAAATAGAAATATAAAATTTATGAATTATATATCATTCTTATTTATTTCTTATTCTAAACACGAATAAATTCAAATTTCATCGATATCTCAATTATTTTCGTGGATTTCATAGAAAAAACGACATTTTTCATTAAGATTTTAGCGAAAATGCTACTTTTTTTAAATAGAAATATAAAATGTATGAATTATATATCATTCTTATTTATTTTTATTCTAAACACGAATAAATTCAAATTTCATCGATATCTCAATTATTTTCGTGGATTTCATAGAAAAAACGACATTTTTCATTAAGATTTTAGCGAAAATGCTACTTTTTTAAATAGAAATATAAAATTTATGAATTATATATCATTCTTATTTATTTCTTATTCTAAACACGAATAAATTCAAATTTCATCGATATCTCAATTATTTTCGTGGATTTCATAGAAAAAACGACATTTTTCATTATGTTTTAGCGAAAATGCTACTTTTTTAAATAGAAATATAAAATTTATGAATTATATATCATTCTTATTTATTTCTTATTCTAAACACGAATAAATTCAAATTTCATCGATATCTCAATTATTTTCGTGGATTTCATAGAAAAAACGACATTTTTCTTTAAGATTTTAGCGAAAATGCTACTTTTTTAAATAGAAATATAAAATTTATGAATTATATATCATTCTTATTTATTTCTTATTCTAAACACGAATAAATTCAAATTTCATCGATATCTCAATTATTTTCGTGGATTTCATAGAAAAAACGACATTTTTCATTAAGATTTTAGCGAAAATGCTACTTTTTTAAATAGAAATATAAAATTTATGAATTATATATCATTCTTATTTATTTCTTATTCTAAACACGAATAAATTCAAATTTCATCGATATCTCAATTATTTTCGTGGATTTCATAGAAAAAACGACATTTTTCATTAAGATTTTAGCGAAAATGCTACTTTTTTAAATAGAAATATAAAATTTATGAATTATATATCATTCTTATTTATTTCTTATTCTAAACACGAATAAATTCAAATTTCATCGATATCTCAATTATTTTCGTGGATTTCATAGAAAAAACGACATTTTTCATTAAGATTTTTGCGAAAATGCTACTTTTTTAAATAGAAATATAAAATTTATGAATTATATATCATTCTTATTTATTTCTTATTCTAAACACGAATAAATTCAAATTTCATCGATATCTCAATTATTTTCGTGGATTTCATAGAAAAAACGACATTTTTCATTAAGATTTTAGCGAAAATGCTACTTTTTTAAATAGAAATATAAAATTTATGAATTATATATCATTCTTATTTATTTCTTATTCTAAACACGAATAAATTCAAATTTCATCGATATCTCAATTATTTTCGTGGATTTCATAGAAAAAACGACATTTTTCATTAAGATTTTAGCGAAAATGCTACTTTTTTAAATAGAAATATAAAATTTATGAATTATATATCATTCTTATTTATTTCTTATTCTAAACACGAATAAATTCAAATTTCATCGATATCTCAATTATTTTCGTGGATTTCATAGAAAAAACGACATTTTTCATTAAGATTTTAGCGAAAATGCTACTTTTTTAAATAGAAATATAAAATTTATGAATTATATATCATTCTTATTTATTTCTTATTCTAAACACGAATAAATTCAAATTTCATCGATATCTCAATTATTTTCGTGGATTTCATAGAAAAAACGACATTTTTCATTAAGATTTTAGCGAAAATGCTACTTTTTTAAATAGAAATATAAAATTTATGAATTATATATCATTCTTATTTATTTCTTATTCTAAACACGAATAAATTCAAATTTCATCGATATCTCAATTATTTTCGTGGATTTCATAGAAAAAACGACATTTTTCATTAAGATTTTAGCGAAAATGCTACTTTTTTAAATAGAAATATAAAATTTATGAATTATATATCATTCTTATTTATTTCTTATTCTAAACACGAATAAATTCAAATTTCATCGATATCTCAATTATTTTCGTGGATTTCATAGAAAAAACGACATTTTTCATTAAGATTTTAGCGAAAATGCTACTTTTTTAAATAGAAATATAAAATTTATGAATTATATATCATTCTTATTTATTTCTTATTCTAAACACGAATAAATTCAAATTTCATCGATATCTCAATTATTTTCGTGGATTTCATAGAAAAAAACGACATTTTTCATTAAGATTTTAGCGAAAATGCTACTTTTTTAAATAGAAATATAAAATTTATGAATTATATATCATTCTTATTTATTTCTTATTCTAAACACGAATAAATTCAAATTTCATCGATATCTCAATTATTTTCGTGGATTTCATAGAAAAAACGACATTTTTCATTAAGATTTTAGCGAAAATGCTACTTTTTTAAATAGAAATATAAAATTTATGAATTATATATCATTCTTATTTATTTCTTATTCTAAACACGAATAAATTCAAATTTCATCGATATCTCAATTATTTTCGTGGATTTCATAGAAAAAACGACATTTTTCATTAAGATTTTAGCGAAAATGCTACTTTTTTAAATAGAAATTATAAAATTTATGAATTATATATCATTCTTATTTATTTCTTATTCTAAACACGAATAAATTCAAATTTCATCGATATCTCAATTATTTTCGTGGATTTCATAGAAAAAACGACATTTTTCATTAAGATTTTAGCGAAAATGCTACTTTTTTAAATAGAAATATAAAATTTATGAATTATATATCATTCTTATTTATTTCTTATTCTAAACACGAATAAATTCAAATTTCATCGATATCTCAATTATTTTCGTGGATTTCATAGAAAAAACGACATTTTTCATTAAGATTTTAGCGAAAATGCTACTTTTTTAAATAGAAATATAAAATTTATGAATTATATATCATTCTTATTTATTTCTTATTCTAAACACGAATAAATTCAAATTTCATCGATATCTCAATTATTTTCGTGGATTTCATAGAAAAAACGACATTTTTCATTAAGATTTTAGCGAAAATGCTACTTTTTTAAATAGAAATATAAAATTTATGAATTATATATCATTCTTATTTATTTCTTATTCTAAACACGAATAAATTCAAATTTCATCGATATCTCAATTATTTTCGTGGATTTCATAGAAAAAACGACATTTTTCATTAAGATTTTAGCGAAAATGCTACTTTTTTAAATAGAAATATAAAATTTATGAATTATATATCATTCTTATTTATTTCTTATTCTAAACACGAATAAATTCAAATTTCATCGATATCTCAATTATTTTCGTGGATTTCATAGAAAAAACGACATTTTTCATTAAGATTTTAGCGAAAATGCTACTTTTTTAAATAGAAATATAAAATTTATGAATTATATATCATTCTTATTTATTTCTTATTCTAAACACGAATAAATTCAAATTTCATCGATATCTCAATTATTTTCGTGGATTTCATAGAAAAAACGACATTTTTCATTAAGATTTTAGCGAAAATGCTACTTTTTTAAATAGAAATATAAAATTTATGAATTATATATCATTCTTATTTATTTCTTATTCTAAACACGAATAAATTCAAATTTCATCGATATCTCAATTATTTTCGTGGATTTCATAGAAAAAACGACATTTTTCATTAAGATTTTAGCGAAAATGCTACTTTTTTAAATAGAAATATAAAATTTATGAATTATATATCATTCTTATTTATTTCTTATTCTAAACACGAATAAATTCAAATTTCATCGATATCTCAATTATTTTCGTGGATTTCATAGAAAAAACGACATTTTTCATTAAGATTTTAGCGAAAATGCTACTTTTTTAAATAGAAATATAAAATTTATGAATTATATATCATTCTTATTTATTTCTTATTCTAAACACGAATAAATTCAAATTTCATCGATATCTCAATTATTTTCGTGGATTTCATAGAAAAAACGACATTTTTCATTAAGATTTTAGCGAAAATGCTACTTTTTTAAATAGAAATATAAAATTTATGAATTATATATCATTCTTATTTATTTCTTATTCTAAACACGAATAAATTCAAATTTCATCGATATCTCAATTATTTTCGTGGATTTCATAGAAAAAACGACATTTTTCATTAAGATTTTAGCGAAAATGCTACTTTTTTAAATAGAAATATAAAATTTATGAATTATATATCATTCTTATTTATTTCTTATTCTAAACACGAATAAATTCAAATTTCATCGATATCTCAATTATTTTCGTGGATTTCATAGAAAAAACGACATTTTTCATTAAGATTTTAGCGAAAATGCTACTTTTTTAAATAGAAATATAAAATTTATGAATTATATATCATTCTTATTTATTTCTTATTCTAAACACGAATAAATTCAAATTTCACTCGATATCTCAATTATTTTCGTGGATTTCATAGAAAAAACGACATTTTTCATTAAGATTTTAGCGAAAATGCTACTTTTTTAAATAGAAATATAAATTTATGAATTATATATCATTCTTATTTATTTCTTATTCTAAACACGAATAAATTCAAATTTCATCGATATCTCAATTATTTTCGTGGATTTCATAGAAAAAACGACATTTTTCATTAAGTTTTAGCGAAAATGCTACTTTTTTAAATAGAAATATAAAATTTATGAATTATATATCATTCTTATTTATTTCTTATTCTAAACACGAATAAATTCAAATTTCATCGATATCTCATTATTTTCGTGGATTTCATTAGAAAAAACGACCATTTTTCATTAAGATTTTTGCGAAAATGCTACTTTTTTAAATAGAAATATAAAATTTATGAATTATATATGATTCTTATTTATTTTCTTATTCCTAAACACGAATAAATTCAAATTTCATCGATTTCTCAATTATTTTCGTGGATTTCATAGAAAAAAACGACATTTTTCATTATGATTTTAGCCAAAATGCTACTTTTTTAAATAGAAATATAAAATTTATGAATTATATATCATTCTTATTTATTTCTTATTCTAAACACGAATAAATTCAAATTTCAC